>JANPWX010006184.1:2069164-2235678 GCA_024734555.1 Trochalopteron elliotii
ATGGGGCTTAGAAAGTCTTTGGTCCCTGGTTTGCAGGAATTTATCTTTTCCTTTCGTGATGCCACTTGTATTAGTGGGGAAATGAATACCCAGAATTTGTCCAGTATTACTGCTCCTTGGATCAGTAGGCAGCAGCTCAGATTCACCTCAGGACAGCTTCAGAACACCTGGAGTGGAAAGGCCACCAAAGCCAATGAGGTGATAGACTGAGTCAGGCTCAGGAAGGGGAGATTTTGTACCATGGAGTTAATTCTGGGCATAGAAGTAGTGGGAGCCACTGGTTGTCTTTAGTGATCATGCAAGGACAGGTCACTGGTGAGGGTGACATCCAGGGAGCTCTGTTCAGTTTCCCAGTATGCCATGGGGACCTCCATGACAGAGCTAGATTATAGGCAGGCAGTTCTGCAAAAGTGAGGAAATTATCACTGGGCTTTGAAATATCACCCAAATGGGTTTGACTCATCATTTCCTCAGTTTTCAGCAGGAATTAGTACTTAAATCTTCCTCAAGAAATGCTTCACTACCTTTAAAATACACTCAGTGTGTTTCTGGACTAGAGCCAGGCCATCTAAATTAAGGGACATAAATTAGCATAGTAGCTCTAGGTCACCTTCAGAAGGCAGTGAGGTCTTGGTGGCCTACTTTCTGTGCTGACTGCAGGCGATGTCTGGTCCATTCAGACTCATCTGCCACCTAAGCTGCACATGCCAAGCAAGGCAGGAAGAGCCTAGACCTCATTTTCTTTAAAATAACATCACTCCACCTTCCAAAGGTGTACTAATGACCTACAAGATGAAGTCCTGGGGTCCTGGAGTGGTGGAGACTGAACAAGCACACAAGCTGAAATCACTGTTTAGGACTGAGCTGGCTGAGCCCACTTTTCATCTCCTAAGATGCCTGATACTTCCCTGAATCAGCACCCTCAAGGCTCTTTGACATGGATGGGGCCCTGGGTGTTCTGTGACACGGGAGGGTTCTCTGTGGCACTCTGCACGACCCAGCTGCTGAGTTCCTGCTGCGGTGGGGACGAGGATTACGGATTTAATACACCCACATGCTTATCCCCATGTAAATCAGAAGCAACTCCACTGATTTCTTTGGCATCCAGCCCACCCAGCTCCTAATGGAGCCATTCATAAGAATCCCACTAACTTTCCGTGAGGGAGTGTGGATATGGCCCTTGCCTTGGGAGGTCGCAGTCAGCCCAGTGGGGTTATCCTGTGAACGGGAGGGAAGAATCAGCCCTCAGGCTTTTCCTTTCTAATTCTGAGCATGCTGCCAGGCTTAACTGTGTTAATAATTAACCCACAAGCCTGGAATTCCCTTCTCCTTCTATTCTGTGTGGCAGCCACGACCGAGAAAAAAAAAAGGCAGCAAAAATGTAGGAGACCTGGCTTGGCTGCCCATGAGCACACCTCACAATCTGTGGGATCTAAACAAAGGAGGAGGCTAATTTCCTGTAGAAAACTGCAGGAAATCTTCTCCTCAGCCCAAATCTTCTGTTGCAGGTGAGAAAAATGGGAAGTTTGTAAAACAACTGCATATTTGGATTTTGTACCCTGCACACAAATTAACCTCTTTGAATAGGGTCACTCCATTATTATTATTATTTTTAGATACGTAGTTAAAGTTATGGTTAGCTTTGTCCCCTCCTGTGTTATTGTTGTTATACCACATATTAATGTAGTGCTTCTGTAGCTGGGAGAAGTATGGTTGAATTACAGTAACACGCTACAAGCAGGAGGAAAGAGCTGTGGTTTGGCTGGTCCACTACTAGATATACACCAGCACATCTGGACAGGAGATCATGTGACAAGTAAGAAAGCCAGAAACATATCCTGGATACTATAAAAAATGGGTTCTGTTAAATTAAAAAGGCTTTAAATATTGGCTCAGCTGGTTTCTGTATAGCATTTTTAGTAGTTTTGGAATGTGTTGCAAGATTTGTGATCATCAAGAATTTGATTAAATATTACAAATCCATTTTGCTGCTAGTTTGTTCTCATGGGCTCCATGTTTCTTGCCAGTTCTCCTGTACTCTTGTAACACAAGCCATGACTTCTGATTCTGGATGAGAACTTTGTGTCCTCAGAACAACTTCCGTGCAAAAAAAAAAGAAAAAGAAAAGAGAAGAAACCAAACACACAGAGCACCACCAAAAAAAGCCACTGTTTTTGCATAACATTTTGGATACTTACAAGGCTACAGTAGGTTTTCAACTCCTGCAAGATGCTAGACATGACTGCCTCTGGTTAAAAGCCAGTCTGTTGACTCATAGAAATTTTAATCCTCAGCCAGACCAGTTGCTAAGTTTCACTCATGTCTATTCATGACCTGCTATGAAGTGCTGTTCTGCAAACACAGCTTTGTGGCTGTATGTGCCATTCTACCTTTTTCCGAAATGACCTGAAAATCCTGGATAGTCTTTGGTTTCAGGTCTGGATAAAGATCATGTTCTTCTTCCTTTCTTATGCATGGAAGCAACAGTCTTACTGGAACAGACTGTAGTTCTCCAAGGAGCAATGTTCCAGCAATATTAATAAATTATTGCTATGGCATCACAAAGAAAAACGTCATATCATCATGTAAATAAAGGGCTGGAAGGGATCACAGAATCATGAATCATAGAATGGTTGGGTTTGGATTGAAAGGGATCTTTAAAGGTCATCTGCTCCAATACCCCTGCCATGAGGGGTTCACCTTCCACTAGATCAGGTTGCTCTGAGCCCTTTCCAACCTGATCTTGAATGTTTCCAGGGATGGGGCATTCACCAACTCCAACAGTGTGCCAGTGTTTCCTGAATCTCTTTGTAAAAACTTTCTTCCTTATACCTAACCTAAATCAATATTCCTTCAGGGTAAAATCATTACCCTTTGTCCTGTCACAACAGGCCCTGATAAAAAGTTTTTCCCCTGCTTTCTAAAAAGCCCACTTTAAGTACTGCAAGGTCACAAAAATTCTCCCTGCTCCAGGCTGATCAACCCCAGCTCTCTCAGCCTGCCCTCTCAGGAGATATTAAGATGTCATTGTGTCCAAGCTTATATTCTGATATTATATTATCTCTTAACCTGTGCCAGGCAAAAACAAGAAGCACAGGAAGCTGCTTGACAAAAGAATGAACCCTTGGAATCACAAGCAGAAGAAGTGGGAGTGGACACAGGGGGCAGATTACCAGGATGAGTGTATGGCAAGAGCAGAGACGTGTGAGAGAATAAACTCAGAGAAGCCAAAACACAAAATAGAATTAAAGTTTCAATAAACATACAGTGCATGAAGAAATCATTCTACAGATTCATCAGCAGTAAGAAGAGAACCGAGGGGAACTGGCCTATTACCAACAGAGGAAGAACTATTGTCAGATGAAGCTGACACAAAGATACATTTAACACCTTTTTCAATAAGTTTTCATTTAAAGGCCTAAAATGATCAACATAATGAACAATGAATAGTTCCATGATTTATTTTCTCTCAGATTGGTTGAGACTGATAAACTCTGGTCTACGGTGCTGAGAGTGCAGCTTCACATCCCTTGAGTTTGGTTGAGGAATGCACTTTTATAGAAGATCTCCTAATCAGCTCTGTTTTATGTGCTCTGGTTTTCTTTCCAGAGAGGCTTAGACCTCAGAATGAAACTAAACAGGAAGACACACTTTGGAAGTGTTAATTGGTAGCTGCTAACAGGCATGAAGTCCCTGAGACCAAGCTAGAGCCAGTCTGAGGAAAAAAACAAACAAGAAGAGTGTGGTCACTGAGAGTAAATGTTTCTTATGACTGATCCACTGCTTTTGCAGCACAATGCTTGCACAAACAGACACAGCCTGGAAGAACAGGGCAAAGCAGACTTACAAGTGTTAGCAATTATCTTTGACAAGCCTTTGGCGGAAAGGTGAAAAACTGGAACTGGAAATAGTGTCCATTATAAAAAGAGGCAGGAAAAGAAGCCAAGGAACCATAGGCTAGTAAGTCTATATTTTTGCCCCAGAAAAACTCTGGAATGAGCAAGTGAACAAATTATTACACCTGGAAAATACTGAAGATATGAGTAGCAGCCAGTAAGAATTTGCCAAGAATAAACCAATCAGTATTCTTTCAAAAGATGAAAACAGGTCTTTCTGTTTGGGGAAAGTTGAAGGTTTTCACAATTGATGCTTTTTCACTTGCCATTCTCATAAGCAAACTAAAGACACAGTTCAGGAAAAATTAGTTTAGGTGAAAAACTGACCAAATTATTATTTCCATTGAGTAGGTAGGAATCTACCAAAATCAGAAGATATAAATTGTCCAGAAGTTTTCACAGAGGTCAGTCCATGAAGTGGACAGTATATATATTAAGTTTGCAGAGGACACAAGGCTGGAAGAGACTGCAAAACTTCTTGAAATAACTCATTTCAACACTAGCATGACATTGTCTTTCTAGTCCTGTACTGGGAATGACCACCCCAGGAGACATTGGGGGACCAATTTTCTAGTTCATCCCACTACTCTCATTTAACACATACTAGAGACTCAAGGAGTCTCGTTTTTCTCCAGCCTCAGGGAGGTGCATAGAGAAGACCTCACAGCCCACAGATAACTGCCAAGAGAGTAATGATTTAATCATCCTGAAACCTCAACTCCATCCATACAAGCACTTCTGTCACTCAGGCAATGAACTTACATGGCTGGGGATATTTTCTGATTCAGCCCTATTCTCATTTAATCAATGACAGAACTCCTGAGGGCTGTGAATGACCAAGGTGCCAGCTGAACAAAACAAGGACTAGTGATCCTCTGCTTAACTTCTAGATGGTCTTGTTTGAAAAGCAGTGAACAGGGCATGGAAGGACATGTTGAACAGCACATCTATCAAGAGATTCCTGCACGCGGCGTCGGAGACCTTACAGTTACATGCTCCTTTGGAGAACCGTCTCACACAGTGTGCACGTTATGGTTCCTTTTAGGAGAGCTTATGGGAATCATTGAGCTCCATGTATTAGTCACAAAATGATTAATAAGGACCCAAAGGTTCACATGCACATACTTCCATGTTAATGAAGCCCTCATGCTTTATGCATGAAGCAGAACACAAAGCTCCGGAAATAGTTCTCTTCAACGTTCTTTCCAGTGTTCCCATTTTTTATGCTATAATAGACAATGATTTATTTGAAATCAGCATAAAATATGTACCAGCTCAATAAACCCCAAAGAGGTTCTCAGACTTTCTTGAGTGTCCTCATCAGGCAATAAATCACAGAAGCAATAAAGTATGTTAAATAGCTTAACCAATCATGAAGTGCAGAGCCATCAAATGACTCATTTAAATACTTGTAGGACATTAACCAAATAAGAGATACTGGAGTCTTTAAACACATATTTCTTTCTCACACTTTCACAATAAGTATGGAGATAGGGCAGTGCAATTCTGGGCCACACATAAAAAATTTAAAACGAAAAAGTCTTTTTCTTATCTTTGTAAATGAGAACTGCTATACACTCTATTTACTTAGCATATATCTAGTTAAAGTATTTTGTGGTGAACTACAGTATGTGAAAGCTTAAAAACCTTTGCTATATTTATCTTTGCCTTATCCTATAGAAAAAAGGAAGTAACCTTGTCACCTTCTTAAAATAGGGGAATTACAGAGAGACAGAGACAACAGAGACGACAGAGAGCATTAGATCTATAAATGAGCCACCATTGGCATTTTCTTCGTGTCTACAAAACAAAATCTAGATTCTTGAATGTCTTACTGTAAATCTAATGTTAGATATATATATATTCCCTTCAGGAATGTAGATTCTCACTGTCACAGGAAGCCAGGATGGGAGGCAGTTTGCAGGTTAAGACACCTAAATCTGGTCATCTGAATCAGTGTAAAGACCTCATTAACTCTGCTAGCTAGAACTTAATGAACTACACCTGGAGCTTAGAAGGAACTTGCAGGTTTTCTTCTACAATTACATGTCCTGTTCTAAACCTCTACCACATCCTGGAAGAAATCTTACCTGCTACAATATTCTAGAACACCCTGAGGTCTTTGGGCAATGAACTGCATTCATATGGCAGCCTAAAACTTGACTCTCACCAGCTGAGTGATTCCCTTCTCCTGGCTTTATGAGGGCCTTTGAAGTCTGACTCAGGTCAGTGTGGGAGAAGGAAGTAAGGCTGAAATTCTGCCTCTCAGTGTGGCTGTTTAGGGTCTATTTTAGTTTTAGTGACATTTTACATAGTCTGTAATGAGAACCCAAAGCTGAACCACCTCCTTTTGATGCAGAAAAGGTCTACAGGATATTCAGACAGAACTTCCCACTCTAGCCCTCCCTCAGGTTTATTACTCTTCTTGTTAGACATGTACTGAAGAAATAATATATAACACAAATATTTCTCATGTTTATGTTATATGAGTGCGTATTATAGGAAAATAAAAATATATCTATTCTTGTGTATGCATGGGGCAGAACTGGCAGTAGGTGTTTCAAATGTGTGTGCTATCTACTAGACAAGATCATCTCCCACCTACTTTCCTGTTCCTGGATTCCTGAACGTGCTCTGTCTGGAGAGCCAGTCAGCTCAGTGAAGATGAGAGTCAGAAAATGAGCTTAACACTGGCACTGATGATCAGAGAGTTCAGGGTTCTGCACAGACTTGAGACATGAGCCAACACGGTGCAGATGCACTCAGGGAAGAGGATGGGTCAGCAGATACGTAGCACTCTGGAAAGAATAATAGGTCTGGGTTGAAGGAGAGGCTTCAAATGTGGTGCTTTCTGCACTAACCCTGAATGCACCAACCCAGATATAATTATATTAAAGGAGATCCCCCCTCATAATTTCTGTGATAGAATAATGGTAAAGCTCATGATAAGCAGTTGAAAATAGGGGGTGTTTTTGTAGTGCCCCACTCATTGTCCCACAGACTGTTCAGCAGAGGGTTTTTTGGGGTTAGAGGCTAGAATCTGTTCACCAGTACACGTATTATTATTCCTGGATTTTTGAATCTCACCTTAAGCTTATTCACACTTCTGGCTCCTGTACAAGCCTGCAATAATGAGTTCCTCTGCATAACTACAATTTTGATAAAAAATTACTTCTTTCTGATCTAAACCTGCAAACTGATGGTGATGTTCCCCGCTTCCTATCTTCTACAAAGTGGAAAGCAAATGTTTCTGTTTACTTTCTCCATAACCCTCCATTTTGACAAGCCTCTGCCAGCTGTCTCTTTTTCAACTTTCCTTTTTGCAGATACCATATCTTACATACATCTGATCATCTTTGGCCACTATTGTCTTCACCATTCCTGATGCCCTGTTGTGTGCAGATCTGCACAATTTTCAACAAATGAGCTCAAAGGACATGTGTATAATTGAAGTGTGATTTTTTTTCTGACGTATAGTTTAGTCTTTGCCAACTGTCTGTCTCTGTTTGCATTTTAGACTGCTGACACTTGTGCTCATATTTTCAAAGAGTGACTCCAGGAGCTTTCTCCTGAATTGACAGTAGCCTGTTTAGAGCCTCTTTTTGTTTATGAACACTAAGAACTGCTTAGTTTTTCACCAGATGCCTTACTTCACCTGCAAAAATCTTATATTCAGATATAAAACTTAAGCCTCTTTGTTAAAAACTAATTTATTTGCTTGTTGCAGAATCAGGGTGCTTGGTTGGAAGCACACCTGAGCAGACGTGTCCACTTGCTGCACATTTTGTATCCTATGAGCATTGATAGAAGTTCTGTGTTGGCAGTAAGAGACCTGGGACACCTACCTGAAACTAACCTCTGCATTAGAAAGCTACATAATGAGTACAGAGTGTGTTCAACTGACTCTAGGATATGCTGGCACATAGGATGGGAGGAGGTAGTCATGTGTAAGAGGAAGGAGACATGTTAGGGTAAAGTCAGAGAATCACAAAATATCTTAAGTTGGAAGGGTCCCATATGGATTAACTGCAGGAATACCAGTAGCATGTCTTGTGCACAAATTCAAGTTTGATTAAAAATTCTCAGGAAGAAAGATGGAGGGAAGAAATGTGGTGAACCTCTGGTCTCTTCCTTATGTTGTACTCGTTCCTGTTGTCTCATGAAACTTTGCCTCTTGTGGTTCCTTCCCCACAAACAAACCCCCTGCCCTTTCAGAGCCCCCCACAGAGACCTGCAGCCTCATTCCCTGCCAACCCTTACCCTGCCTAAATGACCTAAATGACCCTAAATGACCTTCCCATCCCCTTTAAGCTTGAAGAGGTGTTTTCTCCATAGGATTTGATCAAAATTAAGTACAGCTGTGCTTTGCTTGTGTGGGGTTGGTTGCCACATCCACTACAATCCACTTGCCCATCAGCACTTTTCCACAGACCCTCTGGCCTCAGTCAGTTCCTTCCCACCCTGCTGCTGGTCCAGAACTGCTGCTGCACATCTTCATGGATTTGAATTCATGTCCTTTACCCCAAAGTATCAATGTCCCTTTCTCCTCACCCCCAGGCCCTGAGGCACCATAACTGATGAAACCATACCTCTTGCCCTGGATCTCTCCACAGAAGCAAAATCCCCCTTCTGCTCATTGTGATGGCTTGGAAAACCTGGTCATGACTGGTTTTACAAATAATACCTCTGGATGAGATAGAGATAGGAGGAAAAATAGAGTGTGTTTGAAATTAGGTCTACAGGAGCATCAGGACCAATCCCCTGGCTCCCTTTGCATCAGCTGATGAGACCAATGGTGAAGTCTCACAGTGCAACACAAAAAACCTTGGGCCTGAGGCTCTGCTCATGACTGCTTCCCAAATGCCAGCAGACTTTCAGCCAAACTCCAGCTCTTTGGGATGTAGATGGGCTGACTTAAAGTTAGGAGTAGGTACCTACTAAAGGTCTTTACCATTGGACTAAGTGATCATTTTAGACCCCTTCCAACTGAATCATTCTATTCTATTCTATTCTATTCTATTCTATTCTATTCGATTCGATTCGATTCTATTCTATTCTATTCTATTCTATTCTATTCTATTCTATTCTATTCTATTCTATTCTATTCTATTCTATTCTATTCTATTCTATTCCATTCCATTCCATTCCATTCCATTCCATTCCATTCCATTCCATTTGTTTTGATTTGATTTGATTATAAATGTTCCATTAAAGGTTTGATTCAAATTCTCTGAAAATCACTAGTCATTTCACCCTCAATTCCAGTCATGTTGGCAAACTTGAACAGGCAAGGCAATGTTATTGATTCTTACCTTGGGGAAAATTTTCTTGGCACTCGCCATTCTCCTGTCCTTCCAAATGTCTCTGAAGTTTTGGCTGAAGGATTATTTTCTTCCAGACATGGTTTTCTCTCTGAGTGTGTGAGTGTCCATGCTTGTGTGTATAGGAAACAGGATGAGTTGCTGTGGCTAGATTTCTTAGCAAGATCACCAGCTGCATTTGCACAATCACTGTACGTGTTTCCACAGGATTATACAACACACTGGTCATTCCAACTCAGCTGCAATATTTGGCATGTTGATGGTTGGCTCCTCCTTTTTCCCAAACATCCCAGAGACTGGCTTCACTCCACTGAAGCCAGTGGAATTACAATAAAATAAGAAACAGTGTTGTGGAGCAGAAGAATCAAGCCCATCTGATGATATTTCTTTAACAATCTACTCACTTGGTAGACTTCAGGTTCTGGCAAGTGACAACTTGTAGATGGCTGATTACTACCACAACATGACAAGTCAATACCCACTTCTCAATAGCAGCAACGGGACTTGACATGTACCTGTGGGCTTTTTGGATTTGATTTATCTAGTTTTGTGTGATAACAAGCCCGGAAGAGAAAAAATAATATCTAGTTAACCTAAATATTATGTTACATGTAAAATACAGCTTTACACATGCACTCTAAATGTAAAACCTAAAGCCTGTTCAAACCACCACATTGCAGATGAGATTTATCACCTACTGAAACCTCTGGGCATGAAAAAGATCACAGAAGAACCCATTCCAAGCTGGGAGAGTGTTGGGCTCCTACCTTCTCCCCAGACAGCCCTCATCTGATGGCAAGAAAATGAGTGTAATAGGACAGAGGTGGTTTAGCTGAGCAAACAAGCAGCACTTCAACATGGCTTTGTTGTGTTTACCAGTGCCAGGGCAATTTTCAAAAGCACTTCAAAACAGTAGGATGAGCCTCGGGTCAATGCAACTGATTTCTGATAGATAACTTTTATGTCTCTCCCTTTTCCAGGGGAGGAGTTGCAGAGGGAGCCAGTGACAAAGAGCCAAAGTCTGTAAAGTTTTCCCAAAAGCATATAACGAATGTAGGAAAACATGAAGGGGAAGACTATAAATCAGGATCCAAAAGGATGCACTGTCCACAGCAGCAGCTCTGAACCTTCAACAAGACATTTTTCGAGCAAGGTTTTGGAATTTTGGTGGGCTCTGACCTGCAGTTTTCACTTCCAAAATAACTTGACTTTTCTAAAGTGGTAATTTCATTTTCATGATAATGCTAAACTCAAGCCACATGTGCTTTAATTTAAAGCAGAACTCAGGCGGTGGACCCTGCCAAGAAACAGTAGAGAAACATGCTTATTCTACTAGTTTGCTTGAGGCATTCAGCATTTTTGAATGCCTAGGCAGAAATATAGTTTTTAAATAAGCCAATCCCAGAGAGAAAGAGAGAGAGAGAGAAAGAGAGAGAGAGAGAGAGAGAGAGAGAGAGAAAGAGTGAGAGCAGAAGAGGGAGGGAGGGAGGAATAGAAGAAAATTGCAATACATGTTTGCATTATGCTTTCATTGCATTGGCTGGTTAAATAAGCACTGATGAGCTGGCAACAGAGGAAATATTATTTATTAGCTTCACTGGCTATTTTTTTTTTTTTTGACAGTGAAGGTGTTGTCCAGACCCCTTCTGTTTTTCAGACAAAAACTGACTTGTTAAACTTCATCATGGCAATGACTATTAGATTGCTTTAAATGCGCTTTTGGTGGTTGCACAGCTCTTTCTACTAATTAAATCCCAGGGACAGATATGTTTACAGTCCTTCTGGTGGCATTTTTAGGATTATTTTATAGTCTCCTGTGAGGTTCAGGAAAGCAATCTTGTCTTTCATTTTATAAGAGGAAAAGAGAGACACAAAAATTAAGAAAAGACACAAGAATGAGTGGACAGGGAGGGTGAGAATTTCCCCCCCACCCCCTCCAGAAAGTGAGATGACTGAGCTCTTGGATTTGGAGGCACTGTGTGTGGGCGAGAAGCCAGCTTTTTCCCCCCACTAATGTGCCTTCTGATTCTTTTGTCAGTAGAAAAAAAATTAAAAAATCTCCAGATCTAAAACTGGGTATCTCAAAGATCTCAATCACCAACGCAATAAGGTGTTAATTTCCTGGTAGACAAAATTATACAGATCTGGGTGGATAAAGTCAAAGGTTGTCAGGTCAGATCTTCAGTTTTACAGACTTCTGCTGGGTCCTTTTCTTTGTCAGGCTGCCGTAATTTTATATGTTCACAAAAGAGATGTAGGTGCTTGACATGAGGTACCAATGGCTGCAAAAAAACACCAATCCCCTTCCCAAATGAATTGATTGACTACTGTGAAAACATTTTTCATTTTATTGGCTTCCAAACACTTGCACTAGAGGTGTTCTTGATTTGTGCCTCTTGGGGATTTTCTTCATCAAAATATGAACAGTTAATAATTACAGGAGTTGGGAAGGGCAATAACCACTGCTGTGTTACTGTCCCAGCTATCTGTATCTACCCCACAGTGGCTTGGAACTCTGCAGATAACACAGAGCACATGATACAGGGATGGTAATCGGACACCTGTGCTAGCTGATATTGGCCAAACATGCTCATTTTAAGCAGTCCCATTCTGGTAGCCTTGACCTGACCCTTTCCTTCTGTGACACAATTAGGGTTTTAGTCCTTCCATCAGGGTTTCCTCCTCTGCTTCTCTCAGCCCTGTCCCCAAATGTTCTCAATGGTTAAATCCTGAGCTTTCTGATCTGTGTTACAGTCCCTGTAGGTGTCCCTAAACTGGGACCCAGCTATTTCCAGCCAAGAAATGTTCCCAGCATGCCAGCTTCACAGGGCAGCAACAATTTTCTGTTCCCACAGTGTACGACCACATCTGCAGTGGAAGAGGGGTCAGCATGACAGATGTAGCTGGGTTCAGGTAAAAGCCCTGACAGACTCCAGGTGCCTGCTGTCATAATTAAGATAAACCCCACCCTCGTAAGTAAAACCCCAGGGATCCACACTAGTCTACTCAGGACAAGTTTCTTAAATCCCTTGCAATAATAACTGATGCTCTCAAACAAAGTGCTGTTCTGATCTTAAAGAAAATAAAAGGTGTTCTAACAAAGAATTTCTAATTTTGAAAGGCTGAAAATTGCTTTTCCAACTATTCATCCCTGGCCCTGGAACAGGCAGCCCTAAGACTGGTTGTTTTATGGTGAAACATCTTCAGTAAGAAGTATTTAGAAAAGGAACCACAATGCCTCAAGACAGACATGATTCAATGATTTCCCAAAACAGGGATTTAAAATAAATATTGCATTACATCTTTCTGGTTTTGTTTTGTTTTTATAAACCATCAGTAACATACATGTAGCAGCTTCCAGGAAGGATGTGCAGGTAGTGAATTATCCATAAGAAATGACCAGGGGCTGAAAGCTCAAAGCTTCCCTCTTTCCTTGAATTACCTGGCTGGCAGGCTATAATAAACATACATGCCACCCACACACTGTTTTAAAAGAGCATTATTAAGGTTGCAAATCAATTCTTAACTCAAAAATGAACCTTAAATCATTTTCCTTGTGTGTATGAATTATATAATTCTTTAATTAAGTGAACAGCTTGTATGTTTTCCACCACCTCATTCAGAGTGGATGGTGCTCTCCTAATTCAATATTTTGTTCTCTGCTTATTATCTGAGGTATGACCCCAGGCCTTATTTACAGTGAAAATCTCATTCTGAAGACAGAATTATTAATTTCCTTGTGCCTTCTCCTGTGGGGCTCATCAACACAGGATCCAAGGGACTCACAAACATTCACTCATCTCTTCCCAAAACAGAGGAGGGGATGCTGTCGCTCTTGCTGGTCTGTCAGAGAGGCAAAGCACAGGGGGATGGAAAATGGGATTTAGGGGGACACAGTATGAGACACATGCCCTGATCTTGGCTGCAGTTGGGAATGACAGCTGCTGCTGCAAGTCAGAATCCACAATCTTATCAATACCTGGAAGATGAGAAATGCAAATTTAATGACTTGTAGGAAGAGTTTGCCTTCAGTGACCAAAGATGGGTTAAACAAACACCAGGACAAAAATTAATCCAATTCAACTAATTTAACCAAGAGACCATCCATGCTTGTCTTGCAGCCTTCATTTTCTAGTCTTCTCTTGCCCTTTCCATGCTTTGAAAGCACCAAGAGCAGGGCTGAAAATGTTTCCTTCATTCAGGATGTCAGGTCCCAGAGCAGACCCTCCTTGCACAGAGTGGGACAGAAGGCAGTGAGAAATGCAGGAAGTACTCAAGCCAATAAAATCTGTATGAACACCACTTAGACACAAGAAACCAAACTGAAGTTGCACAACCATTAAAATTCAGTGATTCCTAATCTTTGCATCATCTTGCAGTTAACATTTACTGGTTTATTTCCTAAGTTTTTAAGAAGCCAGTCTGAAAATTTGACTTGGCGGAAGGAATTATGCTCCTGGCACCCACAAGGGCCATCAGCAGGGCTGGAGTCTCTCTACAACCCTCTTGGACTTCTTCACTGGAGATAACAGAAGAATTGGACAGAGGAAGACTTTAGGGAGGTTGCTTAATATCTTTTAAACTGTGTAAATTGTGGTTTTTCAAAAGCCTGAAACTTTGCCAATTCTGGGCAGATTCTCACAGAGAATGCAAAAGACTCATCTCAACCATAGCAGCCAGCCAGCTGTAAAAGTTGAGATTCCCATTAGAAATCAAAGGCAATTGTGTCCAGAACGTAATGCCAAAAAATAATTTTGTCTTCTTGCAAATGGCTATTTCACCCAAAATTTCTCCAAAAAAGAAAAAAAATAAAATATAAATAAACAACCAAAATGGTAAATTTTGGTCCCAACACAGAATCTTGGACAAAACACAAATAATTGGAAATTAGAGTGTTTTAATATAATTTGTTGTGCAATTCTAAAAGTTATTGTGACATGAGTTAACAAGATAACTCATGTTACGAGTTTTTCCTTCATCTGGAACAAGGACATAACCTGAGAGATGATATGTCACAACCTGTGCTTTGTTTGCTTGAAGCAATGCAAACGAATCAGAAAATGCGTTCCATTTATCAGGTGGTTTAGTATCTCTGCTTGACTTTGTAGTACATTGACTTCTCTGGTTAAAATGTTGAGAGGGGTATCTGCAACAAAAACCTCAGATCATTACTATATCTATTCCCACTCCCACTCCTGGATGAGACCTTGAGTCAGCCAATTCCTTGATAGTTTCTAGTAATTTTCAGAGGTGTGAAAAGATTACAATTCCCCCACGTTTGACTAGCACAACTAGAAAATTACACATCTTTGCTGCTCAAATTGGAGCTGAGTTGCCAAACTGGAAACCCTGTGACTGAAAACGCTTCACCTTGTTTTTGAGATGTTGAAGGCATTATCTTGTCTACACTGTACAAAAACCCATGAGAAATTTAAGTATTTTTTTGATGCCTGGACGTAGTTCTATGGTAGGTCAGGGGCTCATTTGTTGTTGGTTGTTGCCATTAGGATTCCTTCTAAAGAGCAAATGTCACCTGATGTGGGACACAGACTGAGGATCAGTCCGCGCACGCCCAGGTGCAGCACCTCCCTTACCCCGCCAGCTGCCTGCCAAAATCACCATACAAATGAGACCTACCCTGCACACAGCAGACAGAGCAGGGAGCAGAGGAGTGCCAGGAGGTATTTGCAGGTGGAAAAGGTTAACATCTCCCTGTGGGGTCCTGTTGCTTGTTTCTGAACACGGTGTTCAATCCTAGCACAGGCTGGGGTACCTCTGCTGGATTTCTCTGCAGCCAGAGGGGCGGCTGTCCCAAATCTGTGTTCAGTGTCAGCATGGAAGTCACCTGGGAAGGGCTTTGAAATGAGTAGCTGGAGAGCCCTAGGTTGACCATTTGGGTATTATTTTCATTTACATTCTTCTCATATGCCAGCTGATTATTATTGGATGTGTAAAGCATATTGTTGGCTGCAGCTGGCTGGTAGTCGGGTGGGGCTAGAGAGCATTTTTTAAAGAAGACTTTTTGGTATTTTGTGACAGAAATGGGAATTTGTTACAAAATCTTTTTTTTTTAATATTGGTGAAAATAAAACACTCCCAAATTCAGATTAAACACATCAAATGTTCTGAATATTTTCCCCATGATGCAGTTTGCCAAAGCATTTGAATTTTGAGCAATAATGGGTTTTATCGCCCCCATGTTTTCAAGTTGAAGCCAAGCAAAAAAAAAAAGATTTTTCCCAGTGCTAGCTGGGAGATCATTTAGATAGATGGTCTGTCAACAACATCCATAGAATTTATCCCCTAGGGTGTTATATCTGTGTTTCTCAAGCTCTACTATATCGTAGCTTGCAATATCCTTTGGTAAAAACCATAGGTAGACCACTGAATTAATCAGGTTTACTTGATTTTTGCCCACTGGAACTGGAATAAACAAAATAAATACTAACGTCTAAACCAGAACAACTGCATGTCTCTCTGATGAATTAGGAAATCCAAGAAGTATGGTTTTTTAAAGCACTAACAATGGAGAGCTGACATTGCAAAAGGCCCGATAAATGATACTATATTGTTTTCTTTTCAGTGCTTTCCACCATTGCCCACTTGCTTCAAGCTATAAAGACCAGCTTCAGAAAAGGAAATCTTGATGTTAGTGAATGCAACATCTTCCAGTGGAGCTCGATGATTTATTTAGTTGCTCTGTAATTAAAATCCCTCAATCTGGATGCCATGTTCTGTGAAGAGCCTTACTAGACTGTTAGATTATTTGTGAGGAGAATCATTCATGCTATTAAAGAGCAAACTTGTGCTAGCAGTGGAATATTTAAGTCATCTAGGCACCCAACAATTTGTTTCCCAGTCATCTGAATTGAATCTGCCAGGGTGTGCTCCCAAAAAGTAAGGGAATTTAAAAAAAAAAGACTCCATTATTTTAATACATGTTTTAATACATATTTAATAAGCAACCAATAAAATAATCTATTCTCCCTACCTCTGAAACACTTGCAAGTTTAGGTCTGTAAAGGTTAAATAATTGGTTTAACCTGATCCCTCTATGACTCTCCTCTACCTTGTGGGAAAACTCCTGTAAGCTTATTGTAAACATAATTATGCTGTGTGGGCTTTTCATTAATCTACCAAAAAACCACAAGATGACATGCATCAGACTGTTTTTTTTCTCTTTCTGGAACTTGCCTCTACTTGCAGTTGCAGCAAGATGCTTATTTGTAGTCTGAACTTTTTTGCAAATATACCATGAAATAAACCTTTGTTTTTTACATTCTGAGAATTAAACAGGAGTCATCCTGGGGTTCATAATAATAAATTTAATACAGACCCACCTCTGTAGCCATTACACAATGGACAGAAACCTCTCACCCTCCTGTTCTTGGGCTTTGTTGGCAAGTCAAGCAGTAATATATGAGGTGAGAATGTGAAATACAATGAGTGGAAGTTACTTTCAGTAATAATGCTGAGTGAAGAGACACATTGCACAGTGTCTTGGTGGTAGGGTAGCCTACTGATTTACATACAGTTTGCAAGTTTCCAGGTGAGGATCCTCTACCTCCATGTGGCAGGCAGCTGCCTTCCTACACTGATGCCAAGAGACCTAAAATTACAACCCCAGAGCCATCTGAGCACCCAGTCAAGGTTATTCTGCAGGGAAGCAATTGGGACATCTGGGAGCCATTGGTTTCTCCACCTCCTAAGGACTTTTGGAAAGTACTTTCTGCTTTCTAAAGTGCGTGATAAATATCTGTTGGCTCTTTGGGGATTTTGGGTCAAGATACTTGGAGAGGAATGGCTTATTGTACTGGGTTTGTGGTGGGTAACATGGACTTTCAGTGTGTATTCATTAAATATAGGTTAAATCCAAGAGTTTCCCAGTTTGCACATATCTACCGGCTAGTTGGGCTGTCTTCCTCTGCTTACTCCTTTTCCTGTCAACCATGCAGGCTTATTCCAATAGCTCAATCTCTCCCACATCCAACAGTTGCCTGCCGTGGAGTAGCTGATGAAAGACCAAAGCTGGAAATCACCCTGCAATGTAAGACCTATTTCCCTTCACTGTCTTCATTTATTAGGGAAAAAAACCAAAAGATTGTAACACTTGTTTGGTTGCCTAAAAGGATGTTTGGAACACAAAAGTATAACACTGGAAAAAGAGCTTTAAATAGACCTGTTACATATGGCTTTAAATTTTAAGAGTATAAATTTAGATGGGCTATAAGGAAGAATTTCTTTATTTGAGAGTTCTGAGATGCTGGCACAGGTTGGGCAGAGAAGCTGAGGATGCCACATCCCGGGGAGTGTTCAAGCCCAGTTTGGGTGGAGCTTTGAGTGGACAAGCTTGGCCAGGACAAATGGTTGGAACAAGATAAGCTTTAAGGTCCCTTCCATGTCAAACCGTTCTAGGATTCTATGATTCTGTAACATACTGAAATAATGGGTGCAGATCCTTTTTCATCTCCAAAGAGAAGATGTAGACAGTGCTAGAATATGCATAAAAAAGTGAGTTTGTCAACATGGCCTTTCACAGACAATAGGACTCCAGAATGGTTGTGCTTGAAGCAGCTCTTATCCCAAAGCAGCAAGGGGCTCTCTGAGGGCAGCCCAGAAGTTTCAGCACACTTAGGGATCTAACAAAGGCACTCAGCTTTCAAATCTGGGCTGGCTCCTCTCCAGCTGAGCCATTGCAGCTCTGCCTGCAGAGGCCAGTGCAGAAAACCCCAAAGTTGGTGCTCCTGGGATGAGAGCTGGGGCAGGAGCCACCTTGTTTACATAATCCAGGTCAGCTGCTGGGGCTACAATGGCACAGATGTTGTTTCCAACCCAACGTCACTGAGGTCTAGGTGAAAAGCAGAAAATAAATTCTAAAAAACTTCTTTTTTTAAATCTCACATTTAGGATTCAGAGGTTGGGCTGCAGTTGATATTGAAACAACATCCATATCATCATCTGTAGACACAATAAGGAGAACACAAAGGCTCACAGTCTGCCAACACTGCTACAGCCCAGGTGGATAAACTGGGGACAGGAATCTGTGCACTTCAGGACCTTCCTCTGCAAATCAAGGTATTTAAGTTTCCCACCACATCCTAAAGCCAGGTAACTCTGTGGGCCAGAGTTGTTAAGTGGGAATTACAGTGCCTGTGAAACAGCACGAGACGAAAAATTGCTGTTGTGAATTTTTTTTAGAAGAAATCCTGCCAAACCAAATTAAACTTTTTCTGGCACAGCAACAGACCTTTTGGATAAGGGAGAAGCATAGATGTTTTATCTTGCCTTTAATAAGCTTTTGATATTGTTTTAAACACTATTCTTTGGATCAAGTCAAGGGATAATAAATGGGAGAGAAGAAATTGCTGAGAAACTAAAGGCTGCCAGTACTACATTCTCTACCAAGAAATAAGTCAAGAGCAGTATTCTCCTATGGTAGTAATATTCAATCCCCTCATGAATTAATTGGTGATAGAGAAGAGACAAAACTCATGAAGTACAAGGTTGATAAATTATGCAGGCATCCAAAGGTGAATTCCGAGAGTGTATTCAGGGACCAGAGTAGAATTAAAATAATTTTCACAAAATAAAGAAGTTACTGGTAAAAAATAGGATGCTATTTGACAAGGACAGTAGGGAATCTTATTAATAAAATGTGATATACTCCTGCTCTACTTGGTTTGGCTAAATTTGAATTTAATTACTCCGTTCAATTTAAGAGAGATGTAGTCCAGTGGCAGAAGACACACAAAAGTCCGACAAGAACAGTAAAATAGAAAATGTGACATGTAAGTGGAAGGAATTAGGATTATGTAGACTTTACTTTAGAGAAGATTGCAGGCAGATATTACACTGGTTTTCACATATATGAAGTTAAGAGTAAAGAGGAAGGGAATAAAATATCTTCATGTCCTAGTGCAGGTAGAACAAGAAGTAATAGGTTTGAATTGCAACAAGAAAGATTTAGGATAGCCTGTGGGAAAAAATGTAAACATAAATGTAATTAAGTACTGAGATGAATTGTTTTGCAAGGCTGTGGAATCTCCAGCACAGGAGGTGTTCAAGAACAGGTAAAACAAGCATTTGTTGGGAATAATACAGCTATCACTTACCTAAGGATGGTTTCCCACAATAGACTAGATGATTTTCCAAGGTTTCTTCCATCCTTTTACAATTTTGGGAGGGGAGTAAGTTGTAATGTGCTAACTACAGCACTGTAAATATGGAGCAGAGCTCTAAGAATATCCCTGTTTCTACTCCTAACATGTAACTTGATTAAAATACTCCTTTTTCCACAATAGTCTTCTGTATCTTTTAATTGCTTATCCTCTAGATTATTGTATTTTACTTCTAAGTATCTTTGATTCAAAAATTTCTTCTGTGCAGGTTTTCATATAGCCAATTATATGGGTCAATAACATATCAGCTAGGCTATAAAATAACATGAGGAGGTTAGCAGAAGATGATCATCACTTCTTAAAATCCCCACAATCCTAAATAATAATTTTATATGAAGACTAAGGACTTCTGTATTTCCTTCCCCTTTAAGATGGCTTTTCCATTAAAATATTGCAGTTGAGAAGAATAACTTTAGCTCCTGGATACTTTTCATGTCTTAAATTACATTGCTTAGTCCTTCAGTCTCTCTTCTTGAAAATTCAACTTATTACATAGGGAACATTTCAAAATTTCATTGTGTTGGAGCAGCAAAGCCAATAGGAAAAGTACAAAGAAGATTCAACCCAGAAGTCAGGACAAAACCATGACAGAGTACCCTAGGATTTTTGCAGACCTTGGTAGACGGATAGAATGCAAAAGGAAATGCATTTTTATAATACTGAACAGGATGGGACTTTAGTACTATATATAGATAGATAGATAGATATGTAGCTATGCCTTAGTTGAACATTTGTATCTAACAATGTTCCTCAGATGAACTGAATATGGTCCTTCTCTGTGTGATCTGGAGCTCACGCCATAAATGAAATTCCTCTCCTCTTGAGGACTGCTTGCATATTTGATTGACTGATCACTGTGCAAACAGAAAGAGGTGTCCTCCCCTGAGCAGTTATGAGGAGTGACTCTGAGGAGCAGGGTGGATGCCAAACACATTGCTCTGCAGATCTTTTCCCTTCTTTCTTTTCATTTTGGATGTAGTACTAGTAGATTACACTTAGCATGAATTTTGAAACTAATTAAATTTGACTCTTTGTTGTGTATGTAAAAAGGCAAATGTCTAATTTCCACTTTTTAATATTTTGATTTCATATTTTCCTTAGCAGTTTGCTAGTGAAAGCACTTTAACTAGAAAGACTATGACACATCCTCTCAAGAAATAAAGATAAGGGTGATTTTTTTCCCAACATTTGCAGAACTTTTTTCCATACACTTCTTTGGATTGAAAAGCCTCATCTTTGGGATACATACCACAAGGCAGAAGGATAAACCAAAATCTTCCTTGGCTGTTATTGCAGCATGTTGCAGGAATCCCCTATATCCTTCAGGACAGGGCAGAAAGCACTGAAACAACATTTCAAAGGAAATAAATCATGCAGAATGTACTACCCCAAAATGAACCTCACCTAGATTGGCTCCCTAGACCTTAGAGGTGTTCAGTTGCTGTTTTTCATAAGCACCACTTTGATGCCCCCTGTTTTGCCTTAGGTATTGGCTGTAGATCCTGCTGGCTTTGGGATTGTGCTTTTAAGTCAGTGCAGGCATTTTCCACTGACTTTATTGGTCATGGGATCAGGTCCTATAAAAGCATATCCAGCTTTGTGAGAATTTCATTAAATCAATGCACATGGATCCAGACCATCTCACCTGACTCCCAAGCCTGCAAAGGTGAGGTATGTAGGAAGTCAGATCAGGCTTCCTGATGCTGTCAGGTTATTTCTCTTTTATAGATGATTTAGGAAGCTTTGAAGGAGGATACTTACATTCAACACATCATAGAGGGAGGATGAACATACCTATGTAATACCTGTCCAACTGAAAACCCAACTAGGAGCTGAAAGACACGGAATCACAGAATGGTTTGGGTGGGAAGGACCTTTTTGCAGTCCCTACCAGAGGCAGGGACACCTTCCACCAGGCTGCTCAATGGCCCATCCAGCCTGGCCTGGAACACTTCCAGGGATGGGGCAGCAATCACTATGGATGCTACTGTCTCTCTGAAGTAGACCTAGAGGAATTCTCTGGAGGAACTTGTAATGTTTTTGCTAGTCATGCAGTATTTTATCATAGAAAGAAATTTATCCCTAGTGCTGAATGCCTTTAAAATATGTTAGCCCCTGTAATTTGTTAATATTTACTATTTTGATTAGTTTAATACTTTAACAGATACAAGGAGGACCAAGGGGGAAAATGACATCCAACCATGGCCAGAGATGAAAGATGCTGTAATTTAAAATAAGAAATAACATCTCAGACTCATTGTTTTTAGCTTCTGTATTGCCTCTAAAGGCTTATCCTTTTGCAAAGCCCTTGCCATAAATTAAATACCTTCTCCACCAAGAAGGAAAAGATGATTTTGAAAGCTGTTCTCCACTGGAAGCCATAGAGAAAATGTGTTTTCAAGCTGGACACAAGGTTGTGTAGGACGGGGACCAGGAGCCAGGTGCTTTGGGGCTGCAATATCTTGATGCTGGTCTCGTCATCTCTGTAATACAGTGAACATTTTGAGCTAGAGAAAGGCAGCCTCTCTTTTTTAAACGCAAATGCTATAAAAATTGACTCTCATTTATAATACTGACCCAGTACAGTTTTCTGATTAATAAAAAAAGTCCTGTCTTCCTCCAACATATTGATTGCTCTCAAGAGTAAAACAATTGAATACTCCCTTATCATCAGGAGTGAAGTCATCTAAATTTCGCTTAAGGATGCTCATACTATTTTCCTCCAGATCCTTTGAACCAAAATCCTTCCTGGATATTTATTCTTTGCCTAAAACAATGCCTCCTTCAATTCTTATGCTGATGACATCTGAGGCATTCAGGATGTGCTTACAAAAACGGATGGATTAAGCCTCACAATGACCCTGGAAAACAGAGAATTATTATATTTCTGACTTGGTAGAGTGGGGAATTGAGACGGAGCAAAACAAAATCTCTTTACCCAGAAGACAGCTACATACAATCTTAGCAGTGGAAGGCCTTAGCAAACAGAGTCATTATTTGTTCTCTGGACTTCAAGTCCATTTTCTAGCAGTAATACAACACTTTCCCTCCCCTATGTAATACTTTCCCCTCTTCCTTCGAACATCTGTCCTTGAACCTCCTGCATGGCGTAAATGCATTATAATCCTTAGTTTCAATATTTCATTCAAGTCATCCCATAAACAGACACTTTCAAGAGCAAATAATTCCATTTTGAATCACCCCCTTTTGTATGTGAGTCATTCTTCCCATGTATCATATTTGCAGTCAGATGCTTTGTGCTTTCCAGCTGAAAAGTACTTCTTGTCTCAGTAATTATTTAGGAATCAGTATCTGCTTTCTATATATTAGTGAGGGAAAGCTTCCAAATATTCTCAGAAGCTTTCTTGCATTTTCATCACAGCCAGTTCCATGGCAAATCTGATTTTTATTCATACAGAATAAGCATGTCAAGTTTTGAATCCCAGTACAGTCTTTACTGCAACCCTATATTATGTTCAGTTTATCCCATGTTTCCATTGTCTTCAAAAAGCACTGGATCAGGGAGGGATAGAGCTGAGATTTTGGAACAGGTTTTCATTGGCATAAATAGAGTGAAGTGCCTAACCTGAGGCAGTTTTGCATGCACAAGTATCATGGCTGTTCAAAGCCTTTGGGGATTTGAAAGTCTCTTCCAATGCCCAGTGCAGTAAAACAACCAGATCCACACCTACTTGTGGGAAGTGTGTCTGAATGGGATGGCAGTGCAAAAGAGAATGTGTGCTGTAAACTCACACCTGAATTAGCTTCACAGCAGCTGCCCTGTGTAGAGAAGCCTCTGAATTTATAGCAAAGGCAAATAAATTGTGTTCACCACTCTGATGTTTGCTGTGATCATATTAGATTGGACACTGGAGTGCAAAATTAAGGTCTTGCCATCCTATTGGCAAAGTCTGGGTACAAATATGATATTTCCATGTAAAACATACACCATGGTCCTTGCAATATTCTGTGAACTTTTTGTCCCATGTCACATCTGTGTCCTGCTTTCTGCCTTGTTTTGTTTTTAAACCCAGGAAGAGAATTCACTTAAAGCTTGAAGCTTTGGAAAAAGAATAAGGATTGATCAAATTCAGCAGAGTAACAGGGCACTTTTCCTGTAACCTGAAAGTTTATGTGGGATTTTGACACTAGAGGAAAAATTATTTTTCTTTTAAGCCTCTTTCTGATCTCAGTAACTGAAGCTTCAAGGCTTTGGGCAGGCAAAATGATGTCAGAGTCTATTCCAGGAGCGTCCTGCAGTGACTGAAAGGACACTTGGCACACTCATATCTCCTTCCCCATCCATGTTAATGGAGGATCCTCAGCTCAGGCTGGCCTTGGTGATTCAGCCCAGAAAATCCCCATCCCTGTATCCCTGTAGCCACATGTATAGGAAAGGCTGACTGATTAAATAATTCTCCTACACAATTTTCCAGGTCCTTTTGGAACAAATGAAACAGAAAGAAGCTCCAAGTATGCCTGAATTAAGAACAGCAGGATTCAGTATTTGGTACCCATTTGGAAGGAGGGGAAAGTGAAACAAGATAGCAGAGGCAGATATGCAAAAAATTGCCTTTGGCACCAGGGAATCAACAGATAATGAAATGTAGCTCGGGAGAAATGTGGGCAGAGGGAATTTGCTTTAGCTTATAGCTGGGATTAATTTGTGTTGTTGTGGTGTTCACACATCTGAGACCACCTGACAGAAGTCTACATTTCTCTGTGCCTCAGTAGTAACTACAGAGTGTCCTGTAATTGTAGATGTCTAAGAAACGTTATAATGGTCCAGCTGGTGTTTCTAGAGCCTGTTGTTATTTTGTTATAACAAACAACCTGGAGGAAATACCTGGAGTTGGTACTGCCTTAGTTTGGGTGAGACAAGCAGAGTGTAGGCTGAATAAGGGAGTCAGTCCTTTCCCCACTGCCAAGCAGAGTTATGTCAAGGATTTGATTGATCAACTGTGATTTTTGATCCATTTTCAGCAAGTATCTTTTGCATCAGCAGGTCCTGCCTCTTCAGAAATTTAAGTGCTTTACGGAAGTTTGTCCCTTTTGATCACAAATAGGTGAAGGCAACTGATGTCTGTCCAGTGCTCACAGCTAGGCTTGAGCTGGGCAAAAGCTGTGTTGAAATTCATACTCTGCCCGCTTCACAATTAAGATTTGAACCTGCACTTTCCTGTTTCTCTGGAAAGTTTCCTAGCTGTTTGATTTTTTGTGTTTCTTTGATAAAGAGTTGTATCTACCCAGCTCAAGTTAGTGCCCTGCTGTATACACTACCTGTGTACATGTTAGTCCTCCTATGACAGTTGCTCACACTCCATAGGAAACTAAAAAAAAAAAACCAAAAAAACCTTAAGCACAAAAAAAGAAAAGATTGAAGGATTTCATAAAAGTGACCCAATAAACTGTATGAACCCAGGCAAGTTCTAGTCACTTCTTTAAGGTCTGGAGGGGAACTGAAATCTGCAGAAGGAACACTCTCATGACAGCTGGGATCTCCCCGCAGATGGAGGGAAGGTGCAAGGCATGGATCTCATCAAAGACAGGCACGACTAGGAGCCCCTTTGGTTTGTGTTCATTCATGCCTTGCCAGTTCTGCTCACTTTGATGATAACATTCCTTCTCGCTGCAATTTCAAGGAAATGGGGAGAAAACACACTAAATCCTTTAGAAAATGTCACTAGGGCTTTTAGAATAATTTTTTGTTAAGGAGGCAATGTTTTGTCTCTAAGGGGGATTTGCAGTGCTTCAACCAATACTAAATAGGAAACTAAACCAACCTGTCACTAAAAGTAAAACGTTGACTCATGTTGACATTTGAGCCAAAACTCGTAACAGACCTTGGGAAGAACAGTTACAATCTCCTGCATCTGCTTCCTATCTGGAGGTAGAGGTTATTAACTTTGCTTTTCTTTTGACTATGATAAAAAAAGATGAATTAGCACCAAAAATATAAACTTGAGTTAAAAATGACAAGTCTCCTTGTATTTGTAGTGCCTCTCACAGAGAAGTAAACTCTCGATAAAACTGTCAATATTTCCACAGAATCACAATGCTCATTCTTTAAACCTTTACTAATCCCATTCTAAGAAAGAAAGAATTCAAAGTATTCTTAGTGTTAAGTGTGGTGAAGTGGGGAAATGCTATGAATTCTGTTCCAGTAATATCCACTGTTTGCAACAGCTAAAATAACAACACCCAAACTCATGGACAAATCTGACATGGCGACAACTTTCCTGGCCCTGTAACTGATGATGCAGAGGATTGTAAGTTCTGAGAGCTGCAGATGCACATCAGCTGTGTTGAGAAGACAAACTAGGAATATTAAAACCTGAAATACACATAACAAGTGACAAGCTAATCAGTCTTCCATAACACTTAATATAGCTCTCCAAGGAAGAGTTACAGTCTTCAGGAAAACATCTCTCTAAGATATCTGTCAGGGAAAATAATAAAGAACAGCCATTTCCACCAGATTTTTGAAGGTTAGAAAATACAGCACATCTACTAAATCCTGGAATACATGACCACACAATGGTAACAAACTGCCAGTCTCAGAGCCTTAGTTTCCCAAACTCTGTTGGAGGTGACTGAGACTCATTTCCAAAGCTTTCACCTGGGATGTTTTATTTAATGGGTTTTGTTGTGTGGGAACTGATTAAGACCACTGATGAGATAAGGTCTGCCACTTAACTGGGAGATGGTTTGACTTAATGAATTTGAGCTCAGCCAGTGCCAAGTGCTATCAGAGGGTGAAATCAATGTATCAAAAAGCCCCACCAAACGTTGTGTTATGGAAATGGGTGGCAGGATCTGGCTGGATCAGATTCTGATGGACATAATGTGAGAATCACATGGTGAGGTTTTGTGGTTGGCATTATGTAGAGTCAGTCTAGGTGATCTGAATGGTGCCTCTTGGCCCCAGCAGATATTAAACCAAGGCATGTTTTGATCTCTGTGTTGTTTAAAACTTACTTCTGGTGTCTGTTTTTACACTAAAAGTGCAAGGCATCCACTTGCACTCGTATTTGTGAGTTCTTAGCTGCTGTAACCAAGATCCTGCAAATGTTGTCTTTGGGAATGGGGCTAAATATATTCAAAAATGTTTGCAGGAGCAGGCATTAATCAGAGCAACCCTTCCTAAAAGGACTGCATTTAATTAAATTAATTATGTTTCTTTGTATTTAATTAATTCCATGCTTCAGGGTTTCCACTGGAGGCCTAGAGAGGCCAGGAAGATTTTTTTTTCCCACCTTTGATGAACAACTTGGCTGCTGATTTTCGGTGTTTATTTTTTCCCTATTTTACTCAGATTCATCACAGACTGGCGGCACTCTGACATGGGACATGAGGTCAGAGGCACTGCTGCTTCCCTCTTGATTTCTTTTTGCTCCTGTGCTCAGGTTTAAACCATTCATCAGTTACAGGGCCTGGAAAATCTTCTCCATATCAGATTTGCAATAATTTTGCACTGGGTGGATTCCCTGGGCATTTGTCACCCAGCCAGTGTCCTGCAACTGAAAGTGCCAAAATCAATGGTGATTACTTGAGTTTGTTCTGGTCTCATCATGTGCATTACTATAGTTTTAAAGTAGTTTTTCTTTCTTGTGCTGCAGAGCTAATTTTTAACTTTTTTTTTTCCTGAGTGTTGGGCAATGTAGCCAATGTAGTTGTTTGGATTTGTGTAGAGAAAAGGCCCTTGGGGGACCTCCCAGGCTTAAGCATCTGCTACATCTTTGCTCACAGAGGAGCAGATTCTGTTACCCAGGTGATGCTTTCCAGTCTGACATCCCTGAAATAGCTGAGCCTGAAGTCAGAGCTGAAAATTGCTTTATGCTCATAATTCTAGGGAAAAATGCATCTAACAAAAGATAAACTACTCAAATGACAACTAGCCACAAATTTAAGGAGATTTTAATGCTGGGCTCAATAAAGATAGGTGATATATTTAAGAAATTGTAGACTCCCATTACAGTTTATAGCAGCCTGTTAAAGGCTTCAACACTGATATATGAGGCAGAGGTGTCCCTGGCTGCAGAGGGAGAATTCAGAGCAGAGCTGAGGATGGAGGGTGGGATCTCCTCATGGCAGGAATGAAAACAACCAGGAGACCATTTCTTGTACTCCCTCCACATGACAGGGCTGCATCTGAGTGCTCAGCTTGAAAAAAAACCTTGTGACAAGAGCTGGGACAACAATATATCCAGGCATGGGTAGGGATTTGTTGTGACCATAATTAATTAGGACTGTGACAAACTACTTTCTTCAGAAGGCACCCAAAAGCCAGGTTTGCAGTGGAACTAATACACTGATAAGAAAATATGGCCTTATTTTTTTTAGAAAAAAAGCATGTTATTGATCATAGGGTTTAAATGTGGGTTTTCTACTTTGCTTTTGATTTGGTTTGGTGTTTTGGTTTTTATTTGATGTTCATCAACACAGAGACATATTTATCAGGAAGTCCCAGAGGAAAGGTCAACATCCAGGACTACCTTAGATGTGAATAGCACAGGGATGGAATTGCAGAAATGCCTTCAAATTGTTGTGTCTGTGCAGAACAAAGCTTGGTTCCCACTGAAACAACTGAGACTAAAGGCACTACCCTTAGACTGAGGAGCAGGGTCCTACTGGAGCCTTGGCCCAGTGTAAGGTTTTCCATTTAAGAGATGTAAGGAGAAAGCAGCATAGCTCCTCAACTGTCCATTATTCTGGGTTCTGCCCTCAGGAAACCTTAATTTGTCAGGCAGGTCTTGCTTTGAGTTAATCCTGAGACCAATGTCTTCCTTCTCAAAATCCTCCTGCCTTCAGGAAGAGAGGAGCACAGAAATGTTCTGATACAAGTGCTCTGTGGTTCAGCTCACAAACTGGGTTGGGATTGCAAATGCTGTGATGAGGCTAAATGTAGAATGTACCAGGGATTGCTTAAGATCAAAGGCTGTGTCATTTTTCTGCCATAAATATTGCTCTCTGGGGGAAGGAAAATGATAGCTGTTAGTGCATCCTGTCAGGTGTGACTTGCAGGGGTTTTGTGTTCTTAGGGCTCCCTATCCAAAAAAACAACTTACTTGGCTCAAGTGAATTTTCTGCAATAAGGGTAAGAAAAAAGATTTCTTATTTCCTGGGCTGAATTGTGAAATAGATTTCCCCAGGAATTAATGAGCATCACAAGACTCACTATCATCTGATGAAATGCAAGACATCTATCTCTGTGGTACCTTCTCTGACGTGGGACTTGAAAATATTCCTTGGGAAAGCAAAATGCCCTGTTGCACACGCATGTCTGCTGGGGAAGGAGGGACACAGAGTAGGTGATAAACACCAGCCACATCTCTTGGTGGGCTCCTGGAAGGTGCTCATGCATTGTTGTGAGGATCCCAACACAAAAACATTCAAACATACCATCACAGCGTCTGCCATTCCAGCACAACCCCAGCTTCATACCAAAGCCACAAGGGGATTCTGCCTCAGTAACAGGATGCCTCTTACTCACAACCTCAACATTTGTTGCTTTAAAACTCTAGAAGTTTTTTGTTTGGTTGTTGCATTTTACTTTTTCCAATAAGTTTTAAAGAAAAAAAAAACACATACAAGAAATTCCTTCCCTTTAACAAAGCTGTCTCCTTTTTTTAGATTTGCAGCTGAGGAAGGGTGTGTTTGAGGAAGAGAATGCCAGTTTGTTAGGAAAGCTTTTATTTAACAACAAAACCAACCAAACACCAACCAAAACAAAAGTCAGCAAGCTCACGGGTAAACAGTCCAACACAACAAATCAGAAACTAAACAGTAATGTCAGCTAAACAAAAAAAAATATTATCATTCTTAAGTAAAACCTAGAGATAGAGCAAGCCAGACGCCAAACTGATTTTATTATTCCTCTACTCTAGCATAAATAGGCAAATGTCAAAATACAGCATCTTGTCATTCGACAAAGTGAAACTTTTCTAAATTGAATCAAGTTGAACAGAAAGACGACTGTAGTTTAGACAGGCACTCCCTCCCCTCCTGACACTGTGGGCCTGCTTGGCAGAATGCTCAGGTTTCAAATGAAAGAAATGTGTTGGAATAGAGCAAGTGATGAAAAAAATGTCCTTAACAGGAACTTCATTAATTAAAACCCAAGAGGCTGACAAGCCTTGAGCTAATATCATGCAGTGTTGTGGTAAAGGGTATATATATTACTCAGATGTACAAGCCAGGTTTATCTCCTGCCCCTATTATCAGGACTGGTGGAGCTTTCTACTCTAATTTAAACAGTATTCACTGCTGGAAAAGAAAAGAAAAGAAACACAACATCAATAAAACTGAGCATGTTGGACTCCTGCTAACCTTAGGGCAGTGTGCAGCTCTCATCATTTATAAAAATCTGGCTATCAGTGTGAGGGTGTTATGCTGGGGCACATCACCAGAGTATCTCTCAAAGTACCTAAAGTAGATTAGCCCCTAAAGCAGATTAGCCCCAGACTGGCTTCACAGCAGATGTCATGGACTTGTTGACTTCTTGCATTTGAAAATCTACCTTGGATAGGATCGTGTCTCATGAGTTTTGAGTTTCTCTGAGATTTCTACAGTTAGATTGGACTTTAGGCTGCCCAAGAAGGCAGCTGGAGGGGGATCACCTGGGGGTCTTTTAAGCATGTTTCTGTCCATAGCAAAAGAGATGTTAAGGAAGAAGGGGTACAGCATTTCCTGAAAATCACAGAATCAGCTAGGTTGGAAAAGACATTTTAGATCATCAAGTCCAACCTATGACTGAACACCACCTTGTCAACTACTGTCAGATGTACTTTGTCTTCCATAAGAGCTATAAAGCAGTTTTTAACTTCTGGTTTGTAGAGTTGTTCTGCCTGCCATAATGCTGCAAGGTATTTTTCATAATAGGATCCTTTGTGAATATTCAGTTTGTCCCTGAATATTTATCAGAACTTTTTCCATGCCACTCATTGCCCTTCAAGCTGGATTTCTCTGGAAGTGTCATCAAAATATTTGTTCCCCTTTCCAGTACAAAGCACAGAAAAGTATTTACTCCTGTCAAGCAAGATAAGGAGAGAGTGACTGGAAGGGAGTTTAGAACAGACAAGAATCTTGACAAGTCTGATGAAAAATCAAGCCAAGAAAATTAAAATAGGAACTCTGGGGTGAAATGGTTCAGGCTGTGTCCTGATGGAACCTGAAAGCAAAGAGATATAGAGACAAGTGGAAAGTCTCTTTCCTGAGTATTATGTAGTTGCATGAATCAGGCCTCATGTGTCCTTCTGCAACCTTTGTCACTTTTAGCCTCATTTCAGCATGTGGTGATTAGGAATTTTTTGTGATAATGAAGCAGGAACAGCCATCTTTTCAACTGGGGAGTATTTATTCATTTCACTGAGTTCCTGTCCTGTTCACTGATAGAAACAGTGATCCAAAAGCAGGGAAATCATACTACGTCTGATTGGGAAATATGAAATGGACATTTTTCACTGAGGACAATAATAAGGAAAGGACAGGAATTAGGGTTAGCACCTCGCTCACTGTGCATTTCTTTGCAACAAAGCAAATTAAATTATCAGTAGACCTTATGAGTCTCCCATTGCACTGAGCATCTGTGGGGTTAATATGAGGTAGAGAAAGAAGAAAAAAATTACAATTGCAATATTGCAAAGGAGACCATAAAAGAAACTTTTTTGCTATCTTTCCTTTTTGACTTTGGCTTTAAATTTCATGTAAATTTCACACATAGGAGGAAGCATATTTTTAAACAAAACCCACAGCACTTGGAAATTTCATCTTGTCATCATGAAATAATAGACCTTTCTTTCTTTTCCTTTCTGCTGGTCAGTCCCAGCCCAAAACCCAGAGTCCAAAACCCATGCTCAATAAAGTATATGGAATAAAACAATACACATGTTAGAGTACCAGACAACTGGTAATAATCAAGCTATTGAAATCAGGTCAGTAAAAGAAAAGGAGCTGGACCCATTTTCCAAAGAAAAAGGAAAACATACCCAAGGCTATTGTAAAAAGAAGGGAAAATGGCAATGAGAAAAATTTATTTCTCTAAACAGAAATTGGTTACTAATATAAAGGCAGAGGAAACAGGCAGATACCTCACTCAGGGTAGCAGCAGTTAGACATATTTATCTCATTGACTTTCACCTCCAGCTCTATGGCAGTTCCAGAAACCTCAGTGGAGGTTGGCCAGTCATCAGATGACTCCAAGTAATTTCTCCATTCATTATTTTAGACCATATGAATGTCTGCATCCAAATCTGAACATAACTTATAGCCTATGCCTATTTCTATTTAAAACTTCCCTTGACAGTAGAGAGCAAAACAGATTTATTTTTCTATTACTATTATTAGAAACAAGATAAGATTCCAACTTTTTCTGACAGGTGAAGAAAAAGATTTCTACATGGGATTAACTCACAAAATTCTGGAATATTTCCTACATGAGTTCCTAGTGACTTCATATTTAATGAAATTTTGAAAAATTGGAAGGTAAATTTCGAATTACTAGAAATGGCTTTCAGTGAGAAGTGCAATCTCAGTCAAAATTCTTCTGTCCATGGAGTTTATCAGAAAGATAATTGAGCAGTGATGGAAATAGATTCTGTGAGAATGCTCTTAAGGTGGAAAGGCTGAGGATGCAAATGGTCTTTAATCAATTAGAGAAAGGGATAACAGAAATGGAAGCCCTAAAAATTACAGATAGAAATATGACAATAGAAGTGATTATTCATTACAAACTACAAGGAAGCAATGATATATTCACCTGAGGAACTTCTCATCAGGCTATAAAATTGTCAAAGATATATTTTAACCAATGCAATATTATGGCTTTATCAAACAAAAATTATTGGAGTATTTAGCCAGGCTAGTTTGGATAATCTGATAGATGCATCTCCATATCAAATGTCTTTTCATCACCTTTCTTGCCTTAAATCTGCTGACTAAATTAGTCTACAGTGGTGTCCCAAGTCCCAGCCTTGACCATCTATGAAGCCACAGACCGAATCTTTGCAGAATGAGCAAATGGTTGTGGTGCTTTGGCACAGCTGAGAGTGGTGAGGTACTGGAATAGGTTTGTCAGAGAAGTTGTGGAGATGCCCCATCCCTGGAAGTGTTGAAGGCCAGGTTGAACAGGACTTTGAGCAACCTGGTCTAGTGGAAGGTCCCTGCCCATGACAAGGGGCTGGAAATAAATGTTTTTTAAGACCCCTTTTGACCCAAAACATTCTGTGATTCTATGGTTATGGAGCTAAAATTTGAAGTAAGTTGCATGGTTCTAGTTTAAAAGGTGATGCAGGATTCATACAGCTTGTGTATGTGATGCTCCAAATGAGGTGAAAGGGGTTTCAACTGCTGGGGAAGGTTGTTAATGCTGTCAGCCTGTGCAGCTCTTCCCTCTGAACAGAAACATGCAGAGCAAACTACAATTTATCATCATAAAAGAACTGCCAAGGGAGAAATTAAGATCTTCCCAGTCTCTCACATGGAGCCTTTGAATTCAGGCTGTCTTCAGAGTAGGAATATTAAGCGATCTGAGGAGACTGCCTTACAGTCATTCCCAGGCTTCTTTGTGGAGTAGCTGGCAGAAAAAATGGGAGGGAAACAGCAGAGAAAGGTGAAAGATAAAAGGAAAAGTTTGACGTGAAGTGTTCCACTTATTTAACTGACTAAAGTTCACCATCTGTGTAGAGCTGTGTTGAGAGCCAAGGAATTTGCATGTTACAGTGAACCATTTATGAAATACACAAATACACATATAAATATATTTTAGTAAGTTTTCTTGTAGCTGGGTTTTTTTTTACCATTAAAAGACCCCATTTACACTAATGTTCATAACTTTACATTAATCACTTGCTATAAGGAATCAACAGGTTTCTAAAAATTCTGAGGATTTCATAGAAAGTTTGTCAGGATTGTATGTAACATAGTCTTAAGCATTTACTTGAACTTTTCATTTCACTTCCAAAATGGAGCTTTTTTCCCCCCTCTAAATACACCCACTACCACTTTTAACAGCCTGGTTCTTAATATTTTTTATTGGATGATACAGTTTGTATTAGGATCAAACCAGGAAGAATATTGCAGGTGAAAATTTTCCACTTTATTACACAAAGTGACCTCCCTAATCCTTTCTGACACATAAATAAGAAAAATCCTCTCTAGGACCAGGTCACACGTGGCACCTCTGTGGGTTTGCATGAAGAAATTCAGTTTCCAGCTTAATTTTGTTTATGCGAAAGGCTGCAGATTTGCAACACTGAAGAATCTGGAGGTCAGCTGCTATAATCTTGTAGATCTTGGCACAAAATGAAGCTCTGAACCCATGTGGTCACTTAATGGCAGTGTGTGTAGGTAGAGAGAGAAACAAGAGAAGATGCCCAGAGGTATCTGGCTCCCATGCATTCTCTTGCAGTATTTGTCAGTCCAGCAGCATGTACAGCTCTAGATTATTCTGGACTTCAACCTCCACTCAGTCTTCAGCTAAACCCTCTGCATTTCTTTAAGGAAATCATGATGATGGATCAGTGCTGCTGATCAACTCAGTAATTCTTCTACCTTCTCCATGAAAATCAAGGTTTAGGTAGAGAAAACCTACAGAGGGGTCTGCCCTGGTCTTGTACTTTCAGTATGGAATGGATTTCGATCAGGATGAACAGAACAAAGTGGATAAATGATCTGAAAGGACAAATAGCAGCACAAATGCAAAATTCCAGATTGAAGGATGAATAATCAACCGTGCAAACACGAGATGAAGACTGAAAGTTTTATTGAAAAGTGTCAAGGTGTTACAGTGGATCAGAGGCTGAGTGAAGGTGCATCAATGCTGTCATGCTGTTGAGAAAAAAAAAGACAAACACAAGACCATGAAGCTCGTCCTGCTCTCTTCAGTATCAGTATGTCCTCAGCTGATTACAGCATCCAGTTCAGACAAATCTCTTAGAGAAGAGCATATCCTGACCAGGACAGCAGAGAAACTCACCTGAGGATGGGAGAATGGCTAGAAAACCTGGCCTAGGAGAAAAATTTAAAGAATGCTTTTTAAGAAGACAATAAACCTGCAGCAGCTCCTGAAGGTATCTTCCATATATTCCTGTTTACCTGCAATGTCCATGTGACATATCACAGTCCTACTTTAGCCTCCACACATGAACACATTTCCCTCTGTTCCCATAAGTGAAAACTCCCAGGGATCCATAGAGGCCTGTGCCTCCTAACTCAGCCTCCTCCAAATTTGGCTTTAACCTCCTCATCTCAAGCCTTTAGACAGCTCCAAACCTGTCAGCCAGCAGGTCAGGGCTTTCCCCAGCCAGCTGCCTTGCAGCTTCGGGATGAAGAGTTGGCTGAGCCCTGCCTGCTGTGTACAAAATAATCTGGGTTTAGGCATCAACATGCATTTGATTTCTTCCCCCTGTAGAGCAGTGCCTTCCCAGCTAAATTACAAGAGCTCTTATTTTGTAAGATAGCAGGAAAGTAGTCAGCTTCAAGCTATAAATGCAGATCTATTGCCTTTTCAGCTCCACAAAATAGCAACTGCTCATCTTTAGGGCCACAAAATTAACTATAATAAAACATAGACTTTCCTAAAAGGGGCTGTGAAACAGTGAAGCTGAAAAAGCTTCTGTCTGAATAGGCAATAGAACAGGTATTGGGATCCAGCCTCTTCCATAGGTGCAGCATTTGAACTACTCCAGACTTCAATGCTCTTTGGCCATAGAGAAATCTGTGATTTATTGAATATCCTCTGCACCAGGCAGGGTAAAACAAGTGAAGGCAGGACCATGTGTACTGCCATTGCAACACTTACTGCCGTGCTAAGAAAAGGTATTAATCATAACAGAAAAAAAACCAAACAAAAACAACTAAACTGCCCAAAACACCCTAAAGATGCATTTTCATAGCAGAATATTTTATGTAGGAAAAAGTGTACAAGTGTATGCAAACAGATGAACTGAACTGGGTAAACTGTGGGCACTCCCATTGAAAAACCTGGCCATGACTGACCAGTGAGTTCAAAATAATTTGCAAAAAATGTTTAATAAGTAATCATTAATATGGAATAATTCCAAGGGAATTGTGAAAACTAAAAAAATGAGATAGGACTTATTGGTTACATATTTTTGTGAATTATTAGCCTGCAGTCTGCACATAGCACATCTATCTTATTAAAGAAACTAATTTTCCTAGAAAAGAAATCTTAGGATAGACCTGAACTATAGTGAATATTCCAGCTGTTCAAACTGATTTTATCTCTGTGAAAACAATTCAAGCCTCTATTTATTTTTTCAGCTATGCTGTTGCTACTGAATGAGAGAGCTGTGACTCCATGTGTTACATATGTGCACCCATTCAACAATCAGATTATTGACATTCCAGTCCCCTTAGTCTTTAGGCAATATCTCCAGTGGAAAACTTCCCTGTGAGGTGATGGAATATTACACCAGACCTTGTGGTCATGATCAATCCATGAAATGAAGCCAAACACGAAGGAACTGTTTTTAAACATACACTGAACAAATCATCTGAGGGCATTGCAAGCACTGAACAAAGGTGTAATTTGGAGAAGAAAACACATTGGTTTTGCCTCATATGTATCAAGCGTATCCACAAGCCCACCTTATGGGTGGGTGTGTGCACCTACACACACTTGCACACAGGCACAGAGCCAGGTATGTGCACACACATATCCATGTGCATATAAATAGTTTTATGGCAGGTGCCTCCAAATGGCAGTGTTCCCACAGAATCCCCAGTTCTGTTTCTTGGCATGGAAGCAGACTTCCCTGCCATGTAAAGACATGCTGTTACGCTCTTATGAGTTTTAATTTTCTGGCTAATTGTTGACAGAAGATCATGAAATCTCAGGGCACCCAGTCAACCCTGAGACTGCAAGGGAAAGTGAGGAGCCCAGACACACTTAGCAGCTCTTAATAACTTGTTGAATCTGAACTTCTGTCAACTCTGGCCTTTATTCTCTCCCTAAATCTGTGCTTGGAGCTATTTTCTGTGTTGAGACATCTTGGGAGCCAACAACCAGCATGAAAGGAAGGATTGCTCTGCCCATCCTTGTAATCCCCTCTCTACAGGAGAGGTGCAGACATCTAAATAAAGAAAATTGCACTTTGTATGTCACCAGGCTCCTCATCCATCATGCCTCTCAGCCAAAATATGTGCGTATATGCCTCCAGTGAGCTATCTATGGGGGAACAGAAGAGAGAGCAGGAGGGATTGCTGTGTCTGCCTAGTTTCTAAGAAAGCAATGGACTCCCAGCCTAGGAAAAAAAGAATTCTGATTAGAACACCACAGCCCTCTCTGACTCATTGCCTTGGAGAAGTAAGAGCAGCTTTGGCATATACCCCTGCTATTGTGTGCCAGCTCTGAGAGAAGCCACACTGAGAAGCCTGGGGCCATACACCATAAGCAAAAAAAATAATCCACCGCAGTAATTGCTTCTTGTTAGTGCAGCTCAAACCCACAGACTGCAAAAGGTTAAGCTTTTGGTATAAAACCTAAATAGAGTCTGTCATGTTGTTCCCGCATAAATACAGTACAATACTGTTTAGTTTGTTGCTTAAATCCTAATCTTGCCAGTGCCTGGACGTTCTGCAGAAGTCTGAACATGAGAGAAGATTTCTGGTGTCAAATTCATAGTGAGAGTAGACATTTATTTTGTTTCATTGAGGGTTTTTTGATGGTGGTGTTGTTCTGTTTTATTACTGATTTCTTTAATCAATATCCTTACTCTCTCCATTGGAATCAACCTTCTACATGACATGCAGAAACACACATACATGCATATGATTGTGAAACAATATTGTGGCTGTGTGCCAAGGAGAAGGTCAGGTCCTCAGGCCATGAACCCGTGGGTTTATATGTGAACACCTTCACTGTGGGAGCACACCTGAAAGGGTTGGAACAGGGCTCCAGACTCTCTCTAGGGAGGCTGTGGAGAAGCCACAACCCCCTTGCCTGGGCTCTGAAGAGAAAGCAGATTTCTCAAGCATGGCTAACACTGTCCCAAAAGCCTCTATGCACAATTAACTTGGGGAACTCACCACCACTAGACAGAATTGAAACCAAGGTGGCAATGCTATTCAAAATATGGCTGCTGAAGCACGCCACAGAAACATCCAGAAGTACCTCAGCTTGCATAAAAATATGTGCATAGGAAAAGCAGCAGTGAATTTATGTTCCTAACAGGCAAATTTCTGCAGTCAACACTCATTAACAAATTGCCTTAAAAGGCAGTGAAACAGTTAACCAAAGCGACATCTCCCTCCAGAAACTGTGCGTAAAAATGTACAAATGTTATTTTCCTTTTCTGTATCAGCTTGTGTCCCAATGAACTGCTATAAATCATTCTGCAATACAGATTCTGAGTAGTACAGTTAAGCTCATCCCAGATAAGAAAGGTTTGTTGTTTGCAAAGATGTCATGGTTTTACCCGCAGTAATAATGTATCCCTAGACACAGGAATCTCAGCCTGCTTGTGTGAATCCTCATGACTTGCTACAGTGGGAAAATATCAGAGTTAAAGATGGGTCAGAAGATGTGGAGTGAGTGATCAGCAATTCAGTCTCCTGAACTAACCTCTGGAAACCCTTGTACCAAGTTCAGGAGTGAAACAAAAGTTCATCTTGAGCCATTTCAGCACGACTTATTCAAGTCAAGAACAGTGCTGTTCAAGCTGTAGAGAGAGCAGGAAAGCATTTCATAGCAACTTCTCCAATTAAAAAACATTTTCATTTAACAGACTTCAGATAGATTACATTTTCCAATGACAATTTCTGTGAAGCAGCTCATTTGAGCACTTATCAGTATGACAAAGAGGATATAAAACCAACTTGAGACTGAATGAGATTTCTAAAAGCAATTATTTTGCTAATGGTTAAGACAAGAATTTTCATAATACTTTTAATTAAACTTATGTTGTAAATAGTCAAATAAAACAAATAATATTGGCAATTGTGCACCCACAAAAATGTATCAGACAATTTGCCCTTCTTTAAAGCAAGCAATTTAAAGACATTTGTTCACCTGCTCTATTCTTTTGCTTGAAGCTATTAAACATTCAGTTACACTGATGTGAGATTGCAATCGTGTCTGGTGTGATGAAATGTGTTAGATTAGATTTACTGACTGGGGAGCCCGGATCACAACTGCCTCCTATTCACTTCAGAATGAATCTGAAACTATTCCTTTAAAAATCGTTTTATGAACCTCAAACCTAATTCAAGTCCCATTTAGAGGATGTTTTACAAAAACATATCTCAATGTCTAACCTCTGTCCTGACATCCCTTGTCAGATTCCTGCTCCACCAGCAGTTGCCCATTAGATTGGGTTCCTACTCTCCTGATCATCTCTGTTGCTGGTCTCTGATTTGGTGGTGGTTGGTTCTGCCCCAAATTCCTCACTCCTACCCTTCCCTTTGGTGTCTCCTCTCTCTTTTCACGTCTGCCCTGCCTCCCACAAATGGAACTCACTCCCAGCTGCTTCTCTATCACCCCTGTTGGGTACAGAGGCTCTTGGGGAGCCCAGGATTTGGCTGATTTCTCTCTTTCCTGTAATTTTGCAAGTCATCTAACTAATTTTTTTAGCCATTTCCAGACAATTCTACATCATAATATTACCAAACCCTCCAGTGCAGTTTTCATCTGCCTCACTTTTGCCTCACCATCTCCACTTTGGAGTTCCTTTCTTCTTGAACTTTCACCAAGTCAGCTGCCACCAGTGCTGTCAAAGTTGCAGCATCACCTTCCTCTGGTTTTTGGTGCCATTTCTTTCACTCTCTTTCTGTCTCAGAGCACTCTGCTTCCCATCTTCTGATACAAACAGGTACGTGTGTGTTCCTCCTTTAGCACTGGCAGCTCTACCCCACATGATGCCTTGGTAGATCCTGTCCTTTTTACCTCTGAATTTTTCACTTTCTTTTCATTTTTACTGTGTTTCACACCTCTCCTTAAATCTTTGTTCTCCCACTGCACCTCCAGAGATACTGGTCAGGATTTAGGGTGCCAGCACACTTTGCTGATTGTCACACTGAGCAGCAATTGTCACCTTACCCCACCACTGCTGTCCATAGCCACCTCTTGTTCCTTGCCTCACATACATAAGACCTTGTTATCAACACTTGGAGAGTCACCAGAGCCCACTGAGTCAACAGAAGGGCCCGTGTGTGAGCCATTAGCCCTTGGCAAACATGGTGTAAGACATCTTAAGTGGGAACTTCATTAACACAGGGTCTGTATTTATACAGCTCCTAGCTGGGGACCTGACCCCAGAGTTCAGGTTCCCCAGGGGCTGAGGCACAATGACTAATAATAATACTAATCCCACAAATATCAGCAAGGGAATGTTTTTGATTACAATACAGATGCTGATGTTTGAACACAGGGTTTCAAAATCTGCTTGCATTGTAATTTAAAAGAAATGGTTATGCTGTGGAAGGCCCCTTGACCCATCTATACCTGCTCCAGAAGTGATGTGAAATTCATCCCCTGCAGAAAGGCAGAACAATGAGCCAATTAGACCCCCAAGACCCACAAAGGGTGAGTTATGTCCATAGAGCACCTACATATTATGAAAGTATATTGCTGAAAAAAAGTACCCTAACTCTGTAACAGTCTCTTTGAACACAATATAAATGCTACTGTGGACCACAGGGGTTAATCCATTACAACAAGGCAATTAGATTTAGTGACTGTTTGGAAGATAAAAGCAGCGAGTTATAATCAATCCTGAGAACCCAGACATGATAAATTTCCATAATTTCCTCTTACTTCATAGATCTGAGCATGACAAAGCGAGTTAGGGTGGAGTGGTTACAGTCCCATGTCAGAAACACAAGAGGAATTTTATTTTTATTAAACAAGTTACATGTGAAAAAGGAGTCCTTCTCTCACTCTCTTTCTAGCAGTCCTATTCCAGATGGTGATACATTTAGCCCTCAAATATTTTGACTATGCTTCTTGCTAAGCTTTGAATGTCAGTTTCTGGAGGAAGATGGGAACAAAAGCAGCTTCTTTCCTGGTTCAGTTACAGTCAGGGTACTTGAAATTGAAGGTCTTATTCACCATCTTCTGGTTAAATCCTGATCAGGATAGTTATACTCTGCCTGCAGCTTTTATCACCCACCATAGTGGGTGGGAAGCATGTTTCTGGTCTTGTCTAGAGGTGAGACGTAGTGTTATTCACACCCAGGGGCTTCCCAAGCCACACTTCAGTAGGGAATCAAACAATTTCTGCAGCTGAGAGTGGCAAATCCCCCAGTCATTAAGCAGTGGGCTGTCCACAGAGCCAAAACCTCAGGCCGGTGTGAAAGACTGGCTCAAAGGAAAACCACACTTTGAGTTCTGCAGCCATTGCTCCACTCTGCAGCAGAGGATCCTGGCTGCCGGACCATGTCCTCCAGCAACCTCTGTGTTTGCCTAAATTAGGTAGCCAAGGTTGGATGCCTGCTTGGTGTAACTCCACTGACCTCACTGCATTGTGATATGCCTACAAGGGAAAAGATTTTGTTCTCACTGGATATGGTATCAAGGCAATGGCCTTTGAATGCTGATGTGCAGAGTCACTGCTCAGACTTTCTCTGGAGACTTGGGTTAGAGGAACAGAGCTGCAAGTGCAAGGCACTGCCACCCTGCACAGCACAGCTCCCCCTGGCAATGCTGCCTGGGGCCGGGGAGCAGCTGGGGAGCTGAGATTTGATCACAGGCAGTGGGATTCATCTCTGTTTTGGCTCTCCAAAAATTAGTGACCTAACCTAGGCAAGCCACAGAAACTCCTTCTGAATTCAGGAGGAAAATATCAGAGAAGGATTAGAATTATAGGAGCATTAGTTGGGATAGACCTTTGAGATGGGGAGTAGGCAGAGGTTACTGAGGGATAAAATCTGTAAATAGAGGGAATTAATGAATTGTGAAGGTGCTGACCATACCATACAATAAACAACTTGTTCAGAAAAGAAATTTAGCATTTAAAGAGCTAAAGTGAGATAAATGCAACTCTCTAGCAAGTTAAAAGCAAAAAATTAGATAAGGTACCTGAAATTGTTCAATATGTCCAACAGCTAGTTAGCACCCTACTCACCTTTTTCCCTTTTCCTAAAAGAAAGCCCCAAATTAAGCAGGTTGGGCAGAACCCAAGTATTGTCCTGGCCCTTTGTAGAGATGTAAGTTCAGAAACACCACACAGAAATTCTCAGGAAGAAAAGCTGTCCCTAGTGGGACAACCCTATTTTTTTCCTAGAATATCAGAGTTGTCTTCTTCAATGAGCTCCCAGCTCAGCGTCACAGGACCTGCCAACCAAAAAGGTGACAGAATTCTAAGAGTAAATAAGCAGCATCCCCCTCCTCTCCTCCCCCACCCACCCATCAGATTCAGCATTGTACATCTGCTGGAAACATTTGAGTTGGGAGAACTGGGATGAGCCTCCTTGCTGGCTGTGCTGTTACTCAGTGCCTTAAGTGACACGTAATCCCCTGTTTGACAACTGGTCTACATGTCTGTGGTGATGTGACCAGCTAACAGCAGTTGGAGCATTCCTCTACTGTGTGTAGCTTATTAGGCCTTTCAACATTTTTTCTTATTAATAGAAGAATATGTGAGGAGGAAGAACATGGTAGCAATTAAGCGCAGCTATGAATTTTATGAACAGTATGCTGGAAACCACATTAATGACTTCATCAAGGCTAAGTGCACACATCAGCCCAGTGATATTTACTTCTTAAAATAAATGTAGAGCTCAGGACAGATGCCCAGCTGACAGCCCTGAGGACCAAAGCATACTCCCAGCCACAGAAAAGACACAGTGAATCCAGCAATGGGATATATCTCACTGCATTGCCATGCACATGTGGGCCCCATGCCTGTTGCGGAAGGATCACCTCTAGACTGGCAGAATAATTCAATATTTCATCCTTTGCTGCTTATCTGCACTTGGAAGAGGATCCTGTTTACGCCAGCAGTAAGAGGATCCTCAGTGCTACAGTAATCAGAGCTCAGATTCTCCTCTGAACTGCAGCAAAACAAATCACATTACAGTTCTCCAAGAGTCAGCATCATTTCAATTCACCTCTTTGCCTGGTCGGAAGTAGAGGCTCTGAGCTGCCTGTGAATTTAATCTTTGTTGGCTATTTGCTATTTTTTCCTAATATATTCACACCTTTTTTCTGCTTGAGTTTGGAAGAAGTTTACCATAAATATCCCTAAACTTTGCCTGTTTTCATTCCCGTGGTTTTCTTCTTAAACACCTCCTTTGCCAAAATTGTCTAAAGATAACTGACTTAAAAAAAAATCTTACCCCAGTCCTTATCATACTGACCAACAATGCCTCAGTGACTTTTACTCCAGGGCTACCTGTTGGGTTATTCTCATACAGCAGAAGGCCAGTGATCAGCTCTATCCCACTGGATGATTTATTCCAGCTCCAGACACCAGACTCCCACAGCATTGGTACACCTCAGGGGTGGACAGTCTTGGACATTTCTGATGAATGATTGGCTTTTGAATGCAGAAAAGTGGAGGGTTTTTTTTAAGACTTTTGGCTTTTTAATGGCAGAAGCCACTTTTAATGCAGTTTATGCAGTGAGAACAGTGAGGTCCAGGTCTCCTGCAACAACAACAACAAATATTTCAGACAACCTCAGCCACAAAATTCATATCCAGTTCAGGATTTGAACATCCATAAACTTTTTTCTTGGTTGTGAAATTCGGCTCAGATTCTCATGGCAAATAATTTCTAAGGCCAGTGGCATAACTGGACCCAGGCCATTCTCTGCTAGGAACTGAATCACTGCACAAAGAAAACTGGAAAATTGTCAAGTGAAGAGAAATATACTGAAAAAAATGCTAATGGACAGCCACTTCAGCAAAGGCTGTTACCTGGGCACTCCATGCATAACCCTTTTGGCTTCTTCACCCTATTTTTTCTAACTTTTATTCCAGTGCTAGTGAAATTTATCATGTGCTGGTTTTGCACAGGTACTATTTCGTGAGAGGATATTTGAGATAAAAAGCAAAACCAAGTTCTGCTATGTATTCTTCCTCATAGTAAAGGAACTAATAGAATAAGGGAAATGGAAACAAAGTTTTTCCCAACACATGAGAGGAAAGAACTTTTTAACAAACTGAGCCCGTGAAATTCATTACTTTTACATAAGATTACCAAATACACCTGAGGACCTAAAACGAATAATTGATTTTAAAGTAATCTTACACATGAGCAGAGCAGATTTATCCTGGAACAAAACCCATAATTTAATTTCTCTATAAACTTTTATGAGTTTTAATGAAGTTAAGCAACTGAGGAAATCATTCTTCAGAAAAACCCAAGTAATTGTGTTCTCTTAAACAGAATTGCAAAATCAGAGAACTGCTGGGTCTGGAAGGCACCTCTGAAGATTGCCCAACCCAAGCTCTTGCTCAGAGCAGGGTCACCTGCAGCAGGTTGCCCAAGACTCTCTCCAGGTGGGTTTTGGATATGTCCAGGGATGGAGACTCCACAACCTCCCTGGGAAACTTGTTCCTGTGCATGACCACTCATCCAGCAGAAAAGGTTTCACTTATGTTTAAGTGGAATCTGCTGTGTTTTAGTTTGTGCCCACTATCTTTTCTTCATTTACTGGGCTCCATGAGATGAGACTGGCTCTACCTTCTTTCCCACTTGTCCCTTCAACCAAGTGTTTATACACAGTGGTACTTTTATTTCCCTGATCTAAATTCTATACCACACAGTCCTGCAAACACATATACATATTGATTTAAAAATATAAGTATTCACAATTATGTGGCTGGCTTTAAAACTGCACATAGTCCTGATCATTTTATAGTTACTCTTCTGTGCAAGCCTGCACAGGATCAGAACATTTAAAATAACCAATCTGGATCCCAACAAGAAATATGCATCTAACCTCAGGATGCCAGGCATCTCACAAACATAGCCAAGAATTATGTATGTCAGGAAACTTACGTGAAGAAAGATTAGAAATGGAAACTATGAATATTTAAGTGTCTCCTTGGGTTTTTTAATGTAAATTTCACTGAAGCCAGTCTCTTCAGTCCATGTTTTTTTAAACATTTCCATACCTCTCAAAGTATCTAAGGTATGTTAATAGCCAGCTTTTATGCAACACAAGCAAAACGATGCCATTTCAACTTATCAGAGTTCCTGCTTAGCAAAAAATGTCACCTTTACAAGGTTTTTCACTTATTTTTGTTGAGAAGTTGGTCTCGTCCTGCGCCTTTTCTGAATTAAAAAAGGAAGGGCAAAGGTGGGTGATGAAACGTGCTGTGAAACACAGTTATATATGAGGAACCAGGCATGTAATGTGTATTTTCATAACGTTCCCAGCAGCAGCCAAACTTCCACTTCAGAAGAGCTAGCCTTTCACATTTCTTTTTTTTTTTCTCTGGGAGGGAAGATTTCCAGCCCTGTGTTTAGTTTCCATATCGCGCTTGTGCTGGAAATGTCCTCTTTCCATACAGTACGTCTGAGTCACGGCTCAACGGGAATGCTGACTATAATCTCCTCTTGACATTAAGATGTTGCTGAGCGACCAGAGGATATTTCAGGCAGTGGAATTCATGTTCAGCCACATGTTTGGGCTGACAACCAGTTAAACCTTGCTAGAGCAATATTTTTCTTTGCCGTTAGTTTTTATACCAAACAAGGTCTGCAGTAACTGGATGCCCCAATTGTGCAAAGCTGTTTACAAGAAATAAATCACTCCTGGCATTAAGAAAACACAAGGCCCATGACTCTCAAGCGCAGCATCATTCAGGTCTTTATTTCTCATAAACCTAATCCCTCAACCATGTGCATTCTCCTACGTGGTGACTTTGAGTTGTGGTCAGTGCATTTCCATAACACTTTATTACCATGCTTACCTAGTCTTGCAGACTTACTTAGCTGTAAATGCATAAGCCACCATTTTGCTACTCAAAAAAGGTAAAAAAATGCAGGTGAAGACCTGACATGAAGTAGAAATTTTATTTGCTTAGTAAACCAAACCTTAATTCTCATGCAAAACCCCCAGTGATGCATGAGGATCAAAATTTGATGCTGAGAACCATGTGTGGCTGGTGCAAGCCCTTGAGTTTCAGGTCCTCTTTCCACCAACCCACAGAGGATATGAGTTATTACAACTCCTGTCATGGTTTTCTGCTCTGGAGGCTCCTGAGTTGCACCCTGATGTGTCAGGTAAGCAGGACCCATCTGACACTTGTGAGCCTCAGGCCTCTGTTGCAGACAAGCTTCCTCCAAGCAGAGGGGGAGTGCAATCCCTGATGATGTGGAGCTCAGTTTTCAGACAGATTTCAGACCAGAAGGTGGTTGTTCAGTTCCGTTTCTGGAGCAGCACCCTCAGTTTTACAAGTCCCAGGAAGCAGCTACTGCCAGCAGGGAGCACTGAGCAAATGCTTGGAAGGAAAAAGGGAAACAGATCCCAGCACATTGCTTGCTTCCCTCTTCATCACAGGAAAGGTGAAAGCGGAGTGCTGGACCAGAACTGGAAGTCAACCTCAAACCCACAAGATGTCAACCCTGCCTGTGGCCATTTTTGCATCAAAGTGTCAGTGACTGGGCGCAACCACAAGGTCATCTCGATCCCTTTACCTTCCAGTGCAAGATCAGATCATACCCAAGAGGCTACAAAGGCTGATGCTCCTTGGAATAGATTTCTTTCCAAGCTGGAAGTTTCTCATCTCAGACAAAATTGATATTTGAACCTCTGCGTGATGCATGTAGCTGTTAGTTCCCCTTTTAGAATGTCAGGAAAACAGTACTTGCATTTTAGAGCTTGTAATCTCATCTCTCCAGACAGTTATCTTTCAGCATCACAGCCTGCTTCTTCCTCTCTTTCTGTACAGAATGTGCCATAAGAAGACCTCGATTTTGGCTCAGACCTCTCATTTCCTCACTATGGAAAAGAAAAAAAAAAGGTTATTTTGAGACTTTAAACAGGTTCCCACACAACAGAATCTCACTTTTAATTTCTCATATAGGTAGTAAAATGGTATCAGAAGCAAATAGTTACTGCTCAAACATAAAGTGTTTTAACTAAATTATGTATATTATATGATTCATTATTTTATGTGCACTGCCTTTGTCTTAAAACATTTTGTCAAATGTCCTAGGGGTTCTCAGCCCATTTTACTCACCCTTTAAGATCATCAAGTCCAACCATTAACCCAGCAATGTCAAGTGCACCCCTAAATTATGTCCCCAAGCACCACATCTATAATAATAATTATAAAGGCTCTCATTTCTTCTGAAAAATTAACAAAAATATTTGTCATTTAATCTCAAGGGTGTGTGTGCAGAAATTTTGGTTACTATAGGAAAGGTGATTGACTAGATATTAATGAGGATATTTCTGGTTCTAAAAGTATGGCTTGCATCCACATGACAGATAATTCTCTGTATTGTTTTCAGGTACTCTGCTAATTTTAAACAATTTGCTAATTTTCCCATCTTGGAAATGGCTTTTTAAAGATGTACATTACAAGAGAGGCCAAAGGATCCTGCTCAGAACAGCTACATTTGTTAAAATAAATTAAATGTGGTCAAGCCCCTTTCTCTGGTCCTAAGAGCAGATAGATCATATCCATGTGTTCTCATTCATCCCCAAAAATTCCAATGTGTCATTTCCTACAGTGCTTCTCAGGAACACCATGAAGCAGCCAGCACAGACCAGGTGAGCACCTTGCACAGGCTGAGTCCCAGTGCAGAGGTTTAGCGAAGGTCAGTTTCTCAGTTTTTTGATGACTTGTGCTTGTTTACATTATTGAATAAAATATAATCCTAGACTGATAATCCAGAGAGCCTCCTTTTTTCGTCCTTCAGCTATGGACAATCCCCTGTCCATCTCTGCGCAGATGAAGAAAATTGCATTTTTGAGCCAATTAATGGAAGCAGAGGTGAATGTTCCTGTCCCAGGCTCACTCCCATAAATGCAGGAGCTGGGCTCCCTGTGTGGGCGCAGGTTGAAGCTCGGTGGGCAGATTTCCAGGCTCAGTGGTGAGGGCAGCAGGTAGATCTCCTGAGACTCATGACGGGAAACTCCACGGCTGTGAAGTGCTTTAAGATGTCTTTGAAGTCTCAGCTGTGAATAATCATAACATTTCCACAAAATTGACATAAATTCTATGGTGATTATACTGAGTTCATGCTAGCTATGGAGCCAGAGGTATAAAGCTGTGGCACCGAGTGGCAAGTGTGCTCATGAAATTGGATAGCCCACACTGTAATTTGTAAAACTGGAGCGTGTGTTTGGCCGTTGGATAAAATTGGAACAGCTTAACTTTGTGTCATCAGCCCTAATAATATTAATAACACTTTTTTCCTAGATGGTAATTTTGGCCAATATTCCTCAAAGTGTTTTACAAAGTGACAAGTAAAATTAACTCCAGTTTATAGGATAATAATTGGAGGCACAGAGAGGTGAAATTTCTGGCATTAGGACTCACAGTCAAAGATCTGAACACCCTGCACACCAGACTGCCTTCTTGGTGGTGCTAAATCCACATTTTGGACCAGCAGATTCTGAATTCATTTCTTTACATACCCCAATGCCCTTTCAATGTTTTATGTATGATATTTGTAGGTGTATATCTTGTATGTGTGATATAGAGGATTCAGGCTCGTTGTGCCAAAGAGAAAACAGTTGTTATTGGAATATTGCTTGGTGCCCAAAGCTGTGTGAGAGAAAAAGCAATTGAAAAGAAAGCAGGATAGATTTTTAAATGGAGCAGTATCACTTATGAGGGCAATTTGCCTTTTCTAAACTGCTATCATTCCAAGGACTGTTGTTCTACAGAGATAGTGAAATAGGGAAGCACGACACATTGGCACAAATAATTAGACAGATAAATTAATTAAAGCAATTAGCAGGTAGGAAATACTCAACCAGCTCTACTTGTCTTCTAAGCTCAAGTGTTGCCTTTACCCTCTCACACAGCAGTAAGTAGTAACTGAGCCAGACACACTGGGTTTAAAGGTTCAAACACTTCCTCCTCCCCAGCCCAACAAAGAAGAGAGATGTCCAAAATATTTCCAAAGCAAATTATGATGGAGCCAACCACAAGAATGTCCTGCTGTTTCACAGTGGCTTGTACCAGGCCAGTCTTGTTTTCCCAGCGGAGTGGGGCAGAAGAGTCGCAGCGCGTTCCTTAACCTCAGCCCTGTCAGCCTTTTCCAGCCTCAGGAATCTCTTGATAATTGATGACCAGCTGGCCTCTGTGGCAGTCTAGGTGATTAGCAGTGTACTTGCTGAAGGGTGAGAGTTATGCACTTTGGATCACCCTCCATCACAGGTCTCTTCTTGTGCTCAGTGACTGAGGATGGACTTGTCACCTGCATGGTACTGCTCCACCATGAAACACACCACTGGAAATCCAGGGGGACAACACAAGTGTTTATTCTTACTTTCCGACAGTTTGGCTTTCTCTAGAGTTTTTCAAGGCCTTTCTCTTGGCTTTCTTAAGAGTTGTTTCCAGTTCCAATGTCCCATTTCTAAAGGAGATTTACTAAAAAGAGGGAAAGAAGCTTTTTACAGAGGAAGATAGTGATAGGAAATGGGGAAATAGTTTTGAACTAAAAGAGGAGAGATTTAGATTAGATGTAAGGAAGAAATTTTTCCCTGTGAGGGGGTGACATCCTGGCACAGGTTGCCCAGAGAAGCCGTGGATTCCCCATCCCTGGCATTGTCCAAGTCCAGGCTGGATGGGGCTTGGAGCAACCTGGTGTAATGGAAGATGTCCATGCCCATGGCAGGGAGATTGGAACTGGATGATTTTTAAGGTCTCTTCCAAACTCAAACCATTCTGTGATTCTGTGATTTTTTACAATATTCTTCATTGCACAGCTGTTGGGGCCAAGAGCCACAAAAAGTCTTGGGTGCTTAACTTGTCCTAATTATCCTACTAAGATCCAAATCCCTGAATTACCTCCCACCTAACTTTGGAGGTGCCTCCAAGGCACCATCAGCTGTACTCCCCACATTTGCCACAAATCTTTCCTCTTGGCACTGCTAAAAAGCAAACAGTCTAGCATGTGTGTCATTTCTAAATGCTGCCAATCCCCTCTTAAGGGTACAGATGTATCTATCCAGGAATCTACTTAACAGTGGGGATGACAGGTGAATAAGGAAACTCTAGCCCTCGTTTAACACCACTTGGTGTGGGATATGCCCTCTGTGACAGCACTGGGAAGAAGCTGGCAGGAGCACAGCCCTCTGCAGAACTGTATGAGACCTTAACTCCATACCAATACTGTCCTATATGTGATTTTCAAACCATTACGACACTCCTCTTATGCATCTTTATAACTTCATTATTTTAACCATTCCGGATGAAATTTTACAAATGCAGTTCACTTGTTTCCAAAACAGAGCCCAAGAAAAAAAGTTCCATTGTCTCTCAGTATAAAACTCAACAGAACCCATATAGGTGTTTCATTAAAAAATTTTCCTATCCCTCTTCTCCAGAGCAGGGATTTGGAATTCAGCAAGGGGCTTACCCTACTGTCAGAGACATGTCTTTTCCTGCGAAAACCTTCTCCAGTGAAATTACCCAGTGAAATTATCCTATGAAATGAGCCTTTGGGAACTCTGAGGTCGCACACACTCCACAGAGACTTTTTTTTCAAGTTTAACAGCTCTGGAGTTTCCTCCAGCCCTGAGCCAAATACAAGTTTCTAGATAATTTGCTGCTCTTGGCTGTGGAAGGGGTGCTGGTAATGCTGGGGGAACACGGAGACAGGGGATGATTCTCGTGTGCTCCCATTGCTCCTCCTGCTGGAGTTGAGCAGCATGAGGGAGGTTGCTGGGGAGGGAGATGGGTAAAGCACCAGCCTTGTGGGTTTAAGTAGGGCAAGGGAAAGAGTTGTCCATTAAGGCTTTTCCCGCAATTACTGAACTTGGAGATTTATATGGTTTTTAAAGGAAAAAATGTACTTTCCGTGCAAGCTTTTTATGCTGTTAGCTGAATGAAAAGAAGCAATTCTAATTACATGGGTAAGTACAAGTGTTCCCAGCACCAAGAGCAGGGATCTCAGCAAGAAAGCAGATGGGGCCTCTTACACCTCTCTTTTCTCTCCTTGTAGACCCTTACTCTATTTCCTCACATCCTAACAAGAGTTATGGGACACATGGCATCTCCTGGGTCTCAAGACTTTTGATCCTGAGCACTGGACAAGACCAAGATGGTTTGGAAGAGGCAGGATATGATAATTTCATTATAGATTCACAGAATTGTATACATTGTATAAAACTTCTAAGAACCTTGAATTCAACGATTAATCCAGCACTGCCAAGCCCACCACTAAACCATGTCACCAAGGCTACATATCTTTTAAATATCTGCATAGATCTTCTTCACATGGAAAGAAAACTGAGACTGCAAAAGATACCTAAAGTTTTCCTAATTTCTTTCTTGCCTTTGCAACCTAAAGCTCTTGAAGAATAGAAAGATGTATGCATGTGCTTGTATGTAATATCCATTTTTCCCAGCTAATTTGTGTCTGGAATAACACAGACACCAGACTATCTACTGTGAAAATGTGCAATACCTAGGTAAAAATGCTGTCAGAAATTGGCATTTGGCTGGAAAGCCAAGAGACACCACAAAGAAGAGTTTCATGAATCCAGTTGCTCAATAACCTAATGCAGTTTTTCAAAGCCTCAGTGGTGGATTCCTGTCTCCAGGCTCTCTTGTGGTCAAGGAAGTGTGAGGAGCCACAAATGACAGCATGTTCTTGGCAGCAGCATGCTGCTTGCAAGTCTTGCAGGACTCTGGTTCTTCAGGTCTTCAGGTTTTCATTCACCACAGAAGTAAAAAGGGCATGCACATGATTTTCTAAATTTTCTTTCCATCTCCTGTACTTCATGCACATCCTCTGGTTCATACGTGTGTGAGTCTGAGAATGAAAGAGGAAACTGACAGATTTATCTATTTCACATCACTTTTCAGTAATGTTATTAGACAGAAAATGAAAAAAGAAAAGAAAGAAAACCCATCAAGCAATGAAAAAGCATTTTTAGAAATGGAGACAGTAGGCAGAACTGAAAAAACCTGTCTGAAATGTCATACAATTTTATATGGACATAATTGAAATTTCTCAACAAATCTGGAAGGGAACAAATTTATTGCATGTAGCTGTAACATAGGGTGGCAGATGGCTGCATTTACTTTGAATTTCACTATAGTAGTTTTCTAGGTAAGTATCTCCCACCACTAGAAGACACAATGTCTGAAGTCCTTTCTAATTTTAAAGGTAGAAGACTTTATGTTAGACACCATAGCCTTGACTGTTGAGATCCCTAGTGAAAGGAGGTGCTCAAAAATCAATCCTGCTAATTGGGAGAGGAATACAGCACCATCCCTCACCTCACGAGCAACCCCTCACCAGGCTGTGCAGGGCGGCTCTTTGAGTTACTGAGTAAAACAAGCTCTTCTACAGCTGGAGAATACCAAAGCTTCCTCTAGAGCATCAACAAAGAAGACCAGGTTAAACCGAGACAATAGTCAAAGATCAAAGTGAAAATCCCATTCCTTTAAACCATGTCTTCCTAGACATGTCTTCCTAGATACATAACTGAAGTTAAAACTGTCTTTGGGAGACAGAGAAATTCAAAACTTTGCTTTGGACAGTTCAGAATTTTTATGAACTTGGACACACAAGCTGCAGACAAGCAGCAAGGAAGGATAAACAAGATATTACAGGCTCTTTTTTAGAACATGCAAAAATGTCAAGAACAGCATGGATGATGTTCATGTCTTCAACATCTTCATGAAGTTTTTTCCAGACTTCCTGACTTAATATTCCTCTAATTCTGATATGTCACATGCACACATGTAAAACTACATTAAAAAGACACCAGTAAGGTTACAAAGCAGGCTTCAAAACGTTCATAGAAATTAGACTTTATGCTTTTCCTATCTTTTGCCCCTGCATATGTGTGTGATGAGACAGCCAGCAGCATCATCATCGCTTGACTGCCATTTTCATTAGGAGCAGTGGCATTGGGGCTAGACAGTACAGGCATGGGCACTAAATACCAGGTCTCTTTCTAGTCCAGACCTAAGTAATAATCAAAGGGTAAACTGACCTTTGCAGTGCATTACCAACAGCTGTTCTGGATGTGCTGCCAAATCAGCCATGTTCTGCTGGATGTTACAGTGGGATGGATTGAAGACCAGTTTTGGAGTTGGTACAAGTGAAATTGTGCTGCACCTCCTTGCTGATAATGGGGAGACCAGAGGAGTTTAATGATATAAGGAGACTGAAGAGATGCTGTAGACTTTTTGTTTAGGTAATCTTTGATTTGGGTCTCCTTCAGCAGAGCTTAGGCAGAGATCTCCAGTTCTACCATGAGTGTGCTTGCTTTGGGACAGGTCAAGAAAACCACTACATCCATAACTTGTATGTGTAAGAACACAGCTTTGCTTGACTGCTTGTAATAAAATGTCTCCAAAAGTAGAACTTCTTTATTTTTTTTTTTTCTACCAGCAAGAGAGGAATGAATGAGATTACAGAAACTTGAAGGACTTACCGGTTTTCTGGGCAAAATCTTTGAAAGCTTTAATCATGTATCAGTATTGTTTTGGTCAAAACAGTAAAGGTGCAATAGCAATTCTGGTACGTCTCTATAAATCTTCTAAATTTGAATGTGTGTGAAGATTGCATTTATGGTTTCAGAACCAGCTAGAATCTGTAATGCCTCAGAGGAACCACTTTGTCAAAGTGATGACTGCTCAGATGGCTGGTTATAATTTGAGTCAACACTTCCCCAGATACAGAGATGAAGAAGACATCATTATAATTGTCAGAAATTTATGATCTCAAAATTAGTGGTTTAACTCCCTTTCTGCAGCTATTAGCTCCTTTTCTTTGCAACTCCACTTCTGCACTCTGCTTCATTTGATGCAAATTTAATAAGCAAATCCTCCATTTCTTTTTCTGCTCCTTAATATTACATGTGCATTACTAGAGACAGAAGCCTTGAGGAAAAAATACATATGATTAGATAACTAAAGACTATCACAATTTACAGTGCCAGAAGGCAAGGTTTGGAACTTGACACCCTTAATTCTGGCATTTATCAGCTTTTAAGTGCTTGATTCTACAACTATAAAAGGTTCTTTCAGTTGGTTGGATTATTTATTTGTTTATTTTGAAATGCAATATCCCAGGTATCAAAAAACCCATTTTCCCTCCCCCTGCATGGCTCATCAGGTGCCACCATGCCAACATTCACATGGGAAGGACTGGGCTCCATTGACGCAGACTGTGGACAAACCTCTATTAAAGATAAAAGAGAAAGAAGCAGTGAGAGTAAACTGTCCTCTTCTACCAGAGTTATGTGGAGGTGAGAAAACTTCACCACCAATTTTCACAGACATTTACTGACTTCAAAGGAATAATGAGCAAAAGAAATGCTGGGAGTCATCCAGACTGCAGAGAACATAAAACCAGGCTTCATTCCTTTTTCCCCTTCCTCTCTTACTTCTCTCAGTCTCCTTTCTACTTCTGAGTATACCTAATCCCATCCTTCTATGCCAGACAGACTCAAATACAGCTGCTCAGCTCACAGCAGAAAAATATCAGGAGTCAAATTAAGCATGTGGGCATTTAATTATTGCCTGGATAGACAGACTGAAGAACAGCAACAGACAAACAAATAGTAAAAGCTCCTAAATATCTAGCACAAGAAAGGGTATGCTTTTGTTTGACCTGAAAAATATCTGATCTCAGATTTCATATTCTCACTGCATCCAAAAACTGCATTAAAAATATTTAGGGACACATTATACTAAATTTACAAAATCTGGAGTCAGCACTTGTTCACACACATCAAAGCTCTGTATAAACATGGGCATATTTGACTCCATTGTACAGATGCTAATGACTTTTTTTCTGTAGAGGTTTACTTTTTGGTCACTCATGTGGTGGGGAAGATAATTTTCAAGAAGCCCAGTAAGTAAATTCAGTAAGGCCCAAGGAAGTGGGTATTGTCATCTGTTAACTACCATGTTGAGCTTTGAAGTCAGGAGAAGCCACAGTGCTCACCACATGGCCATGGTTAATTTTGAGTGGTAATGTCTTCCTCCAGATGATATTATGTCAACCACTGTAATAATGTGCTCTCAAGCTTTGAAGGGTTTTTTTCTGATCAGTGGCTAGAATTTTATCGGAAGAGTCATGGACCTTAGGGGAACAATTGCCAAAAGCTCATTGTGAAATTTTGCAGGATCAGATTACTGTGGTGGAGAGAGGGTGAGAGTCCAAGACAACTTTAGACAAATCTGCCTAACTCGGTTTATTTGATACAGGTTGTACAATTGCACAAAACCTTATTTCCCTGTCAATAAGAAAATAATGTTGCTTAATAACAAGAAAAATATATGGTGTTATTCCAGCTCAACAGAATGAATCTTATAGCAAAATCTTTTTTTGCCTTAAGATAGTGTATTTCTATGAATATGAAAGAATAGTGTTAAAAAGTGTTTGTAAAAAAGATGTTTTATGAATGACTAAACATCGTCAACTCTTTGTTACTCAGGTATCAAGTACTGACAAGTCTTGTGCTCTAATACTTTCTATTCTTTACCTTTTTATCCTTTGAGTAACTCTTTTTCAGTGCAAAGGAATTCTCTTTCAGGTCTGTAACGGTTGTGAAATTAAATTAGCTGACTTAGATCCTCATTATCTCAATTAAAATATGATCCAGAGCTAGCAAAGCCCCCTGTGTAGCATCCATTACTGTATTGCTCTTACAGTGCTACTTACCCATGATCAAACAGCAAAATCATGAGATGACCAGAAACTGAATTTATGTCTCCAATACCCAACTCCAACACCCTGACCACAACATCATCATTCTCTTAAATCTGTCACATTTGGTTTTGGTTATCCCAAATCTCATCAGTGAGGTTTTGCATAACCAGAAAAGCATCAGCATTGGGATAAAAGTAGCAGCCAGTGGGAGTGTTCCAATCCTAATGGCTTCTGTGGGTTTGAATTGGTATTAATGAGGGCAGGACTTGCCCTTCTGCTACTTGGCCCACAAAAGGATTTCAGTGTGCAGTGCTTGAGAGGTAGGGATAACAGGAAAAAGATGGTCAGGATATGGATTTGTGCACGTCAGTTACTTGGTCTTTTTGTGCAGTTCTTTTTCTGGGAGTTCAGTCTCATCATCAGTCATTCCTCAAACACACTGATCTCACATCACCTTCACTACTATAAGGAGTGTTGCATATTGTTAAGAGTAACTCGTGTCTCATGTTAAGAGTCACGTTTTTGCATGAGATTCACATACAGAGGTTCTCCTTGAGCTCAGGTGTCTGTGGTTTGTGGGTGGGGAGAGAGTTTGGATTCCAGCCTAACTGCCTTCAAGACACATGCTCTGGCAATCTGAGCAATTAACAAATTTTAATTCAACAGATCTTGATAATTTGCACCCAAAAACTACCTGAGAGAGATTTTGGTGGGTTCATACTTATTTTTAATAACAATAGAAGCTCAGAATTCCTGAAGATCAAAATTCATGTGCAAGTTTTCCAATGCAGAAAAGTGAGATGAGGCAGATAGCTGACTGAGGTGACTTAATTCATGACAAAATTAAAGGAATGTAGTAAAGTGATTCAATAAGCAAAGAATTTAGAAATAACATGTAATTAGGACCACTCAGTAAGTTCAAATTAACCTGATTCTCTTTTGAACCAACACATTTGGTCTATAAAAATATTTTCTGAGATATATGAGGTACATAGGCTTTTGCAAGGTCAGTTGGGTGTGTTGTCATTTTCCTGCAACCATGAACTTTGCACAGTCTCAATAGCACAGAAGTAAAATGAATTAAGAAATTATTAGCTAAGAGATGTCAGAAATAGGAATGTCAACAGGAAATTAGTCTTTCATATGGTACACCCCCCAGGCTCCTACAAAGATTGGTATTGTGTCATGTCATCCAGTGCTTTGATCATTGTTCTGAGAACAAGTATAAATATTGCTGTTCATAAAGTTTTAAGACTGCACAAAGTTTTCCAGGTGGCTAAATAACAAATGAAGACTAAGCCTCAATACCAAATGAATCGGATCAGTCAGTAACCTCATCCCAATCAAGCAAGAGATGTTTTGGCAGGTACAAATGGAAGTATAGCCCAAGAAACAAGTGGTTCAAACAGTGTAAAAGATCTTTAAACCAGCAATGGATGCTTTCCCAGAAACTACAGATAGTTACAATTAAGTTATAATTTGTTCAGGCAAGGTGTGGGTCAGATCACATTATTTCCAAATTTTCAGTTTTAGATCACAAGAACCAAGTTAATCTGACCACAGGTATACACTTCTGCATAGAAGTGGTCACTCTGGATTCTAAAATCACAGTCATAGAACCATGGAATGGTTTGGGTTGGAAAAGTCCTTCAAAGATCATCCAGACCAACACCTTTTCCCTGGGCTGGGATATCTTCCACTAGAACAGATTGCTCAAAGGCCCATCCACCTTGGCCTTGAATACCTCCCAATGACAGAATATCCACAGCTTCTCTGGGCAAGTCATTTCAGGGTCTCACCACCTTCATCACAGAAAAGTTCTTCCTTATGTCCAATCTAAATCTCCCTTCTTTCAATTTAAAACCATTGACCCTTGTAAACACGCTACAGGCACTGGTAATAAGTCTTTCTCCACTGCTCTTATTAGCCCCTGAAAGGCCACAATTAGCCTTCTCTTCTCCCAGCTGAACCACCCCAACTCTCTCAAAGGGAGATGCATTTTAAATCTAGGATATATGTCTTCCAAATATAGATGACGAAGCCAGACTAGATTAAGCAATTCCCAAGGGATCCCATTTCTTTCCTTTGCTTATAATAGATGACTGGGTATATATAGCACATCCTCAGTGTAGCTTTCTAAAGTTATAGAAGATAAATCCCACCTCAAGTGAGAACAAAGGAAACAATTCCCTCTAAGTCATGACACATTAATGTATCTTTTACTAAATTATACCTTCAGAACAGCATAAATCAGGAATAGCTCAATTCACTGTTAAAAAAAATGTCAACTTATATTGGAAGATAGTTGGAGAAATTATGAAAGAGTCCAGTTTTCAAAAACAGTTTCCCAGTTTTACAGTGTGTTTTTTGAATCACAGACTGTGTACCCCTCATATTTCATTTGTATCATGATATTGCAGATTGAGTGAAATGGTGTTTTTGTGGTAGTAATGCTGTTAGTTTTCTCTTAGAATCCATTCGTCAAAGCAAATTTAAACAATAACATCAATGTTTTCTGATTGGTGGAGAGTTCAGTGTGTCTTTATCACAAACCCAACCACATCTGTCCTTCAAGCAAGTCTACTGACATTTCCAATGATGAGGAAGGGAGAATGGCAGGTCTGCTCACCCCTACGTGTCTGGCTTGCCTCCCTGATGTGACATCATTGCTCATGCCCTACTGCAGCATAATCGAGCAGGTCAGTGGTTATTCCAAGCTTCACCCATTCCAGATTCCACCCTTAACCCTCCAAAACAAGTCTTTTATAGTTAAATGATTCACTTATTAGGTAAAATAAACACGAAAATAATGTCAAATTAAAATAAAGCGAAGTAGCATGAAGTTAAATTCAGACTGACACTGAGCAAACAGTCTGGCTGGAATCATTATACCTTTTTGGAAACAGGCACAGCTATCGGAGCATGGATCCAATTAGTTTCAATTGGGAGGACCCTTCCTGTTCCTGGCTCCCTGAGCTTAAATCTCACCATTTAGATGTCATTTTAGAGCCAGGGACAGCTGTCCTGCAGTTGCCATCTACAGGAATTCAAGAAACCTGCAAACTGTGTTCTGGGCTCATGACAACAAAGCATTGAAATAAAGCGTATCATTTATCATTTGCAAAGATCTTTAAGACCTTCAAGAGGCCTTGGCTTCTATGAAGGCTTGGAGAGAGAGCAAACCCAAGCCAGGTTCACCAAGTGCAAGCACTGGTTTTTGTGTCTGGAACCAATAGATGGGCCAACACACACAGACAAAAATCTCGGTCTTTTTCTAGGGGAAAGGGATGTGCAAGGCTGCTCTGAAACTGCCTCAGAGAAGTGCTGTACCACTCTTCCAGGCTGGCTTTTATTAATCGTGATCCAAAAGTGATTTATTTAGATGCACTAGCAAACCACCTACAGCCACTTTTTGGCTCTTCTGGTACTGCCCCTCACCTCAGCCCAGCAGAGGCAAAATGACACACAAAGTGATATGAAAGAGCAAGTCAGCAGCATTGGAGCAAGCTTGTGGCTGTGGGCAACTTTCTGCCTTTCAGACATAGCTCCCTTGTTGAAGTTGTGGTATCATATAGGGAAAACACAAAACCACAAAATTAACTTGGTGGTGCCAAGTGAAAGTCAGAGAGGAACTTTTTAGAAGGGATAGGGAGTGATAGGACGAAAGAGAATGTCTTTAAACTGAAACGGGGAAGGATTAGATTGGATATTAAGAAGAAATTCTTTACATGGGGGTGGCGAGGCCTTGGCACAGGTTGCCCAGAGAAGCTGTGGCTGCCTCATCCCTGGAAGTGTTCAAGGCTGGGTTGGATGTAGCTTGGAGCAACCTGGGATAGGTGTCCCTGTCCATGGCAGGAGGGTAGGAATGACATGATCTTTAAGGTCCCTTTTGACCCAAACCATTCTGTGATTCTGATTTCATGCCAGTTCAGGATATGTTGGACACAGGACTCTTTACTGAGTATGGCTGCTGTTGGTACCACTCAAATACATACCCCAGAAGAGGAAGGAAAAGCATTTCCCAGATACGCTTAGCTTTCTTGAGCTGAGTGAAAAGACATTTTTCACGCCCACATGGGAGAACAATTCCCAGCAGCACTTGTAGATTTTACACTACAATGGAAATCATGCCCAGGGTGTGTATAGTGCAAGGTTCATCCTCACTTGTTTGCAAACATTCCAACACCCTGAGAACTGGCAGTTCCCCTCAGCTATGGCACAAGAGGTGACATTTTAATATCCTGGCCCAACAGAACCCAGGAACATCTCAGCAGCTACCTGTCATGAGGCAGATGTGAGCACCACAGATATGTGTAGTTCCTGATTTTGCATGCAGTGAGAATCAAAAAGAGTGTCAGGATGTAATTTCAAATACCTAGGTCTTTATTCAAATTTTAGGAAGAAATTTGGACATTGAATGCCATTTATTTTATTCAATTTGTTTGTAAAATCTGAAAGCAAATGGAGCCATAGTGTTTCTGCTGGTACACTCATATTTTTCTTCTGATTTCTGTGTATTTTGGGACAAAGTGTTTTCATCTCTGTCTCTACTACACCTGGCACTACCAATGCACATAAGTGTATTATATACACTTAACGTATATAATTATATAACAATAATATAACAAATATTACAAATTATATACACTTATACACTTAAAATCCTTTTCAGCCCAATAAAAACCATACAGGTATTTTTAATTAATACTCTGTTGCATTTGAAAATTGGGTAACAGTGATTTAAAAATAAAAATCAAAGCTGATATCACCATCTCTGCCAAGTCAGAGTGGTCCAATCAAAACTTGGCATAATCAAGTGGTATGAATTTTTCCAAACATTCACTACAATCTTCAAAACAATCTTTCATCCAAAAAGCTGATACAGCATCAGTCATCACTCCCAGGAAGCATTAACGAAAGAGTTATAAGAAAAGGCAAAAGCAAGAAGCTCTTATTAAAAATTATGCAAATGGGGCAAGAAAAATCTTAACTTTGTTTTTGCTATTCTTGCCTTTCAAATATGACCTCTGATGTTGTTTACTTAGGCTTGTGTAGGTTCAGTGTTCTCTGGATGGGGACATCAGCTTTTCAGCAGGACACTTTACATCCTGGCACTATGTCACAGGCACAAATAAAAGCCATGTCCAGTGAATTCTTGAGAAATAAAACCAGTAAGATGGCACTGCTGTGGAATTTCTCCCTTTCTGTCCCTGGAGAAACTGATGACCTGTCTCAGCATTTGGCAGCTGCAGGCCAAAGCATGAATGAATATAGTTGGGAGGTAAGCTGGGGGAAAAAAAAAGGCATGAAGACATTACTGGTTGTAGATGTCACCAGTTACTATTTCATGTAATACAGCATTTCATATCTTAGTGCTAAGAATGTCTTAGAAACAAACATTTAAGACCTATTTTCAGTGTCACCACACTGTGAACAGGTTGAGCAGACACTATGGCAGTAAACGTGTTCCTGTTGACCTCACAGAAATCAGAGACTAATAAGAAATGCTTCTGGAAACGCCATCTTGAAGACACCCATGAACAAAAAATTGCTCATCGTGTTCACAGTAATGCATTTTCTACATTTGTTGCCCACAGAAGCTGTGGCTGTCCCATCCATGGAAGTGTACAAGGCCAGGTAGGACAGGGCTTGGAGCAACCTGGGATAGTGAAAAGTGTCCCTGCCCATGGCAGGGGACTGGAACATGGTGATCTCTAAAGCCCCTTCCAACCCAAACCATTCTGTTATTCTATGATTCTGTTACTTCCACAGCTTTCCTTGGCACAAGGTGAAGTGCACAAATGGGAATCCCCCCTGATGTCAGCTTTGCAGCAAGAGATTGTGCCCATTCTGGCCCCTTGAATTTTATAAACAGTGCAGTCTCAGCACACTGGCTACTGGTTTTTTATACTAAATTGTTGGGGGGTGGTATCAATAAACAGCTGCATGGTCAAATTAGTACTGTTTACTCTGAAATTAACAAGGAAAGTGATACTTTCTGCTCTTTGTTTATAACCCTGCACAGTTGGCCCTGGCATCAGAAAGACTAAATGAAAATGGACAGCTCCTGATGGTAGATGGTCTCTGAGATCAAGCAGAAGGGAAATTTTGTTTGTCTTATAAGCTAAACAGTATCTTTTCAGGTTCATGTGCTCAGAATAACAGCTATTCAGCTGCACCAGCTGTTTTGTATTTCACTGCTAACTGTGTGTCTCATTCCTTGCAGGTCATTGTTTGATTGTTGATGTTCAGTCAGGGAAAGGGAACAGGAGTCCAGAGCTCATGTGTGTGCTTGAGGTAGAAGAGTGGGGAGATGTTTGAAATTCCTGGATGAGAGTTGTGTACAGCTGTAAGTTTTTGTTGTACTGAGCTTTAGAAGATAGGCCTCAGCCTTTCAGCACACTCTCTGAGCTTTGCTGTTGCAAAGATGGTGTAAAAGTGATGTCAAATGCTTGCAAGAGTTATGTGATGCTGCACCCACACTGAGGGTGTTTTACCCCAAAAAACGCCTCAAAAAAATCTACAAACAGACTTTGAGTCTAAAGAAATCTGAGCTCTTAGTCAAAATATAAATTTTGAACAGAACTGAATAATTGCTTTTATTAAAATATCTACTTTAATAGGGAAAACTTAATTTATTCCAGTTGACCCTCTCTTTAGGTGTGGTCTACACTATTTGAATCACAAAGATGTTACCTCTGCACACTGCTTCTTGCCATTCACTCACTCTTCTGACTTTTCTTCCTTCACCTCGCCAGTTACTAAAATATCTATTATAGTAGCTTATTTTCTAAACTCCCTTCACTCAGACAGGAATATAGAAAGGCTGTAATCACACAGCCAAATAAAAAAGATTCACCATGAAAAATGGGCACAACCTTTGTTTATGATAGACTTCCTCCTAATTTTACATTATTTGTCTCATTATCACTTCAAAACAAGTTTTTACAAGACATTTGGTGTTGGTGTACCCTTCTCTTTAATCCAATAATTCTACCATGTATTTACAAGAGTATAGTTATGAGAGCGGTGTGGGCAGCTTTCTAGAGCTGTATTTCTTGTCAGTGGAGACAAAACTTGGAGACAGTAAATATACAGACTGTTTGCATCCTTCTGTTAAATGCTCAGAAACTATGTGAATGAGGGTGGCATAAATGCTTGGATGCATTAAACCCAAAATGCAGCTCTTCTCTGTCTCCAGTTAGAAGGCTTTTGCAGTGATATCATGTTGATAAGAACTTTGAAATGCTATTAATAGGTAGATAGGATCTCTAAAGAATGTGTTTGAGGTCATTCTAACTCATTCATCTCAGGAAAAAAAAATCACTGCAGGCAAATTTTGCAGATCACATAGCATTTGGCAAACAGCTAAAACAGTAAGAGGGGTCATTGCTCCAGAGTGACAGATCAGTACCACAGTTAGGCCTGAAGGTTGGGATGAAGTCCAAAGTGTTTCAGGACACAGATCTGTGCTGGGCATCTGACCTGTGTTTTAGTCATTGGAGGTTCCATCCCAACAATCAGTGAGGTTCATCTGGCTGTAGACACCTACATCTGGCCAGAAGTTCTCTGCCCAAGGTTCCACTAACCAGAGCAATAAGGTTTTGACTATAGTGGGAGTCAAAACAAATAGTTCACTGATGGATACTGACATATGTAGACACCTAAAATTATGAGTTAAGCATCTAAGTAACTTCCCTATGTTCCCTGTGACAGAGATGGAGAGGAATGTTCCTCATTCCACCTTAAGAGGTAACTGTAAACTAACAGGTCATACTCCCCTAAATTCTAAGGAAACCTGCTTGAGAGATTTAAACTATCCACACAGCTTTAGAGGACTCAAATTCAATGAGATGAGAGAGACGGGATGGGGAAAAGGGATGGGGGGAGAGAGAGGGGAAAAAAGGGAAGGAAGGAAGGAAGGAAGGAAGGAAGGAAGGAAGGAAGGAAGGAAGGAAGGAAGGAAGGAAGGAAGGATGGAAGGAAGGAAGGAAGGAAAATTGATTTCTCTTTTTTATTAAAAAATAGCATCATGTATCAAGAAACTATATGGTGATCTTTACTGGCATTTTAGAGAACAAATCATAATGTGCTATAAAGCAAAATACCAAATCAGGATCCTATAAATTGGATTTTTTCCTGTGCTTTCATCTGGATGTTAAATAAAATACTTCTGAACCAAAAGCCTTGTGATATTATTCCTTCAGTATAACACTTCACAAATGACTGAAGCTATTTCTGAACATTTTTAGGCTGACAAAAATGTGGAAACCCAACAGCAAAATGTGCCCAAATAATAAACAACATAACTCTGTTAAACCTTGAACATGGTGTCTACTTTATTTAACAGCATCTGTGTTATGTGATGCCAACTAATGCAGGGCAACTGTAAAGTCAAAGAGGATAAAGGAAATCACTTTTTCAAATCTCTGCCAGACTCTTTCAAAAGACAACAAGGAATGTAGCAAAAGTGATCAAAGGCAAAAGAGTCTGCCAGGCTTTATTTACTCTCTACTCTCTATCTGTTGGGGATTGACATTTTTTATATTTTTGTTCCTTTTCTAAAAACAATAGTTTAGACAAATGTGTCTAGACTGATGGTAGAGCAAATGTGACATTAATTATGGATTCTTACACAGTGGCTCAGCTCATGTGGGCAGTTGCCAGTTCCCAGGGAAACAAGAATTACCAGGCTGCCAAACTGGAAATAGCTGCTCATCTTACCATGGACTCATCTCAGAGTGTGACTGGTATCAGATGTTTCAGAAGACGCTGATGGCACATGGACCTGGGCAGCTCCAGGGCAGCAGAAACAGAAATGTGCTGCCATATTTCCAGGTGTTAATGGAGAGGAGCCTACAAGGAGATTTGTTTCCACAGCTATGCAGGAGGAACTTTAGATCCCATCATGTGCCAGGTGAAAGCCAATTTGGCTTGGAGAAGATTTTTGTGCAAATGTGGAGAGGCTTTGTTTGCACCCCAACCAGGTCCATTTAGTGAAATCCCTGAGTCTAATCTCACAGGGATGATTACAACAGCAGGGATCCAGGCATTAGGCAATATTGCAGGTCTTTTGAAACAGTGGAAAACATCTTCCTTGCTGAGGACATCTTCCATTTTGGGAAGACTTTTGTGCTATTCTGATTCCATTGCGTGGGTGGCTCTGAATAAATGTGCTGTCAGCTAATAAATTAATGCCTTTCATGTCTCAGTTGCTTCCAGGTGATGGTTCTGATATTAAAGCAAAAATTCTCATTAATAATTCTGAAGTGAAATCCTTGTATTTTGATCTGCTGAAAATCATACTATTTCTCCTTTTCTCACCCTCAGGACATCAGACAACCCTTCTCTTTGTGACATCAGCAAAATATATAATCATGGAAGGATTTGGAAGGGAACTCAAGAGACCATTCAGTTCTGAACCTCTGCCATGGCAGGGACACCTTCCACTATGCCAGGTTGCTCCAAGCCCCATTCAACCGGGCCTTGAGCATTCCAGGGATGGGACATTTACAGCCTCCCTAGGAACCTCTTCCAGAGCCTCACTAAACTCAAAATTTCTTCCTAATATCTAATCTAAACATACCCTTCTTCAGCTTAAAGCCATTTCTTCCCCTTGTCCTATCACTCCATGCCCTTGTGAAAAGTTCCTCTCCAGCTCTCTTGTAGGCTCCTTTAGGTACTGGGAGAGGCTCTAATGTCTCTGTGGAGCTTTTCCTTCTCCAGGCTGAACACCACAAGCTCTTTCAGCTTGTCTTCATAGAAGAGGTTCTCCAGCCCTGTGATCAGCTTAATGGCTTCTTCTGGACTCATTCCAAGAGGTCCCCATTCCCCTTGTGTTGAGGGCTCCAGAACTGGATGCAGGAACTCCAGGTGGAGTCTAAAAAGAGCATACTGGGAGACCAACAGGCTTGTATGCTAAAATAACCAATGGCAGTATTAAATGTGCTCATTCTTAAGAAATGGTTAGTGACAAGCATAATTCTTGAAAAAAATCTGATCCAGTAGTCTCCTTCCAGCTGAACACATAACTTTTCTCATGGCATTCAATATTTCTTTCTATGGAGCTGATTCCCTACAGACCTTCCAGTTAATTCTTATTTGATCACTGATGAGCCACCACATATATTCTGATTTCTTGTGGAGTTTTTTTAGCACATAGCAAGATACAAACACATTGTAATAACAGGACAATGTCATTTAGTGTGGAACATATTGCTGACCATACTCAATTTATGCACAAAAGTCTGAGTTTTATGAATGTCCCAGACCGGGATGTCAGCTCCTCCACAAGTTTATAGGTAATGTGTTACCAAGAAAGGTGTTTTTTAATATTTGAGCCCATGAATGGATAAAAAATTCATTTGAGCCCATGAATTTAAACTTTTTAAATAAAAAACAAATATAAGATTAAAAAAAAAATAAAGAAAACTATAGGCAAATTGTTCTGTCTTTTAACAAAGACTCAGCATAATAATTTTTAGAATTTGCCAGTGACACAACCCATTATTGGTTTGCCCATATTAAAAACTTCCTGACTTTATATTTAATCAAAAATAGCTCTGACTGGCAGAAGTGCTGAAGGCTGTAACCTTCTGGTTATCCACAGAACTAGGATAACAAGGGCAGCAGGGCAACCTCTCCTCACCCTGCCCCTTCGCACTGTCTCTGTTCTCCCAGAGGGTCCAACTCTTCCCACTCAGTCTAGGGCTGTTTTGCTGAGTCTGACACCAAAACTGTGCAACTGAGTTTCCTGTAGGGATGCCAGGGATGAAACCAGAGTCAATGTGTAGCCACAAAGAATCCCTTAAAACTTAAGACTCAGAAAAATGAGTCAGACTGGCTGAGGAAGCCAATTCATACAGATAACTACTCTCTGCAGCACTCAGGCTAGGGTGAAAGAGGTGGGTGAAAACTCCTGCCCTGTTATTAAAAAAGCAATTTCCCTGAATTCTCCCTGAACTGAATTCTCCATTGCCTTAAGTGATCTGCTGGTGAAAGTGCAGCAGTCAGCTCCTCTGGTGCCAGAACCACAGGCGCTGGGCACTGCCGAGCACCGCGCGTTCTCTGCAGACAATGCGCTTCCCAAAACTTTTAATTCCACACTTTTCTGAGACGTGTGACTACAAGGCCACTGAAAGTAGGTTGGGTGGGGATGGACCATACTCTTCCCTCCTGTGTGTGTTCAACATGGAGAAGCAAAGGCTATGGGGAGATCCCATTGGACCTTTTCCATCCTTAAAGCGAGCCTAAAAAAAGAGGGAGACTGGTGAGGCCCTGGCACCAGAGAAGCTCTGGTTGCCCAGAGAAGCTGTGGCTGCCTCATCCCTGGAAGTGTCCATGGCCAGGTTGGATAGGGCTTGAAGCAACCTGGAATAGTGAAAGGTGTCCCTGCTACCTCACCCTTAATATCTGTTGATGCTCATGCCGAACATCTATTCATGTTTCTTTTTTCCCTAACAAACACAGAAAATCAGGGTGCACAACATTCCATTGGAGGATCCATAGTGCAAAGGCAATAAGCCCATTAAAAACATTTATTTCATAAAAATAACAGGCTAGTGCCTGGTGTGGAAGGAAGTATCAAGAAGGATAGGAAGAAGGTAGGACCTCCTGGGTAGAGCAAGGTCTACCAAATGACAGTAAAAGAATCTGAATGATATTTTGATCTTCCTAAGTAACCAAATTCCCCCAAGTGACCAAATCCCCCTAAGTCCACATTCAGACTGACATTGTCCACTTTTCAACTTTTTTTTTAATTTCTAGGAGAATATTAATTTTCCATTAAATCTTGGGCAAAGGAAATTACCTCTTTTTCAGCTGAATGTATAAGTAACAACATCAAATGAATTATGGAAATGAAATAACTGCCATGCTGTTCCCACTGTGCACACTTGTGTTCATTTACTTAAACATGTTCAGCTTCTGCCAGTAGTCAAATACTTATGTTGAGTGCAAAAGAGGAGAACAGTGACTTTCCATCTGCCTCCATTTACAAGATATTTCCTTAAACATGTAAATTTAAGTGGGTGATATTGTCCCATGGATACTTCAGTGAAGAAGCTGGAGATATATTCTAGATATTCTGTATTTAAGCACTTGTTTTATTAATGTTTCTCTGAGCCTCAGATCCCTTATTTTTAAGCATTAATATACCCTGAAGTATTATCAACCCAAGGTAGTACAGTAAAATTAACCAGCTCTGTTTATTTAGCAAATTCTAAAACTGAAATTATATTCAACATTAATAAATGTGCATGTAAGTCTAATTTGAATTTTCAAGAATGCCCTGTAGGACTAAGACACTGCAAAATAGTAGACTGGGTGTTGTTTGAAATGTAATTAAGAATTTTTTTTTTTCTCCTATGATTTTAAACCATCTTTTTACAGGCTTTTGCAAGTTTCCAGTAACTTCCCTTGTTTTGTCCATTCTTAGTTTTTTGTGTTGAATAAGGCCCATGTGTTGGGTTGACTTATTTTGGTTTTCGGTTTCCAGTATTTTTTCATCAAATTAGTCACTTGTCATGGAAAATACTTGTCTTTCCCTAACCTTATTGTGATAAGAAATGGCTATGAGACAGCAGACAATAGACTTTTTTCCTACCTTTGTTTTTTACATAATTGGACTTTTGGAACAGAAAATCTCTTAAAATACATAGGATGCAACCTCAGAACGGGGCGGGGGTTATTTTACGAAAACTTGGTTTCTTTATGGGGGTGATTCTGAGGTTGTTGCTATGAATTATATGCTCCCACCATCCAAAGATTTTGAGCGCTCACTGCCAAATGCCAGGATTTACTATTAATACCTTTTGACTACTCCCTGCCGCATAAATGACTGTTCCTGACACAGAATGGCTCATACTTGGCATGACCAACATGTGTGCAAGACTGAACACTCATGGAATACATGTGTTCCTGTGAAAACACGGGCAAAGACACAACAGAGAACAGAAGGGGCATGAAAATATTATATAAGTTGTGAGAGGGAGGAGAAGAGCCAAAACACAAAAAAAGAAACCTCTTGGATGGCAAGTCCCAGGTGAGGAAGGTGTGTAAGTCTGTGTGTGGGATCTCATCAGCACCACTGGGATATTGATGGCCAAGCTCAAGGCCCACTGAGAGTCTTGGAAATCCCTCCTGTGCTGGGTCCCTGTCCTCTCTCCTTGACCCCAGCCTTGTAGCTCTTGTACCAGGTCTTCTTTGCTGACTTTTTGCTCAGCTAATTCAGCTCATTAAAGTAACGAAAGATATATCCAACCAAATAAGTGTGGAAATTTACCATTTCCTGCCATTTTACAGCAGTAGCTCAGCTCACACAGACATTGGATATGCAGTGGAGCCACCCAAGGGAAGGTGCAGGACTGCAGGGCCCTGGTGGGTAACTGTCCCATGGATTCCCACCCCACTACCTACAAAAATCTGCCAATAGTTGTTTGTGATGGATGTATGGTTAAATATTTTACTTTATTTTGAACACAAACGCACCAATGGCACCTATACTAGTACATAAACATGAGAGCAATTCTTCCCTGGATGTCCATGTCCACACATCTAAATTCTCCCCAAAAGTAGGAAGCTGCATCTGAAGAGCTACTGGGAACAGTCTGAGCTCTTTGTTAGGTCTCAGCTCAAAACTGGGCCCTGCTGGGATCAGGCCAGAAGCATGTTGGGGAAAATTCAGGCAATTCAACAGCAGAGACAACAAAGGGGCTGCACATGAAATGCTCCTTGGCACTGTTTAGTCTGTCAAAAGAATTGAAGACACTGTGTCTCTCATTTAAAAGAAAAAAACAACAACAAACAAAAACCCAAACAAACAAAAACCAAAACCAAACAAACAAAACCACCACAAAAACCCAATAACATCAGCAACATAAAAATATGGATCCACCAAACCCACTACTGCTTCCCATGACACTGCGGTCTCCATCCACATTTTATTTTCAGAATCCCTCCTAACAGGATGCCTTGAGTCAACAAGATATTTACTCACTAATTTGTTCTATATTTATCCCAGGGTTGAGTGACCAATCTTTTATTGATTTCCTGCCCTTCATGAGAGTTTTGTTCCATCTCACCATCTCCTCTTTGTATCAGACAACCCTGCCATATCAACATTTCCCAAACACTCCCAGCATGTGCACCATAAGTTGTCCTTTCTTGAGTACGGAGCTCAGGACTTATTTTAATGCACATTCAGGGTGTGTGGGAAAGAGAGAAAAGGGAAAATGTACAGAGTGAATTTATTTTCTTTTTTTGCACTAGAACTAGTCTGTATTCATTCCAGTTGTGCTGATGAAAGAAAAATTTGTCTTGGTGCTGCCCAGGAGGCCCTTGTAGACTACAGAGTATTCCCCTTCTTGGTTGTAGACCAACACAACCTCACAGAACACAGAGCTCTCTCTCTTCACAACTTTCATCTGCCTCAGCCCAGATTTGCAGAGATATCAATGAGAGCTTTTCTCCAGGCTCCAGTGGGGGAGATGTCTACAGATGTCTACAGCTCTTGCCCAGTTTGCTCCCCACTCTTCACATTTTGCTGGCAGCTCCCTCTGCCACTGGAGGGACAAGTGTGTTCTCAGTTATCTCCTAATCACTGGCCTATGGCATTGCAATGAGAGGAGCTTTTGGGGGGCTGGAACAGAATTTGTGCCTTTCAGAGAGGTGTTTCAGTCAGTGGAAGCACAGATATTCCTGGGGATTGGCTGTAACAGTTGCTGACTGCCCAATCCAGTAAAGTGTGCGAGCCCAGTACTTCAGGTCACCCCTACCCCTATTTGTGAGCACATGAGATAATTCTCACTTGACTTCATCCATCATAAAAGCTAAATTTGTAATCTGAGATGGTCTTCTGGAAAAGAACAGTGTTCCTCCCATCCTAGGGGCATGTGTCTACAACAAGGAGGGCAAACAGCTTTGTGGGGGTGCTCATCTCACGTCACTGATGGCAGACACACCTTGGTCTGAGGTAGCCAACGTTAGATGAGGACAAGCCCACCCCAGGGTTTTGGTGTGAGCCCTCATCCTGACAGGGTCACACCAAGGTGGCACAGGGCTCTGCAGAGGACACACACAGCTCTTATTGGTATGGCAGTTCCTGAAGATAAATAAAAATCTCAGTTCCCCTCCCGCTCCAAATGTCCATTAATTAAGTGATTCTCATGATTCATAGAATCATAGAATCATTCAAGTTGGAAAAGACTTCTAAGATTATTAAATCCAACCATTAACCCAGTAGTGCCAAACCTTGTCTATCAGCACCACACCTACATGTCTTCTAAACCCCTACAGGGCTGGTGACTCCACCACTTCCCTAGCCAGGCTGTTCCAGGGCTTGATAACAAAGTAATACAAATAAATTAGCAGACTGGTGATTCACAGGTGCAAAGTTTCTAAGACAGTTTAACATCTTTCTGATCTAAGTTTTTTGCAGAGTGGGATACAACTGTCCTGGTGGGCTGCTGGCTGAATTAATTGGAAAATCTGTCACAGCCTGTAGACACCAAATGGCAAGAAATTCAGCTCCTGGATCTTTAGAAAACCCAGGCCCTTGCATTTTGAGCAGTTTCTCGTTTGCCCCCTCCACAGCTTTCACATCCTGCAGTCCTACAGGGAATCAGAAGCAATTCAGTGCTGGAAAGTAGTAAACAATGAAATGCAGAGAATTGCAAAGAAAGGATGAGAAGGTTTATTTTCAGAGCTCATCTTCACTGGTACCACAGACATGGCACGAATTTGCAGCAGAGACCCAACACTTGCAATTCACAAAGTTGGGTAACAACCTGTTCCTCTCAGCCACTGCATGTGTGTAACCTACACACACGAGAGGTTTTTAATACAAAATGCAGCAGCTCCTGGTTTGTACCACTCCAGTCTGCCCTTCTGTGAGAAGCCACACAGCTCCTCAGGATGCTCCTAGTGGCAAACACCAGGAAGGGGTTGACCACTGGGTACCAGCACCAAGCCAGGGCTCAGCTGGAGAGGCAGAAATCCAGCCTCACCCAGGTGGGGCTGGACACAAGGGGTCAGACGTCCGGCCTGAACCAGGACCTGGGTTTCTCCCTGCCTAGAGAGCATGTGGGCATACACCACAGTTTTAAAACAAGGAGAGAATGCTTTGAAACTGGCATCTCCACCACTGCCTTTAGTGCCCACAACTATGCTTGCACAAATACATGAGGGCTATCAAGAATTTTTTAATGATACTCCCTTGCCCATGGTTCCAGTTAAAACCACTGCAATAAACAAAACATACAGAGCACATCACTGGCACCAGAGGCTATAATTTTCTCTGAGCAGAAATATTACCAAAAAGAAAAAGAAAAAAAAGAAAAAAGGCAGGATTTCATCCAATTTAGGAAGAAATCTATGCAGACCTTTCATTAAACTTCTCAACCATTATTAAAGGAAAGTCAGTAGCCAAAAATTCTTTGATGATGACATTGAATCATTTGATGACAGAGTATTTTGGGAAAGACTGTAGATGTAGATCACTGGTACAAACCTTGAGTCCCAGGAAGAATAATCTTTCAAATGTCACAATACTTTCTCTTTTGTGGGGGAATGGTTTTAACCCTCTTTTACAAGAGGGCTCCACATTTTTTTTAAATCATTTGGTTTTGCAGCTATGAGGAAAACAATATGCGTAATCTTTCCTTCTGAAACTGCAGAAGATCTTGACTGATGGCAAAGAGAAAGCAAGTACCAAACAAGAAATCTTGATACTGCAGGATATGAAACTTTCAACCATACTGGGAGCAGAGGTGTTTACATTCTTATTTTCCTGCTTAAGACATTTCATAAAAACACAAGGAAAACATGGGTTACATGGTGAACAATTCATCACCACATGACTCCTCACTATTCAAAATTCTGTTGTCTACATATCTTTATGTTTCAAATGTCCCAAATGATTTATTTTTCACTAATTTTTAGCACCCAGGTGTGGACACTTTAAAGAAACTACTTTTGAAGGTGCTGGTCAGTGCTGTTCAGAGGAAGAAGTTATCTGAAGGTGCTTTTCTTGCTGTGTCACTACTGTCCAGTGACACTGACCTTTTACATGGTCTTGTCTTTTTTTTTCTTCATTTATATGAACTCCTCTCTCTAAATTCTGTTGAAATGCTCCTATTCAGTTAACCAAATGAGCACTTCTCCAAGCACGTGTTAAACTCTATCCCAGCTCAACAGACCATGTAACCCCTTGACTTCAATCATGGATTTAAGGATAAGTATGTTCTCATGCATTTTTTCAGGTGGGAGTCAAAGAAACAAAGCTTGATATGATCCAAGCTGCATCTGGCCAGCTTTGATCACCTGCAAAACAAAGCTATGGGCTACCTGTGCCCACGCCTCTGAGACCAAAAGAGTGATCATTTACCACAGTCATAGAATAAGTGTTTGTGTTGGAAAAGACCTCTCAGGTCATCGAGTCCAACCATTAACCCAATGGTGCCAAGGACACCAATAAACCATGTCCCCAAGTGCCACATCTGTACAACTTTTAAATACCTCCAGGAATGGTTATTCCCCCACTGCCCTGGGCAGCCTGTTCCAATGTTTCACAACCCTTTCTGTGAAGAAAATTTTCCTAATATTCAATCTAAGCTGCCCCTGAAACAACTTTCCATTTTCCCTTCTTGCTTGTTTTTGGGTGAAGAAACCAACAGCCCTCTCTCCACAATCTCTTTTCACATGGCTATAGAGAGCAAGAGCGTTCACCCTGAGCCTCCTTTTCTCCAGGCTGAGTTCCCCCAGCTCTCTCAGCTGCTCCTCCTCAGACTTGTGCTCCAGACCCTTCCCCAGCTCCGTTCCCTTCTCTGGACACCCTCCAGCCCCTCAATGTCTTTCTTGTCATGAGTTGCCCAAAACTCATGGAACGCAAGATTCAAGGTGTGGTCTCACCACTCCCAGCACAGAGGGACAGTCTCTTTCCTGGTCATGCTGGACACATTATTGCTGAGACACAAATGAAGATGTTCACCCAGTCCACAAGCCAGTGAACAGCAAATGAGTAAAGCAAGCAAGTGACAATGATTATCAACCAAACATAGCCCACTTTGGTGCCCTGGAAGGAACAATTCCTTTTGAGATCTTATTTCACTTAAAAATGTAATTTAATTTCCAAATGCTGAATTTCAATAAGATATTTAACTTTGGTATCTTGGTATCCTGGTTTGTAAATGAAGATTAACTGTTTTGGTGCGGTTTTGCTTGTTCACCCAAACCAGAAATTTTATTTGGAAAATTTTGACAGGATTATATTTTTAGAGAAAATTTCCTTTGGGCTGAAAAATGTTTTTCATCTGGGATACACATTGCTCAGAAGATCTTTAACTGAGAGCCACACACAGAAGATCTATGAGCTGTGCATTCAGATTTTTGAAAAGTGATGATAGCATTTACCTGTTCCCCTGGGAGCTCAAGTCACCTGTGCAGCAAGAGGTTCCTAACTAGGTCACTCCAGGTGATGAACCATGCTCAGGGAAGACATCAGGATTTCCTTGGCCTTGTTACAGAGTGGATAGGAGAAGGAGAGGAGCAGACCTGTAATGTCCATCCCTTTGGCTGTGTGTTGGTTTGGGCTGGCATAGAGTTAATTTTCTTCACAGTAGCTGGGATGGGGCTGTGTTTTGGGTTTGTGCTGGAAACACTGAGTTGTTTTTGTTATTGCTGGGCAGGGCTTACACAACACCAAGGCCTTTTCTGCTCCTCACCCCATCCCACCAGTGAGGAGACTGGAGGTGCACAAGGAATTGTGAGGGGACACAGCTGGGACAGCTGACCCCAACTGCCCCAAGGGATATCCCAAATCATAAGGCATCTTGTTTCAGAAGAAAGAAGGAAGGGAGGATGTTTGGAATGATGGCATTTTTCTCCTCAAGTCACTGTTACATGTGATGGAGGCCTGCGATGGCTGAACACCTGCCTGCCCATGGGAAGTGGTTAATGAATTCCTTGGCTTGTTTTGTTTGTATGCATGGGTTTTGCTATATCAATTAAACTGTCTTTTTCTTAACCCAGAAGTTTTCTCACTTTTACCCTTCTGATTCTCTCCCCGACCCCACTGGGGGATTGAGCAAATGCCTGCATGGTGCTCAGTGGCTGTCTGGGGCTAAACCACCACAGGCTTTTGCAGTGGTGGTGGCACTGAAGGCATAAGGGCTTCTCGGTCAGTATTATTTAGCAATTGCATTATTTAGCTCCAATGCATGGTGGACCTCAACCCTCTGCATGAGATGGGAGGAACTGGAAGGGAACATGGCACAGGAAGATATGGCAAACAACAGGAAGGAAGAAATGGTAATGAGATTTTCATGTTTATTCTGTGTCTGATGTCCTACAATATTCCCAGAAACAATGGAGCACTTAGGGACTCAGAGAGGAGGTTTTCAGAGTATGGTCTGTCTATTCTTTCCTGTAGAACCAGCAGATGCCAAAAAGGCCCTAAGGAAACATCATTCTCTTTGGCTCTGACTATGTCTCCCTAACCCACTGTCCCTGGGTTTGCCTTGCCACAGCCACCACTTGTTCCTCTCCTCTTCCTTTCTGTGGAGGAGAAAACCCTCCTGTGAGCCAGGAATGGGAAAGGACTGATGGTCCTGTTCTTCACAGGTGTCTGGGGGATGAACAATTAATCTGACAATTTGATGAGTGAACATCTCTGGACAATCCTCTCTCTGCAAATGGAGGCTCCAGTATGAGATCTTCATTTCATTTGGATTGCAAATTCATGTGAGTAGCACAATGGCTTCAAGAACTTACTACATTATGTGCATATGGCATCATATATTTTCATTATTTTATTGCTATCACTATGACAGGATGTCAGGCTGTGTGGAAAACCTCTTTCAAAGCTTGCTGGCATTACTTATTGATGATTTGTCACCATTCCTTATGCTTCCCTGTAGTTTTTTCAGAGGAAAAGATTAACCAAATGCTCTGCCATCACCTCCTGACAGAGCCAGGCAGGTTCTCACTGCTCATCCAAACTACTCTGGATAAACACCATCACTGAATTAAGGAGGGCTCAGGAAACCCCTTACCCATGGAAAGAGTTGTGGAAGTTGTAGCTGATACTTGGGACAAGGACATTTCCCAGCAGCTCAGTATTTGCTTAGCAAACCAACCTCCATGGTGTTGGCCACAGCCCCCAGGGGCTCTGTAGGTAAAACAAGACCAATGTACTGGGCAGAGAAAGGAGGGTTTGTGGAGGAGAATCTCTGCCCTCTGCACTGCCCAGGGTGGTTGGTGTCACCAAGGTCCCACCTGGCCACTGTGACTTGTGGCCCTGGGAAATGCAGTCAATTTAATTCAGGTTGTGTCTCTCCCAAAAAAGCAAATCTTAAAAGTACATTAAAATGTGATTTGTTGAATGGTGACCAGCATAACAAGCCACCCCAGACAGCTGCTTTTCCCAAGCCTTCCCTTTCCTGACAGGCAGCTGGAACTGATAAAGCCATAATTGCCCCTTCCACTTCAGAGAGAGAGCATCATGGGGAGGGGTGCAGAGAAAGCAGCCTCTGTTCTACCTGCTGGGCACAGGACTCTCATGCAAAGCAGATCTTTGGGTGGAACTGGTAAAAGGGTGTAGAGAAAACTTGTATTTTAATCAACAAGTATCACAGACATTTATAATACCTGTAAATACTGTGGTGCCTCTACTCTTCCCAGCCCTGGTCCTGCTGGTCTGTCAGGTGCTGGTGGAGAGGATGGAGCAGAGCTCCATGTTGCTCCTCCATGGCACAGATGAGCAGTCAGTGGTTTGACTGCCAGAGGAGCCTCAGAATCAGGCTGGTCTCCTAGGAAACAATGGCACTGTTGCCACTGGAATAAGCAGCTTGGTGGGCCATTTGTGTTTATCTGGTATTTCCATTCTCTGCTGATTAACCCAGCCAAGTGAGGTCTTCATGTGGTAATTACAGCACAGCTCATTCGTGTGTGTTTTACAATGGTGTTGATATAATCCCACTAGAGCACCCCAAGCATGTGCAAGGAGTTCCCACCAGAAATCCAAATAACGCCCCAGCACTGCTGACAGCTTAATAACATGACAAAGTTCAGTCTCACTGGATGTCAGGGACAGGAATGCAGCTCAGGCTGCTCTGACCTGGAGCTTTCAAAATACTGTACAGTTGAGGCTGAGTGTTTGACAAATAACCTTTTCTTTGCCTGCTCAAATCCATCAGAGGCTACCAGGTGCCATGGAGAGGCCACATGCCACTGTTAAAATGTTAAATTGAGTGGCACAGGCATCGAAAGCTCTGAGGAGGGACATTTATCTTTATTATTATTGTTATTAATAATGCAGATATTGCTGTGCGTTGCATTCCAAGGTATTTTTGCAGCACTAAATCATCCAAACGCCCTTCGACGGCCCTGATAAATCACACAATAAACCAAAATTCAATACAGCTGTCAGCCCAGACCCTAAGCAAAATCTCAGCAAGCTTAATTATAAAGTTTAGGTGGAGACTGAGCCTGCTCATGAGGGGACAAGGGGCAACCTGGCACTGGGATGAGGGACAGGCTGGCATTGCCACTCCAGGAGCTTGGGAAAGGCTGCATCAGCCCTCTCCTCCCACTCCACAGCATCCCAGCACTGCCACAAGCAGCAAGGTGGGGATAACTGCTCATGACAACACCTCTCATTGTTTTCCTCTTTCTGCTCTTTCCACCACTCTGCTTTACTTTTTCGGAGTTATTTTAAGCTGTTTCTCCCTCTCTGTATTATTTTTACTTTTCCTTTTGTTCCTCTCTTTTCCTCCCATCTCTTCCTTCTTCACCATCACTTGCCTTCTGTCTCACCATCCCTTTCTTGCTCTCTCCCTCTTTTTCCCCTCCCGACCCCCCCATCAAAGCGAGGAAACCATAACCCAAAGGAAGAACAAGAGTTGAACCTGTGCCAACACAATGGGCCAAGAGGCTACATATGGAACCAGCAAATCACAGAGCCATGAAGGATGTTAGTGATTTAAAGTTATGTATATTGAAGTCTGGATCTTAAAATGAATCCATAATAGTAGAGGTAACTAATGGAGAGACTTAACTGACAGCAAGCAGAGATTTTTTTTCTTTAACATTGTTATGTTCCCACAAACTCCTCTTTTCCTGTCCCCACCCTTCCCCTGCTCCCCTTTCTGATTAGTTCAACATCCATGCTGACAATGAAAAGCTAAAGCTGCAGCTTTATGAATAAAGATTTTACCCTATACACCATAAATATGAGTGCTGGTTGCAGAGCAAGGCATTCAACTGGCTCCAACATCTGTGGGGCTCTCCCTGGGGAATCATGCCAGTGGAAAGGGATGAGGCATATTCCCAGCAGAGCATGCAGGCAGCACAACTCTTGCAGTGGTGTGATAAATAACCTTCTGAGGACTTAGGATTCAGCAGAGACATGGTGCCCAAGCCAGCTGGTCCTGTGGCAGCTCAAATCCCAGCTGCACTGATTTTCTGCCATCATTAAGGATGATAAGGGGAAACCCAGAACTAAAATGCTGCTCAGAGGGAAGGATGTTACCGTATATGTGTGCATGTGCATGTATAGAAAAGTGTGCATATGTGTACAAAACAGTATATGAAGCAAAGCTACAGTAAAGCATCACTGTAATTGCAAAGTCACTGCAAAGTTAGGAAAGATCAAATACTGCTCACCTGCCCCAAATTTGCTACTTTTTACATGCAAGCTTCATGGTGGCACTGGGACCTGAGGCAGCAGCTGAGAGGCAGGAGCTTCTGAGCACTCACAGCTGCCCTTGGAACCATAACCCAAATACCTGCCTTTACTACTTAGTGGATATATGTATATAAATTTATACATTTTTATATATAAACATATTAATATGCATGTGTATCTTGGCTTAGTCCATCTAGTAGTATCCCAAACTAACCTTTGAAATCAGCTAGAAGCTCATTTGTGCAGGGGGTGTTCTAACAAGCCATTTTGCAGGCAGCTATTCAGCTGAGGAGGGTAAGCCAGTACGGACAGGAGTCAGCTGGTACCAGTTTGTCCCAGAGGTTGGGAGTGATCCCAGTACATTGAGTTTATTGGTACAGCAGTTCCCTGAAATCACAGCACAGTGCAAAAATCACATCTTTAATAGGTGAAACGGACCATCTGAAGTGAAAACCCATTTCTGAAGTTTTCAGTCTTGTTTCCCACACTGTGAAACATCATCCTGTGCCCCGCGGGAACACAAGATGTGATCTGATGAATGTTTGTGAAGCAGTCACAAACAACGCTGCTGCAGAAAGCACATGATACCGTGACTGTTTTAAAGAGTTTCCTAACAGGCTGAGCAATAAGGAATAAAGAGGGCCCAGCACCACTGTGTGCCAAGAAAACAAATTGCATCACCCGTTCAGGGCACCGACGGGGCAGGAGCTGTGCAGGATGTGGTGCACGAGCTGATGAAAGCTGGTACCACAACCTGTTCACACCAGGACTTGGATGAGGATTACATGGGCTACCTGAACTCCAGCAGGTTCTTCAAAGTCCTTCCCTTGGCACCAATAATGTTCTCTAATGTTGTTTTAACAAAGGGTTGAAGGAAGGGGGACTTCTGGCAATAAATTCTTTCTCACACTTCCCAATGAATGTACTTCCATCCAGCTTTTCCCAAAATCTGTGGCTTTCAGTGCAAGGGAACCAGAAGAAATCTCCTCTATTATTTCTGCCCTAAAATTCAGGAGCATAAGGGTTACAAGGCTTAGGTATGCACTAAAGAAAACACCCTTTCTTCTTGTTTTTGGCAGTTTAGACTTTTCAAACTGCTGCACCTTGTCCCCTATGGCATTAAATTCCCCTTTGTGTTCTGCAATGCTGATTTAGGGGGAAACTCAAACAGATTAAAGTCCGTGGGGTGTACATACAACACCCAAGAGAGAAGGGTTGCCTTTCCCTCTGGCTGCTGAACAACAAGGTGGGTTGGAAATTGGCCACCAGCCACTGGCATGGCCATGCTGGGCTCTGGGGTGGTGGAGGAGCCAGTTCCAGTCCTGCTGAGGAGTGACCAGACTGCGGGTTTTCCTTTTCCTCCAGGCTCCTCCAGAGAAAGGCTAGATCCTGTCAGCGGTGGCTGAATATTGGCCAGATTTTGGGGCATGTGGGTATAGCCTATATTTATTTTTTTAAAAGTATATATTTGTTTGATGTTTTGCAAGCATCTGCTTAAGATTTCTGTGCTTATCTAACGGGAGGAAAGAGGCCATTCTTCCCAAAGCCAACTCAGTGCAAGAAAATGTCATAACACTGCTGGGCCCCTTCGTTTCATCCTTCGCCAGAGGGACTCCTTAGTTCCTCTGCTGCTCCTTGGAAAGCCAAGAAGTGAAGGCTGGCAATTAAAGGCATCTGCTGGGCTCATGAAAAGAAAGGCATGCATGAAATATGAAGGATGGATGACACCTGAAATGTCTAAACTCTTGCCTGGCGCAGACTGGACTGATTGCAGCATGTCAAGCAGGACATGTGGAGTGTTACGTCAGGTATTCAGATAAAAAAGAAAACCCAAACTAAACCCTCCTTGACAAAGCTTCCCCACACTCCATCGCTGAAGGAAGAGGTGCCAGCAGCTCTATGGAGCCCATCAAGGGCTCTATTTTTGACATGGCAAGCAGGGAGAGAAAGCAGTACAAATCCCCATCAGAGAGAGCGATTACCTGGGTAGAAGTGAATTTTCAGAGACTGAATGACCAAAAAAATGACCAGCAGCAGTGAGACATTGCTGTGGAAAGGGGAAAGCTTTGGCTTTGCTCAGAACAAATGCATAAGGAATGATAAAATAAAGACAGGAAAAGTGATAAGTGATCCAGGTTGTTATTCACCCCATTTTTCATCATTCAGATCTGCAATCACAATCACTTATGCACAGAAACCACTTATTTTACACAGCACCTAATGGATCTGATGCACTCAGTTTTACTACTGCCAAACATCACCTAGACCAGTGTCCAGAGAGCCTGATACCAGTGTTAAGTTTGTTTGTACAATGAGAGGGGATAGAGATATAGGGAATAATTTTTAATTAAATAAACACTAAAAAACCACCAGTGTCAAATATTTTTTGTGTATGGTCAGTAGGTCAAACCTCAAGGGCTGGGGCTCCTGGCAGCCCTCTGTGAATTATTCAGTACTAAGCACTGTCAGAGATGCTCATCAGGATGGAGCAGCCTCATGCCTGTGGTTCTGGCATGACAGTGACATGATGGAGCTGTGCAAGGTGTGTGTTTCTATTGAGAAAATGCACAACAGTGTCTCCCATCAGCCACAGCAGTGCATAGCAACACTCAGCAGCTGAGTGACTGAACAGGAAAGCTGAACTTCCATTCAGGACTGGCTACACATTAAGCAAAAAAAAAATTATTTATTAATTCTTTGATACGTCAGATGGCGAGTTTTTCAGATTCCCTGGTTTTCTTTCATACTTCCATGACTGGGGAGAAAGGGAAAGATCACACATGCTATGAAGGTGCACCTGGGTGTTTGCACACTCAGGGCTCAGTCCAAAAGCAATCAACCAAGGCCCTGGATTTGTACAGGGCTGGACTAGTGAAATGGTATTTCAGCACTAGTTTGAGCAGAAACATTAGGCTGGCACTTACCACCTTGGGTCTGGAGAATTTGAAACAGATGCCCATTTTGATTATCACACACAACATCAAAAGAGATGTGGTACCAGAGCAATGCAGGAGTAGAGAGATGTGACCCATTGGGTACAATCTTTGGGGCCAGAAGAGAAGTTGATATGTAAATTCAGAGGAATCCTGCTTGCTCCTCTCCAGATGTAGCTGTTGGATGATAAACTCTTGTTGTTTCAGATGGAATGTGATACACTGTCATTTGCTATGAGAGGGATTCTAGCTTCTGTGTCTAAAGCACCCCTGGAACTCGTTTGCTTTGGGGAAGCTAAATTCAAAGTTCTGTGCTGGAATTCAATTTACAATACTTCACATTTGTGTATTGTAATCCCAGAAAGGACATCCTGGAGCCAAGGCACCCAGCTCTAATGTGGCTGTGTCTAATTGCTCATAGCAGAAACAATATAAAAAATGAGGCAAATAGGAGCCTACTTCCTCATGGATTTTCTCCCAGCCCTGGTATTTTGGGACTTCTTGACTTGGACACTGCTTCCAAAGTTTTATGTTTAACAACACCCATGGATCTGTTCTTCAGGAAGTTGAGCCCCATACTCATTTCTATCTGCACAGCATCATCCAGTAAAGGGCTCCAAAGTTTAATTACACTGTGTAAAAAGGTTTTTCTTTCTGATTGCTTTAAACTTGCTGCTTGATTATTTCATTAGGAACACATAACCTCTGATATGAGAAATAGTGAATGGTCACACCCCATTTCACCCACTCCATTATTTTATAGATTTGTATTATAACCCCACCAGTTCTCATATCCCAATCTTAGAGTAAGGGATGACTATAGCTGTATTTAAGCTGTGAGAATGCTTTTGGTTTTTTGCAGGCAAAGAAAAGTTGCCTATTAAAAAAAAAACAAAACCAAAATTAAACAAAAGTTCAGCAATAACGCAATGAGAAAATAAACCACTTTTATTCATATTATAAGGTGTTAATCACTCTTGGAATATAATTATAAACAGCTCCATTTCAAGAAGGTGGGTTTCTTCATTTAACACATACTCATTTGAAGGATACAAAAGAAATATTTGCTTACATATTCAAAAGCTTAAAATGAAACAATGAGCAGATACTTTTTTGTGTTTAAAAATTAAATTTAACTCTTTCTTCAATAATAAAATATACTACCTATTATACAAAAAGGACATTATTTTATTCACAGTTGATAGAGTACAATCTCACAATAATATTAAAGGTGAACTGCAATGACAATTTAATTATATTTTTCCTATTATTACAGATTATGAGGGTTAGAGCAACACACAAAGGCCCTAATAAAGGTTGTGTCATGTAAAGAGCTGCACATGCAGAGAACAAATACATAGATCCTACCCCAAAAGGTTGCAGTCTAATCTAAAATTGCACATTAAGAGAGGATGTTCCTTGACTGAAAAACACAAGTTTGCAAAGGGATTCTGGTTTGCTTTCTTATCTGATGGAAACTTCTGGATACACAGTTACTTTTCACTGTCAGACATTATAAAATAATTGTTTACAAATAAATTACTTTTCTTCGAAGCTTAGCAGGTCTGAGTTTAAAGGTAATTCCTGATTTCTCCATATGAGTTTCTGAACTTGTCTTTAGCCCAGTACTTCAGGTGGGAGCCCTGAAGCCATTAGCCATTTCTGGGATTAATGACATTTTGGAGGAGAAAATCCAGTCATGTCAGGTCTTGACCAGTAGCTAAAAATTTGAGTGTCCTTTCAAATGAGCTCTTTTTTTGCCTGTATAATGCCCTGAAGAGGTATCATATGTGCCCATCATGTCATGGTTCACTGCCCAAACTTTGCCTTTGAATATCAGTGCAGGTTTTAAGCAACTGTGGGTCCATTGGGGCCATGCAGGTCTCTGCACAGGTTGCTCACACACTGATAGGAAACTTGTCCACATATCTTTTAAGACTTCCAGACTGGTTCCTGCTCTCCTCTCTCAGTGGGCTCCCCTTCCTCCCTTTCGACCTCAGACCTCCTCAAAGTAACCAGAATTGTGCTCCAAATGAGTCAGGATTTGAAAATGAATAGGTTTGGGAGGGGAAAAAATCACTTCTGCTCACCCCCGAATCTTACTATGCAACTTGGTTTTGATCTTCAGGCTTTAGAACTGAAAATAGGTTACAAAAATAAATCTATTGATCACAAGATCATAATTTTCTAGGAAATACACAGCAGGACCCTTCACAAAAAAAAAAAAAAAAAAAAAATTAAAAAAAAAAAAAAAAAAAGGAGCAAAGAGGGGTTACCATCATAGCTCTGAGGGTTTGCACAGATGAGGACCCGTTCTCCAGGAACCAAACCAAGCAGCTGTTGGAAATTTGTTCATAGCCTCTGAAAACACACTCAGGAGTTAAAGCTGTCAGACTTGCACCAGGAAAGAGGCTTGGGTTGGGGAATGGGGTTTTTCACCCCAAATTCTTAAGTTAACAATGCCCAGCAATTTCTATCACTAAACAACACAACACACTCCTGGTTTCTTTGAAACACAAGGCTTCGAAACAGAACAGCATTGGAAATGAGAAGTGAGGCAGCAGCCGGGCAGCTCGGTGCACTTAAGGGAACATTTTTAAGCCATTTAGCAGGAGTTTATTGCTCCAGCACTGTAGGCTTTGAGCATTCAAGCACGACAGGGTGTGCATTGTTGTGCCAGAACTGCCCGCCCTGGGTGTGTGTGGTGTGGGGCAAGGGGCCAAGGGCTGTGTTTAAACGCACCCGCACGAGAAATGCGATTTAGGCAGAACAAAGCACACTCCTGTTGTGCCTCCCCGTGATTATAAAATAGATCTGTGTCATTATAAATAGAAAATGACTGGTGACAAAGATGCTGCTTTGACTCACTTCTGAGGCCAAGCTCCTTCGCTGCGGTTCCTGATGTCAGACCAATTTAGTGGCTACGCTGCAGGCGAATGTGTCTGGTTTGGGGTTAGCCAGTCCACATCCCATGATGGCTTAATCGCATTTTAAAACAGCAGGGGATTCACTGGGGTCCTTTGCAAGCATCACTCCCTCACCCAAGGACGGCTCTGACCGCCTTCAAAATGCGCTGTGCCCACTGCAAGGCTCGGGTTGCTAAACAGCAAATTACCTTGCCCTCCAAGGGACTGCCAAACTTTCGGGGTCTGTGAAGTTGAGATCCTGCTTCCACACAACTAATGGTGTGGTTCTTGTTTATTCCAGTGGGAACCAAATCAAAGACACAGAAATAATAGTGCTGTTTCAAAAGTGTAAGTTTTCCTCTTTATGCCACTTTCCATCTCAACAAACTTCACAGCATTATTGAATTAAATAATGCAGATAAATACTCTGAATATATGTATGTATAGATATATATATAGGTTTTTATGCTGTACAATACGTAATTAAAAATAAAATTTAAAAACAAAAAAAAAAAACACAACAAAAAACAAACACAAGTCCCAAAAACTCAAACCAGAAACTAGAACTGAAGCCCCCACTGCAGTATCTGGAATATTCTGTTCATTTTCTCCTAAGCATGCTCCTTAAAACAAACTGCAGTCTTTCTGCTTCAATAATTTATTCAGAATCCCACTTACATGTGTATTTTATACCACAGTTAATTCCCAAAGCTGGGGATAGCCTCTCATTTCCTGAAAACTCTTAAAAACTTTCTTAATGAAAGAGTAGAGAAATCTGCTGTTTGCAAATTCTACTTACTTATTGCTTACTTCCAAACTAAAGTAGTTAATTTAATGGAGGGAAAACAAAAAGGAGTGAAAAAGACTAATTTGATGCCCGTAGCCATTTCCCAAATTCTTCAGAGTTTATAGACCTAGAGAGACAGGGAAAGAGCAACTTCTCAGCAGTGCAGCAGAATAGGCTAAAATGACCCCGTGAAACCCAAGCAATTCTGGGAATTAAAGGATGTTCACTCCTGTTATGGTTCTACACTGCAAACTGCTTTTAGGGCTCCCAGTAGTACCCATTAGCAATAGCCAAGCTTTTCTGTTTTAATTTAATTTAATTTAATTTCCACCAACAAATTCCACCCTGTGGTGAGAATTGACAGTATCGTGTTGAGAACCATTAAAGCATATTTGGATTGTTTTTACTCCATGTACACATTAAAAAATAAAAATCCCCCACCCTTCTTAGTTTTCTTTAGACAAGCCACTTCATAATAAGAGTGAGGCAGACACAATGGAGGCATCGTTGTGCTGTGGGATACCACCATAGGGAGTGTGGTTGGAGATAGAGCAGAACATGCCTTGGCATTACACTGCCAGCATAGCCTGCTCCCTGCTCCACTCTGAATCTCCCACGGGACCAGAACAGAGCCTGGCAGCACTGCTCGTGTCCCTGCAGTTACACCTGGTGTCCTTCTTCTGCACTAAGAACCTTTATAGCACTGCTGCCTCCTTTTCTCCCTGAGCACTCTCTGTTCCCTCTGCGCTTGAAACATCTTCATGCTTATGCCACCTTTGGTTTTACTGGGAATTCCTATTGGGAATTCCCCCACTGGGAATTCTGCCACCAGATTTCAAAGTGAAGAGACTAATAATGCCCTTCATTAATATAGGCTTTTCTGTCATGGCTTTTAGGCCCCTCTCCAGGCAGGCAGGCAGGCAGGCAGGCAGGCAAGCAAGCACATGTTTAACATTAAACACTTCAGTAGTCCCTATTCACATGCTGCAAGCTAGAAATGCTCATTAGCGCTGGATCACGGCTCCAGCTGAGCTCTAACACTTCAGCCGGGGAGCCAGGCAGGAGGAAAGGTGGCCCTCAAACCTTTCATGATGGTTGCACCATCACTGGTGGAGCAGTTTCTGCTCCTCCAGCGTGTGGTGGGTCCCCTTGGCAGCAGAGGCACGACCCGCTGAGCTGTGACAATGCCACCATTCAGAGCTGCTTAGCTGATGAGCACAGCTCAAATACACCTCATTCAAATGCATCCTTGGGAGTGTTTTCAGGATTAGCATCCCTGCAGTGAATGGCGAAAGGGGAAGGATTTGGGGCAACAGGGGAATAAAACGATTGCTGCGGTCTCTGAGAGGCTGCTGAGTCCTGAGTGAGGGAGTGTCTGAGGGATTACACGGGATTCTTCGGGTTTTTATGTCACGTGTTTAAAAATGGATATATCGAGCTTTAGAAAACAGCACTGGATGGATTTCTGAGCTTTTCTGGGGCCAAGAGTTGTTCAGAACCTGGGACAAGGAAATAAACCAACTTAACGCTCTGTTTTTCCAGCTGGTAAGTGAGCTGGAAGGGGAGAAAATGGAACGGGACTCTTCTTTTCACCGCTGAGCACTGAGTGGGCTGTCGTAGTTCAATGTCCAAACCAGCACAGCCCTCCTGAAAGGAGGAAATGGAAAACTTGTGACTCAGAGGGAACATGTCTACTACCTGAGAGAAAACCCTAGGCAAAGCCTCCTTCAACATGCTGCCTTGCCCATGTCGGTGCTGAAATTCAGAGTCCAGACTAAACAGTCCATCACTCTTGGTTAAAGTTTCCCAGGTGAAAAGACACAATTTTAAAAATTATTTCAATGCTGTTCTCTCCCCCCCCCCCAAAAAAAAAAAAATCATTACCTCCTTCAACTTCTCAACAAGTATAAACCTCACAGCTTTCCTGCCTCCTCTGGAATTACTAAGTCATTGCAGACATCAAAATTAATGAAGAGATGAAAGATTCAGCAGAGAGGCAAAATCTTACTGGAAAAATATTTCTTAATATCAAAACCAATTCAACAATAATGAATACATTTAGAAAAGTAATAAACAAAGGCAAATTTCCTGATACTTTAAAGAAGACACATGAAGGAGGACAGAAGATTTAGGGGTTATTTTTTTCTTTAAAATACCAATTCATTTTTTAAAAAAAAAAGCTTCATTGCTCCTACACTTCTGGTTTTACAGGGGTGTAATTTCCACTGGCTAAATTTTTGCAATACTTTCAACTCAGCTAATTAACCAAACGTAGGTGATGCAGACAGGGGGCTCCATCCCACCAGGTGGAAGTGCTACACTAAAACACAGTTTCCCCTGTGCCCATCCATGAGAATCCTGCTACTTATCACTGAGGAAACGGTTACAGCTAATTTGGAGCTGAATTTAAGCACAGACAAGAGAGGGAGAAAGGCGTTTAGGGGTAAAAATAAAATAAATAAACATTTAAAATAAATGCTACGTGCAATTCAGCTGAACTTTCTTGTAGGAAACAAAGTTGTCTATTTTCTTTGTGCTGTAGACTGTAATTTACCCTGACAGTGGCTTTTCAGCTCATGCAACCAGAGGAGTAACCTGTAGTTCTATATTCCACACTAGACCTCATAAAGCAATATTATCGTGTGATTTCTATAGAAAAAAACGTTTCTCAGAAGGCCTGGTTTAAATAGACTTTAAACAGATACTCTTTAGTCCTACCTGTGCTGCAAAATGACCTCTTGGTAATTCAAACAGTACTACCAGAGAATAAGGGTAACTAATCTATGGGTTCCTCAAGAGCTCCCATACCCCTGTTAATAGAAGAAAAATCAATATTCGTTCCAATATGAATGGAGTGTTGGATTGACTGAGCAGGGAGCTTTGAAATAAATATCTAAGAAATGTTTGGATGAAATGGACATCTTCACAGACATTTGGTCTGCATTTCTGAAATGTAGATGATTAAATCCACATTGTTGGCTTCTTCCCTCTCTGCACTATGTCTTTCTTTACATCTTGCAAAAAAATTTATGAACAAAGTTATTGTAAATCTGCAATGTCTGTCTTGTCACTTAGATTCTTTTCAGAAATGCTGCCTTGCCAAAGTAGATATACAATCCTGTATGATTAATATTTATTACTTATAATTCTAAATACAATGGAAGGTCACTAAAAATACTTTGCCTAAAACAGTCTGGAGCCCTTTAAAATCTCATTGGTGATGGATCCTGAGCCTTGAGAACTGAGCTCAAAATCTTAGCAAAACACTTCTATGTAGGATTTCCAGTATTTCCTGCTTCTGGCAATGGATAAAGCCAAGAGGCACAAAGGTGAGTGAAAGTTACAGATCTGAAAACATGAGCTTGGATTTCAAACCCAAACAAAGGTCAGGGAATGCCTGAACCTGTCCATGATCTTGGATCAGCCTATAATAGAGTTATGAGTAAAATGCAAAGTTAGGATGCAAAGTGAGACTTGAATTCAGGCAGAACTGGCACCACAGCTGAAAACTGCTCCATTTTTCTCTAATTTCTCATATCCATCATTATATTTTATCTAGATATTTTGGAATACTGTATGAAAAATGAAGATATTTAAGGATTTTTTTTTTTTTTTTTGCAATTCATTGAAAGGAAATTAGCCTGAGGATTTTTAGATTTTATTATGAAATCTTAAAAAGTTTTTAAGAACATGCAAATCATCTTAGAAAAAGCTCATTGCATTTATAGATAATTTTCTTTTTCATATAAGCCTAACCATTTTTAAACATAATGTTTTTAAAACAGATGCAATTTGAGGTCACTGAAATCAACTGATTGTGATTTGTCCCTCTACTATGAAAAATAGAGACAAACATATAAGAGAATTTCAGAACTATGAGATTCATCAAAATGGTGAAGATTCTGAGATGGAAATCAGGGCAGACCCTGGTTCACCTGCCTGAGATCTACTGCATGTTGGGACAGTCTTCTTTTAGGACATTAATATAATAAGCAGAGAGCAAGAATATGCATCTGCTTCTGCGTCTTCTATTCAAATACTCACAGCAACTGTGACTAAGGAAAGCTACTGACTGAAGTGCAAACCTGGGGAAAGGCAACAGAGAAAAATGTAGTTTCTGTTGATTGACAGGATCATATTTAGAGTAAAAAAGTCCCCAGGACCATTGATCAGATAGAAGACTTTTCTCTAGGAACAAACTTTCAGAGCTCTGCTAATAACAGTTTTCTAAACTGACCAAGCCATGCTGACCCAAGTGTTGAGTGAAAGCAAAAACCAGAAAGACAGAAAGAAAAGATCAAGTTGATTAAGATAAATAAATAAATAAATAAATAAATAGTAGAATTTTTAAAAAGAAAAAAATAATATCCCAATAATTCCAATCTCATGAAGAAATGTTTTTAACAAGCCACATGTGCTGGTGCAGATACTTCTAATCTCATCTGATTTTTTTGGCTGCTGTTAGTGTTCTCTGAGCCAGCTGATTTCTCAGCAATACTTTAAAGAGTGCAAGCCTTTGCCCTCCAGTCTAGCCACTGCTAAAATAGCCCATTCCAGGAGAAGACTTGAGATTTCACAGATTTTCTTCCAAGGTTTTGAAAGTTCAGAACAAATTGACCATTGCATGTGAAACAATAGTCAACCACAAACTCTCTTCAGTCAATAAGCAACATTCTGTTCCCAGCTGGATTAGTGTGAAAAGTGGAATTATCCCACTAAAGCAAAAGGATGGTTTCAGATTGTCATCAGCATCACACGGCCAAGCATGGCTTTCGACGTTGTTCCACTCTCCCAGGTCTCTGGCTGCAAACAAGTCTGCTGTGAGGTTCCCCTTGGTCACAGCACACCAGCTTGGGGTTCCCCTCAAATCAGTGCAGCTTTAGCAGCTCCGATCAGAAGAGAAGCCACATCAGATTACAGCTCAGCTTTATTTTATCTCTTAGAACAGCAATAAATCCCCCCACAAACTGAAACCCAGGAACCATGTGCTCCCTTCTGTACATACTGGAGCACACGAGTTTCAAGTGAGAGAGTTGTCATTCTGAATTTGCTGAAGAAATGTGCAAATAATCACCAGTGTAAAGCAGATGTGCCAGGCAGGCACTGAAGACAGAGCAAAATAATCTCTTTTAGATAAAAAAAAAAAAAAAAGCCTAATTCAGAATTGTGGAACCTGGACGGGTAAAGCCTGGACGAGCAAGATTGAGGCATCATGCATGGATTTCTGCTAGCATACTTGCTGAATTCCTGGCTGGAAATGTGCCTCTCACTGTGCCAGCCTGCCCTCCTTGAGGCTGTCACAGCAAACTCCTCCTGGGGTGAGATGATGAGCGCTTGAAAGTGACCCATCTGGAGCCCAAGGCAATGAAAGCGCTTCCCCTGCCTGGAATCCGTGTGCAGCGACAGCTTCCCACTGCTGATCCAAGTTTCCCAAGATAGCAATTAAAAAGAAACTGGCAACCATACAGCCAAGACGACAATATCCTACGTGGTTTGGTTTGCTGTGCCAATTCCCTCTGTGGGTGCTGGAGTCAATCTGCTGCCCCTGTTATTGCTGTGTCTGTCTGTCTCTACCAACCAGCAGATCCACTGGGCATTTTGGCACAGGCCTGCTCTTCCAAGGGCTGACTGCTCAATTGCTCTTTCACTCTCTTTTGCTTTAAACATTCGGATCCAACAACACCATGCAAATTTTATGCAGAGTAGCATCTGTAAGTCTGACATATTCACTCAGGCTTCCCCCTCTTGCGCCAAGTTAAAAATAAATACCCTATAAACTCCTGGGCCTGCTAAGACAGAAGATGCATTCAGAGAGTTTATTTAAATATAACTGCTAAGAGCATTTCTGCTTTAGGGTCAAACTCCCATTTTTCCCCTCTTTTGTATTTTGTTCATGCCTCAAGGATCTTAATAGAACTGAGGGAAAAAATGTCCTTGAAATAACCTAGAGAGGAACCAGTTCCATGTGTTCCTAACTCTCCTACCTGAAATTTCAGCTATTTTTAAAACTCTAAAGAATACAGGTCATGGTGTACCCCCAACACAGAACAAGCAACTAGTCAAGTGGACTCATTTCCAATACTGATTGCAAATAATACTAGTTGAGCCAGATCTTGGGTTAGACTTCAAACGGTGTCCACCCCCCTCCCCCCCCACTGCAGCTGCCTTCTCTTTTCTCCAGGGAGAGGCAGATTTGTCCCTGCCCAATACACTTGGAACAGGTGAAGTCATAAAGATGCCAACCAGACAGCATAAGGATGAAGTACATCTTAAGGCAACAAGGAGCAGAGTCTGTAAAAGGGGATACTGAGCCATGGCTGGGGGCAGTTAGGACTTGCTGAGCCTCTTTGCCACATCTGCATAGGCTTGCTCAATTTCCTTGTCTGCTGCACAGGTGTTGGTGAACTCATCCCTGGTGTAGGCATTCTTCAGGTACCGCCACAGCCCCGTCATCTCCGCTGGGAACTCGAAGTTGCGGTATTTCTTTGCAACAATCTAAAGCAAAGATAAAACACGTGTAAAAAGCATCTCACAGGGGATGTATCTCCTTCTTAGGCAGCTTCTTGCACTCTTCTGTCATGTAATTAATAGCAAATGAGAGGAATGTTTGGAGAATCAGGGTTTTATCATAGAAAAGCCCGAGAAGTGACTGCTGGTTGTCCCCTATCTTGCAAGGCTGCTGTTTGGCCTAAGGACACTCTAAAGCTACAACCTGGCTACTGTCACCAAATTTCAACTTTTATGGTACCTGAAGTTCATTGATTTTACCATATTGGGGTTTTGGGGCTTTTTTACAAGTCTTAAGTATATCACTTAAAGCTGAGACACCACATAGGAAGGGGCTGAATCATAAAAAGCAAGACAGATTTAAGAGAAAGGCATAAGTAATTATTATAATCTATTTTCATATTAATTATTATCTTTAACATTATTTTATATATATATGGTATTATATTTTTTTAATATATGTAATATGTTTTGCCTGGCAAGTGGTGTCAGTGGATATAACCACCTACAGCTGTTGGAAGGCTGTATCCGTGTTCATGAAAAGGAGAAATTCAGGGTGGTATGGGTACTATGATTAGGAAACCAAGATAATTTAGCATATATTAGGAACAGGAGCATTGGGATAAACTGAGGGAGAAAATGGTTATTTCAAGACTTGTTAGACTAGGAAATTGTCTATCAAGGCGAATTTTCGATTTTTAAAAACACTCAGGCCCTTATTCAGGAAAATAGTTAAGTGCATACTTAATTTTAAGCACCTGTAGAGTCCCATTGAAGTCAATGGGATTAATCTGTACTTAAAGCTAGTTGGTTGCTTAAGTACCTTGCTAGATTGGAATATTTCAGTTTTCCTGTAGGAATATACCATATAGAATAAGCTCGTGGTGACAGAGTGAGCTATCTGATAGGAAGGGATGGATTAGCTAATTTAATGAGTGCTTCCAATCTCTAATTTTTCTGACAGTATAAAATTGTCCCTGGGCATAAATTACATACATATGTCCCACAGAGTTCCCCTTTATTTTTAAAGCACATGGTAGAACTGTTTTCCATCTCAGATTTCTTAGGACAGTCATGTTCTCAGACATGACTGTGATTTGTTTTTATTACCAGGATCCACTTGGTATATGCAAGTCCAGATCCTGTCCTAAACTGCATTTAATTAAGCATTCTTTCCTTCCATGATGTTTCACACGCATATGGGGAAGATAAAACCTGCTGGGCAACTTAAGTCAACATCTTCAAAATTTCCAGCACACATCTTCCATCAAATGAAAAAATAATTTACCCTTTTCTTCTATCTGTTAAATGCTTTTCAGGCAATATCCTATGGCTATGCTTGTCTGAGAAAAAATTTAATTCTCCTTTTACATCTTTCATTTCATCCCTAGGAGACAAGAAGCGGTGAGGGGCCACACATTCATTTTGCATTGTCTGACTCCAACGTCGCCAATGAAGATGAGCCAGAAAAAGTGCTAAACCTGTGAGGATATTATCACATTTCTTACCTGGTGACTGATGTGCTTTTTAGGTTTTTTTTCTTTTTGCATGTGTGCAGTCAGCTTCCAGGCTCAGTTTATATTTTGGCTCACAGAGCCAAATTAGATGCATGACTTGGCATTAATTCCTAGCTCACTCGCTTGCCAAGGTCTGCCAGGTACTTGTGTTACTCTAAAGCAACATGTCATCTGATAAATTAAATAAATGCAACATTTAGAAGTCAAGATGATGTACATGATTTGCGCTACACCAGCAACCATAGTCCATCTTAAATCCTGGACCTCGGCAATGACTTTGATTTGTTAACTTCTCTGCGTGAAATACCAGATGGAATAAATATTCCCCAAAGAGATGGACTGCTGCTCTTAAGTTACAAATGGGTGGGAACTGACTAAAGTTTTGACATGTTTCTTAAGGGCATTAGGAACTAATTAATACAAAAGACTGCTGCTACTTGCAGAAGGGTAAAAATAAAGAGAAAAGACACCTACAACTTAGTACTGTCTTCACCACTAATAAGTGATGGGACAGTTTTCCCATTAACTAAGTATAAAGTTCCTTTATTTAACCTGTAGGAAACACTGAAGAGCAAAAGCATGTTTCAAACTGCTCGTCTAAGCCTTAAGAACTCTGCTGAAATATACATTGGCTTTGGCACTCAGCTGTCAGAGCAAGGCACATCATGTCAGATAAGGCTTCTTTGACCATCTCATGACATCTTTTACCTTGACAACGTGGAGTTTGGGCAGAAGGTTGCAGTCAGCAAGTGTCAGGTCATCTCCATCCAGAAACTTGCGTTTAGACACTTTCTCCTCTTCAGTGCTGTCTGCATCAATCTCCTCTGGCAGGGGAGTTCTCAGGTAGTCATCCAGCTTCTTCAGAGCCTTCACCAAGCCCCTTTCAAGAGCTTTGCCAAAAAAACCCAAAGAATAAGTGGTTAGGGCAGGATAAGAATTGTTTATAAATGCTCATTGGCAATGGCTATGGTAGTGTCTAGAAAAAAAGCCAAGAATCAATTTTTTTGTTGTTAATTTGTGCTCCAAAGCCAATGAAATCCAATGGCAAAGTAACCCAGCAAAGTACACATGCCTGAGGATAAAGCTCATCCTGCAGTGGGAAAAGGGACACAGGGACCTTGCTGTACCATGTCTTCTCCTGACAAACAACAAAAAGCAGGGAAAGAGATCACAGAAGAAAAAAACAGCTTGTCAAAATGATACACCAAAATCACATATTGCCTGTGATACTCTTCTGGTCTGTTGAAAGCCATCACATAGAAACTGGAACCCTGTACACCGCTCCTTCATTTTTCTAACCAGCCACGTAGGACTGCAATGAAGCAGAATTTTCTAGCATTACTTCAGCCCTATCAAGTCTTAATTTTACTTCTTTCAACACCCTTGTTGAAAGCAGTAATTTTTTTTTATTTTAAATTTTAAATTTTAAATTTTAAAAATTAATTACAATAATTAATTGTAATTAGAGGCAATAGCAATAATTCCAAAGGTGCTAACCGGAGCTCCACAGAGCTGAAAGAGATGAGATATTAGCCAGTGTTAAATTTCCCATTTAACCCAGGTTCAAATGCTGTTTTTGAGAGATCTCAAATAGTCTCAAAATGGAGAGGAGACTCCAGACCTCTTAGTTCAGTTACTGAAGATCAGGACCCACATTGCTGCTGGCTCCAACAAATTCCAGTCTTCAAATGCCACCTAGACCTCTACAGGACAGTGCAAATTTTTCACCCAGGCAAGGAATTTGTGTTCTTATGCTTCACTGTAAGGACAATAGAAAAGCCTGCTTGCAATAATGCACTTGCAAAAAGCTGGATAACTGTGCAGGTTTGTGCATTACTTAAACTGCAAACACTCAGGGCAAAGAAGGGTCTTTAGTGTTTCTGTTTGAAGGGTGAAAAGCATGATGGAGTCCTGGTCCCCCACAAGTGCCCCAAAGTGCTAAAGCAACATAAATAAGAAACAGCAAGAATTTACAATGTGAGAAAATAACAACATGACTCATGGGCTTAAGGCCAGAATTTCAGCTGGTGAAAATTACCTGCAGTGATTTATACCTGCTGCAGATGTGGCCTGGAGTCAGTATTAATGGCCTAATACTGTAAAATCTTATATCTCTGAGTAACTTACTACCACTGAACTTAGGGGAGAGTTACTCAGGTGGTATAGCACTACAAGGCCTATGAAGATAAAGTACAAGGACCAAGGGGTTCGAACTGAAAGTGGTGAAATTTGGTCAATTATATGCAAGAAATTCTTTACTGTGAAATAGTAAGGCACTGCAACAGGTTGCCTAGAGAAGCTGTGTCCCCATCCTTGGCAGTGTCCAAGGCCTGGGTGGACAGAGCTTGGAGCTACCTGGGATGGTGGGAGGTGTCCCTGGCAGAGGGTTTGCAACTAGATGGTCTTTAAGGTCCTTTCCAACCCAAGCTATAATATGATTCTATGGTCCTAAATACATTTATGGCCCCAACAGGCACTCAAAAGGGCTGCAGCAATCACCCTTCACAGAGACCTTGCTGGCACAGGTAATTGCACAGACTCTGTTGTCAGCTGCCCCTATGCTTTTGGCACAGGGAGAAAGGCAACATGTCCAGGGCCACTGAGAGAGCAGGAGCTGAACACCACAGAACATGATTTCTCTGCTGCCCTAACATCCCTTAAACCTGTGCCAGCAGTGGAAGTCAGATTAAGCTGCTTGATGCCTTGCTCCCACTGAAGTCTCTTGGCCCAGCACCAGGGAACCATACCAGCTCTTTTGTGGCTGAGTCTGAGACACAGTGGCAAACCCTGGCTTAATTGATTGACTGGAGAAATGACTGTGATCCAACTGAAAACACCCCCACAAACATAGCGGGGAGGGAAGGAATTTTATTTCTGAAAGCAGAGCATCTAAAACGACTGAAGTGCTGCCATCCATAAAAGAAAACTATTGCCATCCCTCATTTAATCAATTCAAACTGAATTTTGACACTGACATTCTGCTGTCAGATGCTGGCAGTGGTGCCTTTAATCGCCTGCAGCTGTCCTGTCTCACAACTTCCACGGGAGGGTAGGAACTGTGGAGTGTGGCAGCACTCAAAGGATTTAGCAATCTCTTTCTGGTTTGACCTGTAACACCTGTTGAATAGACAGTTCTGCTTCTCTTGGTCAGCCTCAGACTGTCTTCTTACAGTGTGTGCATGTAGGACTCAATTACTGTGATTTCATGTAATTTTGTTCATCTGGGTGTTAGAAAACTAGCTCAACACTGACCATTTTCCAGTATTGCCTTCACCCAGTAGGATTGTTGGTTCTTCAAGTCATCTGAGCAATATTCCAGTGTCACGAGGATGTTTGATGCTTTGTGCTAGCCCATGGGATCAGTCAGGTGTGTGCATGGAGACAGCAGGTGAGGTGTGTTTATGTAACTTTTCTGGAACTTATTAGGTTTTGGGTTTTTTTTTTTTCTCTCATTGCTCTATCAAAGTGCGTCATGGCTGTCCCAAAAACAATGCCTGGAGTGAAGCCTGTTTGTGACTGCAAGAAAAACAACTATCTGAATTCATACTTGGCGCCTGCATACAGCAGCTTTAGGCCAGAAATAAGCATATGTTCAGGGTTCAATCACATCTGTGACCTAATTCACAGGCTCTGCTGGAGCCCACAGGATGCTGACATCTCACAAAGAAATCACCACACAGTCAGGACCATCTTATATCCTGATAGGCAAGAACTGAACAACTACTCGTGACACCAGTGACCCCATTTTTTAAATAAACACTCTTCTTAGTAAACTAGATCTTATATCCTAGTAAACTTCTCAGAACAGCCTGGAAAATAGAAAAATGGTGAATAAGAGAGAACTGCTCTCCTTCTAATTAAACAGTAAATAAATTTTGAAAAATTAAGAGAATTAAATTCCAAAAATTGCCACATCAAATGGATTTTAGGTGCACGGGGTCAAATTTTTAAAGCCTGTCAATGGTTTCAAAGGCATTTTTGAAATCCATATGCAAATATCCATGTTGCAAATCCTACTTTCTAGGTGCCCTAACACACTGAGATTTATCTGTATGATTTGAAATCTTATGTTCCTTGAGAAGGTACTCAGGGAAATCCCCACTCAAAGTAGGAGGATGTGTAAAAGAATATAATTTTCTCTCTTACCTGGCAGATATTTAAGCATTATGTGAAAGGTGAAAAATTGTGAATGGAGACCAGGAAATTATCTCTTCAGAACAGCCTACAAGTCTGAATGTTCTGGTACTCTTCCTGAGGAAAGAACTGTCTGGATTCATATAACTGACCAAACTCAGCTTGGATTAATTCCTTAAATTTGGACTTGATTCCAAACTTCCCCTACTTTGGCTATTTCATGAAAATCCGGATGACTCTCTACATTGTCTCCACTGAGAATGTAGGGGAGAGGATGCACTCACCAGGGCAGGGGCCATGTGAACACCAGACTAGAGGAAGACATTTAAAAAGATGTGAAGCTCTAAAAAGTTACTAATTCCCCATTTGTGAGAGTACCACCCACAATGAATTTCAGAAGTGGCTAAGCACCTAATCCCCTTGGCAACTTGTCCTCTGGGAAACATCATTAAATAACTAAGTAGGTTTGCTGATAACAGCTAATGGGTGGGATTAATCTTCCCTGAAGTGAGTAAAATTAAAAGAATAGGTTTGAATTAAACACCCCGAGAGTTTCCTCTCCATTCAGTGCAGTTTTCTCTTCTACACTTGGTTTTGATGACCCCTAAATGAGCTGTGGGGAGAACTTTTCTTGAAGTGTCTAATCACACCCTTGCATTGTCTTGGTAATGTCAGGGTGGAGGATTCAATGTTACAACACCAAGTAGAGCCAGGCTGAGTATGTGTCTCTGTGCTGCTTTTGAAATTTCTACCTCTAACTGCTTCCCCACCCTGCAGGCTTTAAGTAGGAACTTAGGGATCCCAAATGCAACCAGCTCTGAGAGAGGAGCCCTGTCATCAGCTTATCCATGCAACAGCTGAAATGTCTGAACTCCTGGAAACCATTGTTCTGGACAGTGGAATCACCAAGCATAAAGGCACCAGAATCATATTGCCTTCACCGGGATATATTTAATATAACCTCGAATTCCAAGAAATTCTATCCATGCACAGACAAAATCCATGGTGGAACCATCTCTCTCAGCCTTCTCTACTTCATTCTGGGCTACTTATGTAGCCAAAGACAACTTCTAGCAATCACAGTCCTGCCCTGTCATCCCACCAATAGTAAACAATAATATTAATAAAAAACCCTCATGAGCTTTTTGTGATTTTTCTTCTCCCTTCAAAACTAGGATTTTAAACAACTTTACTTAAGAATTCTGAGTTAGAAGCCAGAAAAATAGCAATTTCCAACCTCAAAGCAACCACAGAACACTTAACGAATGTATTACCATCTGTCAAATGCACAGGGTGAGGTTCAATTTAGCTGATGACACCTAATTCACAGTGATGTTCTGTTTTCAGCAGAAGGTTACTTGATGTTGAACAATGAGATTAACAAATTCTGACATGCACAGAAATACAAATAATGTAACAAAAGTTAATAATTGGCAAAACTATGCTCTCGGTTACACTGACATAGAAGAAGAGTAACTCGGCATTGTCAACAAGCCATTCCATATTTACTCCAGTTCAGCCAAGGGCAGACTTTGGCTCTGTTACTCAACTCTTCAAGCAAAAACTTCCTTAAACTATTAATCTGTGCAACTATTTCCAGGGGATGGAGAGAAACCCCTGTGCTTTGAGTACTTATACCACATCTGAACAAAACATTGGAAAATCTAATGCATGGAGCAATCCTGCTAGTCAAGCAGAGGGCCAGATGACAAAGATTCATTAATAGGGTGAAGATTCATTACTCAGGGTGAAGCTTTGGCCATCCTGAAGCTCATGGAAGTTTTTCTGTTGACTTCAGTGGGATTAGGATTTCTCCAAAAGCTTTTAAAGCCAAAAGAGACTATTTTAATCAGTTAATCTGACCCCTGAAATAATACCGGCCATAAAACTTCCAGCGTCATTGGTCGTTTCCATCTCTGTTCTCTGTGGGTCAAATAAGGCTGGAGCAAAATGGAAAGTAACTAGAAAGTAGTAAAAGGAAAATGGTTTGGAAAAACTAAAACTGATTCAGACTGCCCACACCCACAGCATTTGCAGAGGTCAGGCGAGGACTCTTTTTTCCCCTTCCTTGAACTCCAAATATTTCCTTCCTTGTTTAATGTTGGGACAAGGAGAAACAGTCAAAGCAGACAAAGCACATAAACACCAATCTCTGTGGCCTGAACGAGCCACTGGAAGGCAAATCATTCCATCCTAAAATAGTAGCCTAGGAAAAGCTGAATTACCACCAGAGAAGCCTCAATCTTGCTTTCTCTATCTCTCTCACTCTCTCTCATAGACAGACTGGCTGCCTAAATTTAAAATAGCTAAAATGAGGTGAGATGACTCGGTTTTTTATGTGCTTGTGTAGAACTTCTTGCAGGATAAGGATTTCACTTGATAGTTATTATGGAAAGAGACTCAAAGCATAGAGGGCACAATCAGAGTACTAAGAACAATAGATTTTTAAGCAAATTGAACATAAAAACTATTTGATTTATGTGAAAAGAGAGCAAAAATACTTAATTTTTTGAAACAAACTTTAAGAAAAATAATGCAAGATTTCTAAACAAACATGAAAACAACAAAGTCATGTTTGGGGATGGTTGGTTAAGCCTTGCCTAGACATCCAGTCATTTTAGCATCACTTTTTAAATATTGGAAATCTTCAAAATTAACATATCATTTCCAAATTAAAAGGAGAAAAACCTTCTGTTTCAAACTGTTTGACAGAAAATACTTTTACTTTCCAAAGCAAGTTATTATTCACAAAATTCCACCAACATTTGCCAATAAATCAGGTTACTCACACCACCCATGGCATTTTTATTAAGTAAACCTTTTCTCACAAAACATTTTCTCCAAGTCAAGGACAAGTATGTGGCCCTCCTTCTAAGTGATTATCCCTGTGACAACAAGGGTTCAGAGTGATTGAAGCCCAGCAACATTTTGTCTTTTGTAGCCATCATCTGAAACTACCTGAGGCTGATCTCTGCACAACTGCAGGGTTCTTAATTGTCAAGCCTAGGCAAGTACAACAAACCATGATCCATGTACAAAAATGAACGATTCCTGCTGCTACCCTGGATCACTGATTGATGTTTTCCCTTTTTACTGCTTTCTTCCACTGCCCTTCTGTAAAATTTATCCTGTAACACACGCAAACGAACTTGGTGAAATACACAATGAGGGAAAAGGGGGAACAGTACATAAATATTCACAGTCTCAATCAAACCATCTGAGATTTATTTTTCCTTTAAAAAAACAAACCACCTTTCCTGATCACTTCCAGATTCATAGTTTGATATTATATAAGACCCAATACTGTTTTCTGGTAGGAGAGAGGAACAAGCTAAGAAACAGCAATTTAAGGTAAGAAAATAATATCATTCCACTACTCTGACAGTCTGATTAAAACCCAAGGATTCATATTTTTACTCTCTTTTTTCTCCATCCTACCCTTTTCTTTTTTTTTCAGGCTGGCTCAACAGAGTATTGTAACTTTAATCTGTATAGATTAATTCTTCTCCATGGAGGAACTGTGACTGCAATACATGTGACTCTGCACTCCATATTGAACAGTTTATCTTCCCCCTGTGATTTCAATAAAACCCTTGAGATTTGAGTGCTGCCTTGATTTCTTCTGCTCAGCCATTTAAGAGTCAAGTGCCTTGTCTAAGCTGGTTCTGTAGGTTCCCCCTCTGCTCAGAGGGACTGAGCATCTCCAGAGGGTAATTCCACCCAACTGCCTGAGACACCTGCTTCAGACCAGCGTGACTCACTGCACACATGCCCTCCTTGCTGCGTGAATTACAGATGAAACCTAAAGGACTAGCTCAGACTAGACGCCTCACTTTCAGGGAGGTGAAGTCAGGCGAGATGAATCCTACCCTTTGAATATAATTTCACAGTTCACCCAAGTGATCTAGGATAATACCTCCAATTTTTTTTAAAGTTACTTAAATATTAGGGTTTACTCCCCACAGGGCAAATACGCTGCCCATTTGAGCACTGCAGCATCCTTTCCAGGCATGTTTTTGCCTCGTGAAATCCCCAGGTCTGAGCAGCAAATGAATGGGAGGTCACTGAAAGAGCCATTGGAAATGCAGAGGAGAATGAAGGCTGTGTGGTCCCATGCATCCAAGGCGTTTAGATACCTAAGTCTGGGCCAAAGGGAGTTTCTGGAGTGATTCAGCTCTCCTATTAAAGATGTTCCAGTCCAGATAAATAATTCAATATTCACTGGAAAAGAGACTTATGCATTTTCCCACAATAAAGGTGAATGCCCACACAACCATGTGGATCTGTCTGTTTCTGCCCACTTAATGAATCAACAAATACCTGCTTGTGTACACAGAAGAGAAATAAATTAGTGTCTCTTATTCCTCAACTCCACTTTTTCCTGGTTCGGGGTTGTTTAAGGGGACAGGGGTTCATGTTCATCCTCCAGACAAGTCAGAGCTGGGACTTGTAAAGGGGTTTTTCACTCCCAGTCAGTGTTGGGGTGAGCAAACACCAGGAATGGGGCGAGTCACAAAAACACAGGGGCACACATGGAAACAGCCACAACAACTCGGCATAAATCAGCTTTCAGACATGGTCTGAGCCAGGCATAAACAGGGACATCTTTTCCATACATGAAGCACATATATGTTGTTCTGTGAATGTGCAGTGAGAAGAAATGGAGGTGCTAAGCCCCAGGAATACTTCATCCAGAACTCAGAGGAACATGGAGCTGACATAGCTGAGGGATACCCCAAGCACCCTCAGAAACCTGGACACATCAAAAATCTGTTGATTTGCTTATGGGTAAAATTCCCCTTGCCTAACTTCAGCCATCTAATTGTTAGGCAATTAGTCCAACGTAATTGTTCAAGTATCTCTTGTATGTAGCAATGAAAGGAAATCCTCCCAACTTTAGACTCACATTTTAAGAAAAACCAAAATGCTCTTTAGAAATGGATTGATGTCTCTTTCCATTGATCAGAAATAAAACAGGACTTTTGAATGACTAATATATAAATTTTAGACAGATTTAGGTGAAATGATCCTAGCCTTATCATCTCTCTTCCCTTCCCTTCTCACCCCATCTACAGACTGTTGATGTGGATTGATTGATTGATTGATTAGAGCTTCACCCAAAAAGTTTGGGATAATTTGACAGATGTGTCTCAAAACCTCCATAGAAGGAATGAGAAAGACTGAAAGCTCAATTCCCAGCTACCTTTTCTTAAGACAGAGAACAATGATCCAAGGATTAAGAGGTTACACAGATTTAGGAGACTTGAGTCTCTTCTTTTCAAATTTTTCTGTATGTCCCTGTAAAAACAATTTAAATCATTTGCCTTGCCTCCTATACACAAAATAAAAATAAAAATTCTCTTTGGCCACAAACTTTACAGTAAGTAAAGCAGTAGTGCACCAGCTGTGGAAATATGTTTCAGGTTAGACATGATAAACAGTAAATATAACAAAAAGAAGAGTCATCTTGGTGTCTATTTTTGTGATATCATCTGTCCTACTCCCAAATTAAACCTAGCAAAGCAGGTGAATCAATAATGCCTTAAATGGTAAATTAGACATGTTTTTCAAGCCTCTAGAAAGACTTCTTTAACTGTTTCTATTTTTTTACTGAAAACTCAGGTTTCCTCCTTTCCTTTTCTTATTCATTTTTACAATGGAGGCAAGAAATAAATGCAATACTTGTAACATTATCATGAAGAATGTGGTCAGAGCACCTACAAATGCTGTTTTTTAAGAAGAAAACCAGGTGTTTGAATGACACCAAAGGAAAGCTTCATTCCCAAGTCTCTTAGGAGTCCAAGTGACCCTGAGGGCAGGAAGCAAGTGAATGTAAAACTACTGGTCTACAAGTGCCCCAGGAAGAACAGCACTGAACTTGCATTTCACAAATCATCATGACCCTGTAGCAGCATGTAAGTGACAAGCATCATTTCTAGGGCACATCCCCAAGGGCCTGATCCTGACCTCTGCCATGTTAGTCTTGTGCAGGTGTCCCTAAAGCAACTGCAGACAAGCAGCAGCTGATTTGCATCAGGAACTTGGAAAAAAAAATCAAATAAATAAAATCAAGCCCTGCAGATTATAAACATACATTATTTATAGTATGAGGTTATCGCTCCACTATCTCAATTTTTAAGAGTGCTCACTCAGAGTTTAAACTTTTGTTTTACTACTAAAGAGCAAATAAGACGATTCTGGGACTAACAAAGGAAAACTAACTTCATGTATCCGCATTCAAATAAAAGTAAAGTGAGATTCTGGTAGCGAGGGCAGCTGGGCTTTAGCAGCAGTGCTGTGGGGACCCCTTGTGTTCCAAGATTTAAGCGAATAAATTTCCTGTACAGGCTGTCGGTGCTTGAATCTTTAATATCAATTTCTTCCAATTCCAGTCATGTAGAAGAATAAAGTCTGCTTCTGTTTACACCAGGATAATCCCAATTGCATTCCACTGTTTTCAACTATGTTATTTAATTCCAGTATTGGTGAAGACACATGAGAGGGAGACAGAGCAATGCCTAGCTAGCAGCACCTGAGGATGAAATTTTAAAGCTATTAAGTTCTCAAATCCCTCAGTTCACTTGGAAAATCTCAGTTTCAAATAGATTTATTTAATACTTCCAGAATTTTCTGTCTTTTGTGTTCAAAAATTGTTACTGAGACACAAAAAGCCATGAGACTATGAGATTTTCAAATGAGTCACATCTTAATTCTTTCCCATTGTTTCTCTGCTTTTGAGATTTTTTTTGTTTCAAGCCCCTTGAAATGACTTAGGGATCATCGTGGTTATGCCTCAACCTCCCTGAAAGGAACAGAAGCAAAATCAGTAATAATTAAGTCTGGATGTATGAAAATAATCCAAGAATTAGTAGGGAGGTCACATTGCCTCTGTTGCAACTCAGCTGTAGTGGCAAGTATTAAAAACCTGCTTCCCAGTTCTAGTGTCCCCAGCTAAAAAAAGGAAAAAGACATTGGGAATTCCAGCAAGAGGACAAAGGAAAACAGTAAGACAGTGCTCAAGGACTGGAAAAACACCTCAAAGACCAAAGACACTTCAGTGCACCAAGGACACTTCAGTTTCTCCTGTTCTCTGCTCAACCAAACCAAATCCTTTTTAAGGATGGAACATTAAAATGTTTGTTCAATGGGCAAAATTCACTGGGAAGTGATTTGTAGGAGATGATAGTAAATAACACAAAGATCCTTCTGGCCTCAAAGTCCATGAAATTCAGATTACTTTTTTCTGTAATCAAAAAACCAGGATATTTTTACAAGAACTATTTATCTGATTCCCATTTTGTCACTTTATTTCTAGCATGGTTTTCAAGCTGAAAGTCAATATCTGAAGATATATATATAATAAAGAAACTTAGCAACATTGATTGTAATTTACATCACATTCTTCTTCTCCCTGTTATTTTATGAAGAACATTTGTATGCATTTAAAAAAAAAAATCTGTTTAGGAAAAAAAGATCCTGGGCCAATTCTTTTCCCTTTGAAGTCATCAACAGTTTTGCAAACCGACTTCCAGGAGGCAGTCACTGGCCTTTCTACCATGTGATATCTTGCAATGGCTGTGAACAAGCCTGTCAGGACACCAAGACCAGTTGGGTGTTTAAACCTGAACATTTGGTCATATAAGATTTGGACACTGAACTGAGCAAGGCCATAACTTCATCTAACTCCTTGCTGTGGGGAACACACTTAAGATACACCAACTCTATCAAAACGAAGGGAGTTACCCTCCAGGGCAAAACCATAGAGGAATGAAGTTAAAACTCAATTCTAAATAATAATGTAATTTAGGCCTCCCATTCCAGCACCAAGGTTCTTAATTCCTCCCAGGACTACTGCTGCCAGATTGCTCTAATCCAATTCCAGCTGTGCTACTGCTCCTGTGTGCGAGCATGGGAGCTCTGCTGGGAAACAGAACAAAGCATCCCAGAAAAGCCAGCAGCACTTGGAGGAATATTCAAACACACAGGGGAAATAATTCCCTCTTAAAGGAGAGTGTCTGCCAACTACTGTTCCCATTGCAAGTGTTTTACTCTAGGCCTGGCCATGCATATAGGCCCTGACTCAGCAAAGGCTTGAGAAAGTGCCTTAATTTCATCATGTCATTAAGCTTGTGGAGTTCAGCATGTTCTATAACTTTAAATTATATAAATACATATTTCTTTTATAAATGCATTCTTTCTTTTTTCCCTCTTCCTCCCTATGGTATTCTATGTCTTCAAAGTTGCTTCAGCACAGATGTGTCCGAAAATTGTGTCTGTTAGTAAATTTACTGCAAGTATTTACTATTCCCAGAATGGCTGCATCTAAGATTGTTAACCAGGCATACCAAGTCCCTGCCTTGGAGAGCCTGCAGTCTGATCACATCTGGACTTACAGAAAATGTTCCTTTTGTGTTGTTTTCAAATAGCATTTTTCACATTTCCATCAGGAAATCATTCCTCAGTTTGCAAGGTCTTAGAAGATGGAAAGTTCAGAAATATTCCCTTGTAAGGTACATATTTCTCAGATTAAGGTGACGGTGCGTTATCATTTTAGAAAACTGCATATCTCTTCCTTTCAATGGCATAACATTTCAGTTCTCAGTTTAGGCAGGTCAAAAGATACTGGTCCTTAAAGCTGTCACTGGTACCAGACAGAATATTGATGGCTCTGGGCCTCCAGCCAGCAGGATTTTGAGGAGAACTTTCAAAAAGTTATTTCTCAAGAAAACTTATTCTGCAAACTGCTGTTCCTGGGCATTTTAGTCTTTGATTACTGGGCAGAAAGCAGATATAGCAATTTGGGACAGATGATAAATGCAACTTGCAGCACTTCTTAACAAGTTAGCACAAAGCTACACCACAGTTTTAGTGGTCTTTATATGTGTGTTTTTATAAGGAGACAGAGTGAACAGTTTTATTAACATATCATGAATGAGTTATGTGGGTCATCCCAAATGAATGGCAATAAAAGCTTTATATCACACTCACCAACATGTATTTGGTACTTTATGTGCCACAAATGTTGCAGAAAAGCTATTTTACATATGTTTTAAAGACTGGGTATTTTTTATATTAGGGCTGGTTTTGTAAAGCTGCCAAGCACTTTAGCTACCATGAGCCCAACATTATTCAGCTCAGGGGGAGTAATAAAAACTTGTTTAAAATGTTCTGAAATAGCTTTTTTTTCCTTGTGCTTCAAAAGGCCAAAATTAAAGAATCATGGAATCAGCATGGAATCATGGAATGGCCTGGGTTGCAAGGGACCTTAAAAGTTATCTATTTCCAACCTTCCTGCTAGGGACAGGGACACCTTCCACTAGAAGAACTGTGATCCTGACATGTTCCATTGTGAAGCAAGTAATTTTCTCTAAAACAATTTTAAAAGCTCTTTCTAGTCCTTCCTGGTTGTATGACAAAGAAAACTTGGTACTGTCACACCACAGGACAAATTGTGGCTTGTGCTGGGCCTTGAACCAATGTGGGGTTTTTAGTGGAAAATGGAAATTCTTCAACTAAAGAGAAAGAATTAAAAAAATGTAAAGGCAAGTTGATACACAGACATCACAAACATATTTATATTTTTATTTATATGGCACCTTGAAAATCTGTTCAAAAATCATAAAGCAATAATGTTGGACCCAAATTAGAGTCTGATCCAAGATCCCTGTCAAAGGAAACTTTCCATCAATACAAGAGCATTCAAACGGATTTTTAAACTTGCTCTGGCAAACTCAAGAACAGCTTTGCCAGGAACTTTTCTGGGCACAGGGTGAAGCCTTTAGGCACGGAACAGGTCAGAAGGACCAAAGACTCAGTAGAAGCCATATCACAGTTGCAGTTATAATATGACCCCTTTTGCTGAGAGAAGCCAGGCTGGAAGGAAGTGACTCCCTGCCCTTCCACCATGGGTGGAGATGCTTTGGGGACTGATGTCTCACTCTCCTGCTGCTGGAGACAGACCACACCACACTTGTCAGCATGTCCCAGGCTGCCCCACCACAACAAGAAGCTCCTGCCCCTGGCTCAGGTGCCACAAAGGGTCTGACCATGCAGCTGGTATTACTGTGAATATTCTAAGCTGGGGTTTGGAGTGAACAGATTTTCTGCTTATTACAAGAGGCATGTGATGGTTTCTAGGAAGGATCAGTGTGCATAATTCAGCCTGTGCACATGCCTGTGCTAGGGAGTCTGACCCTCTGCTTAACTCCACAGTGTAAAACTGATGTCGGGCAGTTTTAATTCCAGCCCTGTACGTGTGTGTGCATTTCTACTGCACGTGTACATACACAGCCCACTGAGAGAGACATTTCCAACCTCACACACCAAACCACAAAGTGTGATGGAGCTACTGAAAGAGGTGAACGGCATTTAATCACATGCGAGTTAATGATTTAAATGCGCTTTTATTTTTGGCCTCTTGATGTAAATCCAAACCAGACAAGCAGAGTCCTCTGGTCAGACGGCTGGAAATTCCTCTGCACGAAATCCTGTTGGTGGTCTCCCAGCTCAGTGCCTTCTGAGGAGCCGTATAGTGAAATATCCTTCCGTACCACTAATGAATGCGCCCACCCACACTGGAGCTGGTGCCCCCTAAGAACTCAATTCAAGAACAACTTTTTAAACTCCTACAAGAAATCAAAGGGCTCATTCTACGAGCCAAGGAACTCACAATTTCAGGCGGGACAGTTAATGGGTGGTTACCCCAGGCTGTCCCCTTGGTTTGCAGTACACAGTCTCGCAAGTAAAAATAATAAGCAGGATGCTGACTATGTACACAGCATTCCAGTTAATTAGATTTCATCCTCCTCCAATGAATACATAAATTGTTGCCTCCCTGGTGACTGTACAGAGCATGAGTGACTTACTCAGCATCAACCAGAGGAACCAAAGTAAACACACAAGACCTCAGTTTACTTTCCTGTGCTCTGACAAGACCTCCTTCTTGATATTAAACAATCACTTAGCAACAAAAAACTCTCAAACTGGCCATGAAAACTTGAGCAAGACTGCCCAGGAAATAATTTTTAAGACTATTGCACTGAACCCTCTCAAGGACTCCTGTCCATGTGTGAATGAGTACTTGTAATTTCAGGCACAAGGGGTGAAGCCTGGTGACAACAGCCAGAGAACTGAATAATCCAGTGGTGCTACTGAGACATGGATCTAATCCCACAACAAGGAGATGACTCCTTCAAACAGGCCTGTTATAAAATTATCAAGTGGCACAGGGGGTGGAAGGAATCAAGTTCTGATTGAACTGACTTGAAATAATAAATGCACATACTTTCTTTAAACACAGCTTGCCACATCCTGAGAATCTGGAATCAATTCCTTCCCTTTCAAGAAGCTTAAAAGTGGTGGGACTTTGATATGGCATGAGCATGTTTGCTTCTGGGCTTACAGCCCTCACCAGCCTGTTCCAAAACTTTCAACATTTTTATATTATAAGACAGAAAAGTTAGGAAAACAAAGATGGAAAAAAAGAATCAGAAATTCAGGGAACTATTAAATCAGGGCAGCCTTGCTGCCAAATACCTTTGGTAAGTAAATGAATCATGATCAATAACATATTGCCACGCAGACTTACAGGAGAAGGTTATCACCTGCTTCAGTGCCAGGCATAAAACATAACGGTGTGTGGCTAATGAAGTACTGCGTGAATCCAGAAAAAAAATCACTGTTTTTCTCTGTAATGTTAAAGCATTTTTACTTCAAAGTAAATTTAACTCATCCAGAAAAAACATAATCTTTTCCATGAAAACTTTGTCAAAATTGATAGGTTACTATGAAACACTGCTCTTTTGACAGTGTTACATATGTAAGAGGAAACTGTCTTGACAGAAAGGACCCTGTTTTGTTAAGGAGATGTTTCCACCCTGCTTGCAAAGCTGCTTTATACATTCATATATTTGCCAGCAGAGGGTGTCACAATCTTAGAAACAGACCTACAAATGTATCCTTGCATCTGTTCATTCACATAGGAGGACTCAGACACACACTAAAACAAGGATTTACCAATCTCTTGTTGTCCTCACTGACTTTTCCACTATCGGGGGGAAAAAATCATTTAACTATGTAAAGGCTGTGTTAGCAGTGCCATCTCAGGGCAGGAAATACCACAGTAACACAGCCAGCAGTGGCATTACCTGAAATGTGACATCTCTCCATGGCCTTGGCTGCAAACTCTGCTAAGAGGGACAGCAACTTGGACTTTCCTTTGGTGAGCATTAGATTCTCATCAATTCTCACATCCAGTACCCTCATGCTGCAAAAGTATCATTAATTACTCCAACCACTTCGTGTCACTTTTCCACAGAGACGTAACAGCCCCGGGCTGGGTGAGAGCTCACACTGCACACACCACGAGACCTGTCCTAAACCAGTACTCTACAAGGAATGGTCACACATAATTACACCTAAGCCACACTTCTCACAGCCAGAGACAAGTTGATGCCACAAATTCCCAGCCTGATATCCCACACGTTATTGAATTCACTTCCCTGACTCCTGAGTTAGGAGAACTTGATGTTTGGTGCTTTAGCCATCTTGCTGTCCTGCCCCCCATCCCACAGTCCACCTCTATTGCCAATTCAAAGAAATGAAAATTATTGTTTATATAATGACCTGGGTCCTATAATCTATTTTTAATTTACTAACAACTCTTCTTCTATTTGTGTTTTGATCATATGCAACTGATGTCCCAGTCACTGGTGTGGCTTTCCAGATTAATCCAAGCACTGGAATCAGCTGCAGCCAGGAAGGGATATAGAGGATGACTATGAGACACATATTACCTTTATCTCAGAGCTGGGAGCTACAGAAACCATTTATGACAACCACAAGCAGCAATTTCTGTTCTTTTTGGATCTCACCTGCTCATGTGGAGACAGGCAAAGGGATTTCAGCTAAGTAATTGCATTTTATGTTTATAAAATGCTTTTTTTTGGTCACAGATCTATATACAACTACTTCTGCTGTTATATAGGAAAATAAAAATAAAAATAAATAAAATAAAATAATATAATATAATATAATATAATACAAATATAATATTACAATATATAAAAACAAACGTATAAAATTTGTTTAACATATAAATATAATAGACTATAATATTAATACAATATAAAAATTATTTACATCAATAGAAAGCCTCAAGCTGTACTAGAGGAAGGCCAGGCTGGACATCAAGAAGAATTTAGTCACTGAAAGGATTGTTAAGCATTGGAATGGGCTTTCCAGGGAGATGGTGGAGTCACCATCCCTGGAAGTATTCAGGAAGTGACTGGACATGGCACTCGGTGCTATGGTTTAATTGGCATGGCCATGATCAAAGGTTGGACTTGATGATTTCAAGGTCTTTTACAGCTTTTGGGATTCTGTGATTCTATTCTATCATTTTGAATAATGCAGCAGAACCTGCTGTAAAATGATACGCACTAGATCAGGGTTAGAGCCCCAGATTCCTTTTGAATCAGTGTTGCAATTTTACAAAAATTTATTAAATACCAATCAAAAATAAATAGGTTCATTAGGAAATACGTACACACTGTTGTTCTTCTTTCCCCTGCACACAGTCTATTCATTGCTCAAGAAATTTAACACAACTACTTTTTGACTAACTCATTCTCTTCCATCCAAATCAGCCTACAGAAAAACTGCTGTTGTTCAGATGAACTCTTCAGAAGTAAGTGGATGAGTAAAACATCCCTGGGATTAGGGAGAAAATATTCTTCCTTAGCCCTTGAAAACTGACAGCCAATTACTCTGCTGAAATTGAGGCCTGCACTGACAGTCCCAGGGACCTTACTTCATTGATAGAAAGAACATAGTTATAGATAGAAAGATCCACTTCTATTCTGCCCATCTCTGATTTATTCTCCTTGCAGTGCAGCCCTCCAGCTGTAATAAAATTAAGCTAAAAGCTTTTCTCTACTTTGAAGAGGAAAGTTGAGCATCAGTACATTCAGAGACTGCAGTGTCTGGATGAGACAGGAGCAGGAACCAGGTAACAAAAATTGAGTGAGGATGTTTGCAGGGAGCAAAGATTGTGTCTCTCCTGAAGCTTAACAGCTAGTCTCTAAAACTTTGGTGTGCTTAATTGTGATTTACAAGAGTGCCTAAACCAAGACTTTGTTATGCAGAACTAGGGAAAGCTCTCTTTAATCATGCTGTAGCTTCTGAAAATGTGCTTTTCAGGGTTAGATTCCTTATCTCACCATATCACACCTTGAATTCCAGCTCTGCTTATGGCCAGATGCAGACACCTCTAGGACAACCATTTATTCCTGCCTGGAGATGCCAGCCCTTGTGAGCCCAGGGATTTGTATATTGCAGTCACTGAGAAGCAAGGGTTGGAACCGTGAATGTGGGGCAGCGCAGCTGAAGATTTACAGTTGCACAGCAGACCATAAAACTTCCTTGTAAATGGGCAAAATATTTTACTTTCATTGTTACGGCTATTTAATCTAACTCTTAATTTATCTTCCTTTTACAACTTCCTATAAAGGTTAGCTGAGCATCCCATTAGCATTAGACAAATAACCCCAAGTTTTTAGCATCACTGAGAAGCAAAGCACTATAATTATTTCCTTCCATTAACAACAAAAAAATATTGCAGAGGAGATTGTTATCTGACATAAATCATAATTTATCCATTTTTATCTCATGGGTCAGCCCCGGGCAGTGAAATATAATTGCACAGATGAAATGTGTGGCAGAGCTGGAATCTGCAAAATCTAGTGTTTTCTGAGTGATACGATATAAGCCCATGGTATTCAACATGCCATAGGTCTCTGCCTGTGAAAGCAGTAATATGAGGGAGGAGGTACATCAGTGAATGACTGCAAATATTCTACTGGGTCATCTCAAGTGGCAGGGATGTGAAAATCCACAGCTTTATGGAGCAACCGGCACTCAGACTCACTGAAGTCTTGCCTCTCTGAGGGGAAAGGAATGTGGAGAGAAACAGCAATTTTATTAAGACAGTGTGGGATGCATATAAAAATGAATGGCATCTGGCTTCTGGGGGACTCTTCATAAACAAATGTGAAGGAAAATCTGGAGCTTACAGAGTGCAATTACATTTCCTAAATTCACTTCTTTCTTTTAATTACTTTATATGGAATGTGTTGCTACAACTCAGCTTATATGAGCAAATTAGCTATAACAGCATAATATAATCATAACATAAGAGGGCCAAGAACCTGATGGCAATATCTAATAAATCATGAGCTGCTCTCACAGGTTTGGGTCCAGTCAACACACACTCCTCTAAGCAGTGCCAGGGCAGAGGACGAGGTAGCACAGGCCACCAATCTCTTCCAGTAAGCAGTGAGGGATCCTGTTCTGGTGAGGAAACTGGGATAAATGGATAGGAGTCATGCCATGGCTGTTGGCAAAGAGGCTACCAAACACTCCATAACTCTTTCATTTACTACTAGAGATGTAGTTAATTCAACTGTGGACATGTGAGTTGAGTCCACCTAACCAACCACCTCAAGCTGATCAGCAGCAGTACCTGATGTCATCTGAACAAAGTTTACAATAAAATGATGAGAGAATGGCAAAATTATTCCACTTCTAAGCACCCAAACTCCCTGGCACATTTGGCAGTGGTCATACTCACCAGCATTATCCTGCTGCTTGGTGTTCTTGATGTATGCAGAAAATTTGGAAAAGATATCGATTCCAGCAGTGTTTGATTCCCGGTGCTTAGCAGCCAGTTTGGGGTACCTGAGCAGGCAAAAGCAGTGGGGAGAGTAACATCTTGTTACCAGCATCACAGTGATGGCTACAAATATAATTTACAAGAAGAGAGAAAAACCTGCTGTGTGAAGAACTGTAATTAACACTCATTATCTCAACACAACATCTTGGCAAGACCCTGTTAATGGTATCTGTCTGTCAAGGCAGACGTGTGGGGAATTACCCAGGGATGGAGTCAAACCAAAGGCAATTGCACTTGTGCTTTATGTAACCACAATCCAAAATCCGCCTTAAATCAGAAGGAAGCATAAATTGCCAGAGAGGTGCAGGGGAGTTTGCCAGCTAGATCTCTCCATCATGAATGGCAGTCATGTCTAATCCTCTACTCTGAAAATGTACTCCAGGATGGAATGGCAAGGGGTGTTAGGATTAGCCAGGTCAAGGAACATAAGTGTTCCAGTCTCTGCATTGCTTTTTGTGGACTTTTGGTGAAAAGGAATATATTGATTTGAAAGATAAACACAAACTAATGACTCCTACTGGCTTCAGTGGTCTTGGAGCAGAGTACAGAAAATTTAAATGCCTGGTCTCTTGCCTCAGGACCGGCCTATAGCTGCTGATTCACTTGGAGGTAAAATGCTCCATAAGGAACTAAGCCAAATTTGATGGATTCATAGATTCTAAGGTCCAACTCACAAGCCAACTATTTATTTTTTCCATTATCCTTGTATTAAGTCCAAAATGTTTGACTAAGTAAGGCATATCTGGTAAATCTAAACATTTCATTGGTAGCTTTTTCATACTGAAAAAATCTGGGCCTTATTTCTAATCTGAATAAGTTTAGTTATAACTTCCAGTTATGGGCTCTTGTCATTTCTTGACTAGAATAATGAGCACTTTTCTGCCTCCAGAGCCTCTCGTCCTCTGTAATCAGTTCCCCTTCCAACCTTCCTAACACACCATACAGCTCAGAAACCTCCAGTTTTTCACTGTAAAATGCTTTTCCTGGCACAGATATTTTGTGTGGCAATTCTCAGCATCTATTCCAAGTTATTTTTAGCTTTGCAAAATGTGGCCACCAGACCCCTACAATTTTTTTTCTAGTTATGGTCTCTTTAATTCTGCATACAAGGGCATCCTGAAATGTGTACAGAGAAAACATTCTGCAGTTATTAGTCACATAAGTAACCTTCACACATGGAAGTCATCTCACTGAAGCCAGCAAGTTTCATAAATAAATATTACTCCTGTAAGTAAAGGTTGTAGGAAGGACTGCTTTTTAGGAACTCTTCTTAGGACATCTTTCATTCCTAGGAAATGGAATATTGACTGAAAAAAAAAAATCCAAAGGTCTTACTTTGGAGGTGCAAGAATCTCTTCCAAGAATTCCTCAATCTTGTTAACATCTGTCTTGACTTCTCCATTAAATGTCAGGAAAGGTGGGTGGGTCCCAGGAGCCAGATTGTGCAGGTCAGCTGGCTTTCTGCAAGCAGAGAAAAAGCAATGAAATCACTAATCTTTATGGTTGGGTAGCTGCACAGATATTTATAGTTCCGAAAAAATCAGTCTGCCTTTTTTTTTTCTCTCCACAATTTGTGGTTGGAAGACTTTGAAACTACCCCAAGCACCCTGTTTAATATAAAAACATTCCACAAGTGAGGAGGAAAAAAAAAAAAGAAAACAACAACCGAACCTAAATCCCAACTATTTTGTCATGCACCACAGATTTTCTAGGCCAGATAAAAATCTGATTTAACTTGGAGAGGTCTTTCTATAGTGCAAACACTGGGTCATACAACTATTTTCAATTAAACTGAACAATTTTTACCTTTTCAGATCAACAGTGGTGACATTGAACACAACTCCTTTGAGCCACAGGATCATGAAGAGACGCTGGGAGAATGGGCAGTTCCCAATGCTTTCTCCATCTATTCCAGCCTGGAGAAAGGAAAGAGAGGAGAAATGGATTTCAGACTTGTTACTCATTTACCTCCCTCAAGATGGAAAATTGGATGGTGAAAGAAAAATAAGCATTTTAAAAATAAGCAGCAGTGCTTGTTATTTAATATAGTTTACCACCAACACAAGAATTGAGTTACTGCAGGATTCAGCATTTGTCAGGAGCTCAAGGATGCAACACGGAGTCTCTCCTGAGGACATCTCAAAGGAGATGTGTCCCTTGCTGATGGCAAGCAACATCCAGGGTGTTCTTTCAACTACTCCCATGCCTACAGGACTGCCTGCCTCATGGACAGGGGGGACAAACTCAGGAACTGACTTCTGCTTTATTTAAGTTTGTAGACTGCAGTTTATATCAGCTCAATATCTGCTTCACTGTTTTACTATCTAAATCATGTACTTTAGAGTTAAACCCAAAAACTCTGGACATAGACTCGTTTACATCAACAACTGCCTCAGACACAAACAGCCAGGTCCAGACAGAAATCTCCATCTGAATCCTTCCGAGGTTCAAGGCAGGTCTCAGCCACCACATTCAGTCTGCTCCTATCTCTAGTATCTAATAAGTTGCCTACAAACCACTACACAACAATACAAAACTGCTAGTGTTAGCATTGAGGAACAGCCCATTCTTCCCTCTAAAAATTTATGGTCCTTAGCCACGCAAATTCTAACTTTGAGCCATGGAGGGATGCAAATAACACCAGCTGAACTGAGCCAGAGCTGCGGCCAAGGATAACATCCTTCTACAATAATTATGCTTGTGGCCAAAGCTTTCAGGACGATAATTGTTTTGATAGATTTCCATTTTAATTTGTGGCACCATTGTGTTTAAAAGATTCTTATAATCCTGGTGAAGCAACCAACCTTCCGTTGTTGGCCCACACGGATTGCATAACTGTTTTTTAAACACAGTGTGTGTCCGAAAATGGTTGATGAAAGAGATAAGCAAATAAATGCCCTTTTCCTTTGGAGACAATATTATATTACTCTGTTGGCTCTCATAAATTTTCTCTTATTAATATTCAAGCTGTGAGGTAGCATTTCTCTGTCCTAAAGAACTAAATCCCTTCTAATTATTGCAGCTGTGTGAAATATCCCCAGCACAACTAGAAACATTTTGAGACATGTCCAGTTGGTACAAATTCAGGCCTTGCCTGGGAAATGTTCAGCCAAAAGGTTTTGTGGTGGCTATCAGGAATCTTTCTCATGTCTTGAATGCAACTTTTGACGATTCTGGGTTTAAGAACAAATTCCACATTTCCTGTCACCAAACTATGGGGAGAGTGTGAATTCAAGGCTTGGAGAAAACCCATCCCAAAGTTCAGAGCTGTGTAAAGAGTTTTGATCTGGGTTCAGAATCAGTTTCAAGCACTCCAACTCTAGAGGTACTTGGATGTAGGGGGGAACAGTCTGGCTGCAGTTTTATTTGAAATGATGGATCTGCAATACATCTGACACATGGCTTATGCAAGGATCAACAAATAATATGGGCGAAAGAATGTCAAGGCATGAGGATGAGCAAGAGAGGATGCATTTCTCATCTACCTGAGGTGTGAGTAGTCTGCTTTTGCAAAATTTCATTAATTAAATCACTAGCTCTGTTCTGCAAATTTCATGGCAAGAGCAACAGTGCTACCATGGGAATTTCAGGCACCACCATAGTGCATGCCATAATTGCTGCCAAGTCACATTTTCTGATTTGGATTTAGCCTGTTAAACCATTACCAGGAGCTTTTGACTTCTTGCCTTTCCTGAAAAGAGGCAAATGCTATGGGATAAAACAGCAATATGACACCAAACATCCCCTTGATTTTTCCACCATCTTAGTCATAAATCACAATTTCCTCTTTTTCAGGAAAGACACAGGAAGACGATTTCCTTGCTCTCTCCATTTGTTTATTCTCATGCAAAGATTAAGGGTTACCCAGACCTGCACGTTCTTATATGTTCTCTGTCCTTCAAGGGAATGGTGAAAAAGCATCTCCAGACCAGAGGACTAAAGAAGGGACAGAGCAGCTGAATCTCAGAATCCACAAGGATCATTGAGTCCAACTCTTAGCAAAGGACATCACCAAGAGTTACACCGTGTGCCTGGAAGAATGATAATAACAAAGAAGAAACAGAAGTGTGGGGTTAAGGGATGTAGAAGTCATAGGGAAAAGGAAGAAGATATGAAATCTGGAAGAAATAAGATTGACTTGGTGATCAAAAATAAAATTAATTGTGTAGGTCAAACGTGTCCTCCAACAGTCCCAAATGGTCCTTCTCAACATTTCCAAAGCAATGGGAAACATTTATTGCTAGAGACACATTGGGAATAGGCAGAGGAAATTCCAAAAAACAAAAGACAAACTAAAGAAAAAGTACGATATGATCTCTGTTCAAAGCTCCAGGATTTGGAAGCCAAGCTCATGATTTGGGTGAAGACTGACTCATGGGTTTTGATCTCATGTGACTGGTATAACTGAAAATGCTACCACAAATCACAAGGCAAACTGGTGACAGAGAAGGGAACAGAATCAAAATCTCCCCAGCAACACAATTTATCCATTATATTCAGCCCTTTTTCTGTGGAAATTATAGGCAAGGCTCTGTCGGTTTTGTGAGCCCTTTCTCATTGCTTCTAACAGCAGTCAGTAATTCAACGTTCAGCACTCAGAATGAGCAAAACCTTATTAGCTAACAACTTCAAAGGTTTATCAGAGTGTTTTGAGACCCCTTGTGAAGTCTATTAACTACCAGGAGGAGATGAGAAAGAAGAGAAAACTTCCCAGGCTTAGTCACTCCGAGCTTCAAAGAAAAACAGCTTTCTTAAAGCACACCAGTAGTGCCTAAATACAAACTTGTTACATATTTGTTCAAGGGTAAGGGCTCAGAAAGGCAGGAATTAAATAATACCTTCATCAAGATCAAGAACTCAAGCAGTGGATGGAAAGAAAAGAACAAATAATTGACAAGCTGGAGAACCACCGTTTATCCCTGCTGTTTTTCACAAAAGCTTTCTCATGCACCTTCCCTGAAACACAGTAAAAGTGATGAAGCACTTATAAAACAGAGCAAGTTGGTGACATATGCACTCTCCCTGCCAGTAATATTGGATATTTCTGACATAGTGACTGCAACTAAGGACAGTACTGACAATTCTGAATAAAAGAATAAAAGAACTGCAGCTAGGGACAAACTTGAGGCTTTGTGGGCACTAGGATAAAGGAGATAGAGTTGTTAAAGTGCACTCCCTACTGAGAAGAGTCTCACCTGAAAAGGCAAATTCCCATAGTGACTGTGAAAAAGTATAATAGATTTGAGGATTTTCTAAGTGAGACTCTTTGGCCAATCATTACTCACCCCACTGAAGTTTAACTTAGGAGGGAAGGGCCCAAGGGAAGGTGTCCTGTGTAGGCAAGGTCAAGATGCACATCTGAAAGATGACTCTGTCCACCCTTCACTTTGACTGAATCCACTGAGTGTCTTAGTTTTATGTGGGATGAACGTGGATCCCCAGCAATAGAAAAGTCTGGAGTTAGTGGAGACAGAATTTCTAGAAACTTACATTTCTCCATCTTGGAAACAGCACTTTCTGCTCCCATTGCTTCCCACAAACATAATTTTATTAGTTTACCTACTCAAAAAGTGTGCTTTTCTGCTTAGTCTTCAGCTGTGTCTGTCCCTCACACCAAGCAATGCAAGGTCCTGCCCTGGACCTCAGTATAATCACATCAGGAAAAGCCTACTGTTCGACCAGCTGCTTCCCTCTGTCTGAGTAATGGCAAGAATGAACAACATCTCCTTTATTAATTATAAGGTGCTCCTCCTTAAATAGTTCAGCTATTTTTAGTGAATTAATTAAACCTTAATGACATTTGTGTGCTTGTGTGGGGGCTGCATGAACACATTATTAACTAACAAAATTTAGGTGGTTTCAGGACGGAGAAAAAACAGTCTCAGTGATTTTATGAACTTGTGTCAAGTATTTTTGTGAAGTCATGGCAGTATCAAAAGCCTCCAACCACCGCACAGCACAACTGAATGATGAGAACAAGGAGCTCTTCTCAAGTTCAAGCTATACTTTGCTATAAATGAAATAACTGGAATAAATTTCCATACGTATTCCAAAAATACTCCAACTGGGACATGCATAGGGACTGCAATACACACAGACAACTGTATATTATTTTAACTAACCTTACAGGAGGAAAAAAAAAGACAAGTTCCAGTTTTTTTCCCAAAATACAGAACTTGTAAGAAACGCACCATAAATAATAATGACTAAGCATCTAGCTTAAAAATGGCAGCATTGGAAAGAATTGCATATGACAAAGCACTGTGGGTTTTCCAGGCAAATAATGTATTTGGGTTTATCTACCCTCCTTCTCCTTTCATTTTTCACTGCATTGAGGTCAATCTGCATGTGGTCCAGGGGTCTGTTAGACTGTGGAGTAAAGCAAGGAGATATTTCTGATGACATTAAAATACATTTCTTTTTCAAAAGGATTTTAACAAGTTAACAAAAACAAGCAGGCTAATTCACCTCAGTGTTTCCCAGTAAGGATTAAGGAGGGATTTGATTTCATCATCCCTACAATCAAACTCAAGGCTCACATTACACATGGTTACACCCTCTCTGTTTCAAAACTGGGAAAGCTCCTGCCTTTTGACACTTACTCTCCTTACGCTCATACCCAAAGGGGAAGTGAAAATCCTATTGGAAACGCAAAGCAGGCCAGGAAATATCCTATTTATTGTGCTATTAAGAAAAAAAAAAATCTGTCTTAGTAATTATACCACACATACAATAGCACAAATCTTCATTGTAGGGAAAAAACATGGGTTGCAACATGAGATCAGACATGCCAAGGTATTGCTTTAGTAAGGGTTATTTTTTTTTTCCATTTTCTTGTCTTTTTTTTTTCCCCAGCTTCTCATCCAAATGCAAAAGCCAGCGAGCTTTTTGGAGTGCCACCAACAGAGAGGCAAGCTAAGAACGGTACATTTATAGAGCAGCACGGGTAGGTCTTAAGTAAGAAGTAAATCTCGTTTCACAAGCCCTGTGTATCACAGGACACTCATGTTGACTGTGGCTCTGGTTCAGGAAAGCATTTAAGCATGTGCTGAAATACATCCCAATTTAGAGGAAGTATATGCTTGACTTTAAGCATGTTCTTAAGTCCTGTTGATTTCAATAGGACTTAAGCACATACTTAAGTACTTTCCTGAACTGGGGCCTATAAAAACAATAATAAATTTGCTGTGCAGCATTTTAACTTCATTGGGCCTTTCCCGAGATTTCATCTTGCTAGAAGCTGTGGGCAGCAGCCTTTGAAGGGAGGGCAAGATAGAGCAGGAATATATTCCTAAGCACACACACATAGAAAAGGACTGTGTCCATATACGTCAAATAAAAATAGAGCATTTGCCTGAAGGACTGTCAGGGTAGTAACAAAACAAAAAGGAAGTGGTGAGGCTTCTTAGCCAGCTCCCCAAAAGCCAGCCAAAATGCTGTCCAAGCTTGGCATTACATACAGGCATATATTTCAGATGCACATAAGCTGAACTGGTCTGTGCTGCTGGCCAATTTGAGGGGAGCTGGCTTCTCACACTGGGTTCCAACCAGCTGAGCAGCATGTCAGCAGGGCTGAGGACCTCCAAGGAGTTTCACTGCACTCTCAGATTTCTGCAGCTTTGGAAGAGATGCATTTGTACTCTTGAGACATTTCAGGACTTTCAGGAGATGGAACTGCAGGTTGGAGACCCCATCATCATGTAGTTAGGACAAGACAAATGTTACCTACAGGTTTGGTAAATCATGATTTTTCAACTTTTTTTTCCACATGAGGGGCAGCGTGTGCAGGAAGGGATCAGTCCTAATAGGTTGGCTTCTTTCAGAGAATCTTTTCTTCATGGTTTAGGATATTCACAGTTAAAGATCAGATTCATCTGCCACACCAGCTGAGGTCCTGGTAGCAGAACAGCTGAATGCACAGCAATCAACCTGCACAAATAGGTCTCAGGTACCTCAAAGGCTTTGTTGGAGCTACTGGGCACTGTATTTGCTCTTGCAAATAAATAAGTTTAAATACTTTAAATAAGTTTTAAAACTTTGAATAAGTTTTGCTCTGTAATAAACCTTGTGATGTCTGAGAACTCCAATCAGTCATGTGCACTTGAGATTTAGAAAACTACAGACTAGACCATGGGTGAATGGTCTGATCACATGGAAAGGATTCCATGCTATTCCATCACCTCTTCTACTTTCTTCTAAAGTTCCATGACTTGACAAATATCAGTAGAGTAGAAGAGCTGGTCTGACACCCTAGAACACGATATTATTTTCATCTAATTTATATTTGTAGATCTGTTACTTAGCTTTGCATGTGATCAACCTAATGAGAATTTAATATTAGTCAATCAGAGGTACTGGGAACTATAACAAAACTTCCTACACCAAATACATACAAATATATATATATATGTAAAGTTTGGTACCAAATTTTTTTTACCAAGAGACCATATTCCAGCCTGCTCTGCTGTGAGGAACTTCTGAACACCAAGACTGACTTTCAAATGATGATGCATAAGGGAAAAGCCCACAGAAGAGTGAGTGTCATTAAGTAACACCAGCAGTACTGTAGAAAGAAATCACATAGAGCATGTATTTATATTCTTTTAATGTCAGCAAAATACAAGCTAAAAGATGGGTGCTAAATGCAGGCTGACATTTTCACAGTGGCTAACAGTTTTAGATCTTGTGACACAATTTGAAGGCAGCTGACTTCTCACAAGTATCATCTCTGTACACTTGGCAAATCATGCCACAAGCCACCCAAAAAGAAGAGCTGATTTTAAAAGCCTCAGGAAGAGGGAAGTATCACTGACAGTGAGTTTCTTGAGCAATTAGACAAAAAGTTCAGAGTGTTCAAAAAGAAAATCACCATTGGAAGAATATTCTTTAAGAAGCTCACTTGGAATTTGACAAATACCTGATGGAGGTGCATGAATGCTTTGGTCATATCACCTCTGGGAATACCTGGAGTTGTGGTCCTTGGCCAGCCCCAAGGACAGGTTGCTGGGACCACACAAAGCTGAGGGGTCAAAATATGCAGCTCAGCAGGACTCACAGGGCTCCTGGCTGCCCAGCAGCCCACCCAGCAGCCAAAGTTTCCTTTTAAAGTTACTATTGCAGTTTCCCTCCTCACAGAAAACCCACCACAGCCTCTGTTAGGTAATACTGTGAATGTTTTAAAATGGGGTTTTTAGACTTAGTGCAATTTAGAGCAAAATCTTGAAATTCTTCATAACCAAAAAGTGCCATTCTCGTTATAGTTCTTGAGCAGATTGTGCACAAAGTTCCTGTGTTTCAGAACATAGTGGACTAAAAATGCAGGTGTTTCATTCTTGGCTTGATGGACAAATAAAAGTCATCCTTTACACTTCTTCCTGAGCCTTTTCCAATCTAATAAAGCAACTGTGCTTCCTTCACTCACCAGGATCCTGGATACCCACATCAGCAAGTGGATGCAACCTCAGAGAACAGCTTTTAAAAGCTTTGCTTTTTGGGGACCCATCAATAATTCATTGTGAGACACCACAGGAACAAGAAAAGAACTCGAGAAATGTCAGATATATAACTCTAATATATACAAAGGTACTGGAACAAATGAGCAACAGTAACTCACAAATGAATGTGGAAATCTAAAGTTGATAAGGAAAGACAATATGGAGATATTAGGAACAAATAACACAAATTAACCCAAGTAAATTTTCTTCTCTGCCAGGTTTCCCAGCACTTTGGGTAGGAAAGAAACAGCAGGTACCTACAGCTGACCTCTGTAAGATTTATGACATCAGATCCAGACCATATTTTCATTAACAAAATAGGGAAACAAGACCTGCATGAAATCTCTGCAAAGTGCTTGTATGAGTAGTTGAAAAAATACTTATGGAGTTGCAATAATCAAGTTTTCTGTTAGCGCATAGACACATAACAAACAGAGGTACCATAAAGGTCTGTGACAAGATGAGTCATATTTAATGTTTCCATTAGCAAAATGGAGGAAGGAACAGACAGAACCTTACAAAATTTCCTGACAGCAACAAGCACAGAGAGGTTACTGGGATTTCCCAGGAGAGGAGTAGACTCAAAGTGATGCTAAGAAGTTGGAACAAAGTGTCTGAAATCACTTAAATGAAATTCAGCAAAATAAACCTCCAGGTGTAAGATGTGAGAAAAACAAAATGTAACACACAAAATGCAGGATGGGGAATAGCTGGTGAGGGCAAAGCGAAGGAGGTTTTACGTAAATCACAATGTGAATCATCAGTCTGTGCTTCTACAGGAAACAGCAACAAGCTAATGAGATGTACACGTGTTGTTCTACTACAACATAACAGTCCTCAAGCACGTATAAGAGTGCTTCACAAAGAGGATTATGATCAATTGTTGTTCATGCCCACAGAGGATGGGATTAAGTATTTTGCTCAATTTGCAACAATAAACATTTAGGAGGGAAAAAACCCCTAGTGTAATTATAGGACTAATGAAACACAAAGCAGACTTTCTAAGGAGGTTGTGTAATCTACATCCAGTGGAGGCTTTGAAGAAATCAAAAGAAGCCAGTAAAACTGGTCTTGATTTATTTCATCCTGCTGCAGAGTGGAGAGGGGGAATAGGATGTTTTAAAAATCCTTTTCAGCAGTACATATTAGTGACTCTGACAGTAAAGCTGCTCCAGCTGCCAGTGCTGGATGCTTGGTGGCACAGACTTTTGCTTCCCTCTGACCAGCACAGGATGAATTCTGGCCCCAGTGAAATCAATGACAATTTTGACTTTGACAGGACCAGAATTTCACTCAGAGGTTTCATGGCCAGAGGGGACAATTATCATAATCTTTCCTGACCTTTTGCATCACACAAACATAGATTTCACTCAGCCTGTGGCCAACATCTTGTGGCTGATCTAGAACACGTGTTTTGGAAGGGGTTTTGGGAGAGGCGCATGCCTCACATAGAGTGGTAGTAAAATCCCCTCTAGCGTTGCCTGTCTGCATTGCAGGCTCGCTTCCACAGCAGTCAACATCCCATTTCTGGGCTTCTCCAAAAGGTACTGAACTTGTCACATCACTTATACATGCAATCTTTTTTTTCTTATCTATCAGTTATATTTATGCACGTGGCTGCAAGTACTGGAAGGAACCTTAATAAGATTTAGGGAGTCAGGACACAGCAGTATTTAGAAAATTGTCACGATTTTAGTAGCTGAAGCATCAGCTACTGTTGGTTGTTTTGGATACAATGGTGTATCTCATAGGAAGAAGTAAGGGCTTTGAACAAGAAAGTCACAAATCCTATTTTTTAAGACAAATAAACTTAGAATAATAGTGGTTCTGGTTGTAAGGGACCTTAAAGATCATCTATTTTCAACCCCTCTGCCCTGGACAGGGACATCTTCCACTATCCCAGGTTGCTTCAAGACCCATCCAACCTGGCCTTGGATACTTCCAGGGATGGGGCAGCCACAGCTTCTCTGGGCAGCCTGTGACAGGGCCTCACCACCCTCACCAGGAAGAATTTCTTCCTAATATCCAACCTAAATCCACTCTCTTTCAGTTTTAAGCCATTCCCCCTTGTCCTGTTACTCCAGGTTCTTGTAAATATTTTCTCTCCTTCTTTCTCATTGGCTCCCTTCAGATACTGGAAGGATCTTGTTCTGCAAGGTATTGATACCAGTGCCTGTTCATGCTCTGCATATCCATAATGCAGCTCCTTCATTGTGGAAGCTTAAGCCTGCAGAATCTTATTAAGGTTTTTTGTCTTTAGATGCCACACCCATTAATGCATTATACTCTAATGATGAATGTCCCATCCCTGGAAACATTCAAGGTCAGGCTTGACAAGGCTCTCAGCAAATTGATCTAAAGACAGTCCTAATTACTGCAGGGAAATCAGACTAGGTGACCTTTGAAATGTCCCTTCCAACTCAAAATATTCTATGATTCAGTGACAATGTACTTATGAATGACTCTAACTCCATAACAATCAGTATTCACACAAAATATTCCCACTAAATTTTTCACTGACTTCAGTGAAAGCGTAGTCATACTTTGGATTCACTAGTTTCTTCATAATAAATGATTAAAACCACAAGTCCTCTGAAGGAAGACTTTGTGAATCTCTCTTATTTAGCTATTCACAAAGCATCAATTTTAATACTTTCAGATATTGGTGATTCTATATCCTGAGAGCTAATTAGATACCAAAAAAAAAAAAAAATTTCCCCCGGGGAAGCTGCAGAAAATAAAATGAGAGATAGATCAATGTCAAAAGGTGTCATAGGCAATGCAAATTGTAGCCAAATTATTCCTGTTTCTGGTGGAGATCAGGTGCAAATACAGGAGTTGTTTCTCCAAAGCAGGATCCGTGCAGAGTTCCCATTACAGTATCAGAATCCTGCATGTTTTTCTTATAAGAATTAAATCTGGCACATCTGGAATTTGGATGTCTGTTAAAAATCTCTGAGCCAGGGGTAGTAATCTGGTCACACAGCATATTCTGCAAATGTTGGTGAATAGCAGCCAAATTTCCATGCCTCTAAGCAGTGTATCAGACTAACAAATAATAACAGCAGCCAGGTGCTGAAAGTCAACGCTGAACCTGAAATAAGATCCAGGGCTGAATTATTTATTGAAATTCCATTACTTTCTTTGCAGTCTTAGAAAACAGAGTCACTTGCAGGCACTGCAAATAAAGTTCTGGATGGTGGGTGTTGCTGATAGGGGCATTTACCATTATCAGTTGATCCCATCAGGTATCCTCAGGGGTCTCATTTTGTACCTTATTAACATCATAAAAATACTGTTCCTCAGTGATTCTGAACGGGTTAAAAGAGCAATCGGCAGCCCTCAGGAGGTGTCCCAGAGTGGGCAGGACCAGGCATCTCTCTCCTTTTGCATCTCCAAAGTCCACAGCCCTGCAGAGGGCAGGGGGAAGCTCCATCCCGAGATGTGATGAATGTTTCTGACTTCCACCAAAAGCAGATCAAGCTCTGCTGCAAAGGGCCAGCAAACCACAGGGCCAAACCAGTCTTTGGTTTGATGTTTGCACCTCGGTGTGACTTCCAAATGCAACCCATAACCACTCCAATAAGCTAATTATCAATACAATATTACTGGTATTTGGACGGAGCCTTAATGCCCTGATAATAAAAATGCCTTATAAATAAATTTTCTGGTTTCCAGCTACTCACAGAGAAATAATTATGTAGTTCAGTATTGAGGGGATTTTTTTTTCACTTTTAATACTTTCTTCCTTGCTGTATTTGTTCATCTGATCATCTACACAGACATGTAGTTGCATTTAGCCATTAGAGGGGTGTTGCACTACAAGGCAGTCTTTTCTAATGCCACTCCCTCTGAATATTTCATTAAACAAGAAACAGAGAGCAAGTTCTGACTTTATAAATGGAAATATCTGCAGTGAAAACAAGCATCTAAGACATAGACATAGACACAAACGGCAAATAAATATTCCTTAGGACTTACCTAAAAGGAAAACAATTTGTGTGTTGAATATCAAATTATGGAGAAAATAAACAGTGATGCTTTTCTAAAGCATCCTTTTAGGATGCTTTTCTTAAAAGCTACTTAGAAATTTTGAATAAGTGTGTTTATTAGTAAAAGTACAATTTACAAATTTTTTTTGCAGTATGGGCTTCTGAAATTAATGTATGATAAATGCTGTAAACAGAAAAAAACAGATCAATGAGAGGAGTTTGGAACACATTTCTTGTTTATTCAGTATCTCAGTGCAGGCTGACGTCTTAAATTCCTGTGTCTGTACTGTTTCAGTCAGTTTGAAATGCTTTAAAACTTCCCATAGCAAAGAGTTTTGACAATTTTCTCAGAACAAATTTTGACCTGATGCTCAAAGTGATTTTTTTTCTAATTTCATTTTATCCTGTTATACAGCATAGAAAAAAAAAAAGAAAGAAAAAAACAAAAACAAAACAACCCAAACCCAAAGCTTAATTAAGTTTAATTCAATGCTATTAATTAAAATAATTAATTGCACTTTCTGTAGCAACTCTTCACCTCTTACTGTCCTTTTGTTTCTGGGATCCTTGATCATGCTGTCAACTCCAAATATCATAATTTTTTTTAATTCTTACCACTCCTAAGTCCCTTGTGCTCTAAGTGGAACACCTTCCAAAAAGACCAGCAGTGACCCCTGCATGGTTGTACAGCAAAACTCTTCTCCAGCCTGTTGTCTCCTCTCACAGCTTTCACAGAAGCAAGCAGTAGCCTTCTTCCCAAAATGTCTCTTGCTTGCACTCTTCTTCCCCCCCAAAAATAGTAACTTGGTTGATTTTATTTCATTTTATGCCCCTCACCTTTCAGCCATATTCCCCATTCCCTGGCTTCACCACCGAGTTGGTGACTGCAGCCCTGAGATTTGCCCCCAGGTCCCAGCATTTTCTCTGGGCTTCTCTCACTCTGCTTCTCTGACACTGTCACCCAGCTGCTTCATTCAAATTAAACAAATCCTTTTCGATATGGTGGAAATGGACTGGGACACAAGGATCATGCCCTCTTAATCTCTTCACCCATCTATTGTTAAACTCACAAGAAAATGCCACCTTCTCTGGAGATAATCCAGGTTAATCAGGTAATTGGGAAACCAGCAGTTGGCAAGAGAATTTCTGAACATTTTCTATACATTTGTGTACAGCTGGGTCTAATTCCCTCAAGTACCTGAATAAGATCTGAAAATAAGCTATTTTTTTAACTTTACTTACAATTCTCTCAAAAATGGAGATTTTTTTTCCCTATTATTGTAAAATGTCAAGCACACATGTGTGGTCTTCCAAAAATAACAAGAGAAATCCTATAATTTCACACTTCCAATGAAAAGCTAAACATCTGTTAGTACAAAATCCCTCTTTCTGGCAGCATGGCACAAGGTGATTAGTACTAACACTGCACTCACTTTCAAAGATCCTGGATATGGCTTTCAATAAATGTTAAATAAATGTTCAAATAATTTTAATAAGTTAAAAAATTAATAATCCTTGGTGCCCAGAGTGAAAGAGATGTCATGGGACTAATTATAACTTTATAAAGTTTATATAACTTTATAAAAATATATAGAACTTTATATAAAAGTTATATAACTTTTTTAAAGTCCCCATTTTGGCCACATCCATCCACAGCTCTTCAAGGCTGGACCTGAGGAGCTGTCTACAGTCAGCATTTTTAACATTTATTATTATTGTTGAATCATCTCTTTTGAGATAAACTCTGAATCATGAGGCCATCGAACACAGATTATGCTCACTGAGAGAATGAGGTGTTCCCACAAGCACAGGTCATAGGGCTGCTGGTGCCAGCGAGCCAGGATGGGCAGTGCATACTTCCTACTCTGAAAAAAGTCTTCCCACATCCACGTCCACCTGCCTTTATTAGAGACTGAATAGCAAGAAGACTTACAGAGTGCTTAGAGAAACATGTCATTGAAAATTTGTAAATATGGAAATGAAATATGCAAGAGAAGATCACTTTCGTGCACTCTGAGGAGCTCCTTGTGCTCCATCTTGGACCAGGCTGAGTACAGCGTGCTTCATGCAGAGAAAACATCATTTTTGAACCTCAGGCAAGACCCTAGGACTGGATCTAGAGCTTAACTGTGAGACTCAGAGATACTGTTTTAAAAAGGAAAACAAAACCAAAAATTCAAATTTAGCGCACCTCGGTACAAGAAAGGGCAAAATAGAATTCCTTGTCAAACTGCATGGGTAAGTCAACACTCAGAATGAAAAGTGAATTAAAATGAACCAAATGCCAATTGAAGACTGAAAATAGACAATAATAATTAAGGGCACTGTTGCACTGGATCCTCTTGGCATGTCCTGGCCATTTAAAAGAACTAAGCACAGAAAAACAACTAAAACTGCCATTCTGAGAGAACCTAGAACCTGCAAGAATATTCCATGATTCAATCCCTCTTCATTCAGGAAGCGCTTTTAAAAAAAGTACTATAAATAAAATAAACAAGCAAAACAGGTCTCCAGTTGCACACTGAATCAGCAGCAATGGCTCATCACAAAACACAGGGCAGTGAAAGAAAATAATTTCCCCCCATGATATGCATTTGCATCTGTTTGAAGTTGCCCATTCAGCAGCTAAAAGCAAAAGGAAAGCAGTAACACAACGTGTCTGTTGACCCACAAAAATTGAGTCACAATCTAGAAAAACACTGGCAACAATAGCGATGATCCATCAGGGCTGGTTTCTCTGATTTCCACTTGTTTGGGACAATAAACAGGTACAGGCATGCACCAGCACGCAGAACAATAGCTAGATGCCCTGAATGTCAAGGTTCAGGATGTTTATTTGGGTGTTAAAATGTTGTGATGAAGACAAGCTTGGCAATCCATACAGAGAAGCACCAGCCCAATCTGAAAATTAATTCAATATTTTGTCTGGAGTTAGTCCATGATGACTGGGTAGCTTTTACAGACACTCACCTGTATAAAGGGAAAAGAGAGGAAATTTTATCTGGACATGCTACTGGACTACACGGATATGAAGATGGATGTTGGGGCACTTGTTTCATAGAGAATGACGCCAAGGCACAGGGTTGTGGCATGAATTAGGCAATGACCGACAGAAAGGAAATTCTGCTCTTGTATCTCCCAGTTTAGCTCTTCCTCATCTCATCTTCAAGGTCTGACCTGTACTGACACAGCACTCATCTGCTCAGACTTTGAAGGCCCTTCCAAAGTCTGGCCCTTACATAACCAGGTATGATAAGCATATAAGATAAGCAATCCCAGGTTTAACCAGTACCTAAATTAATCATATTCCATTATCACAACCAGGATATGAAAACAGCCTCTCAGCATCATTTCTGTCAGACTGGCCTCAACCAAGTTTGTGCTGCTGTTCAGAGACACAGAAAGCAAAGATTCCTTCTGTGCTTCAACCAAGCTCTGTTCTGCTTTGTCAAGACCTCCTCCATAGCAATGCCCCACTGGTTTGCAGATTTTCTGGCATGTTTATTCTTTTATTGTCCCTAACTTTGTGCTATGTGTGCTTCATTAAAGCATATGTAGTCCCGATCTGAAGCAGAGGCAGAACCACTTCTTTGGTGGTTCATTCCAACCTTTACAATTACTATTAAGCCTACTCCTAATCTGACTACATTTGACCTTAACTATTAATATGCTCCACAGAGAAGTTGTGAATTCCCCATCCCTGGAAGGGATCAAGGCCAGGTTGGATGGGGCTGGGAGCAACCTGGTCTAGTGGAAGGTGTCTCTGCCCATGGCAGAGGGATTGGAAGTAGACAGTCCTTAAGGCCATTCCAACTCAAACCATTCAGTGTTTCTCTGTCTTATTAAACTTCTTACCACTGTACTAAAAAGACCCTGCAGATACATTTAATATTGCAGTCAAGTGATGTTTGCTCTTTTAATTAAAGGAGAGAGGCTGCCTTCAGGATGGCAATCTTAAGTAATTTTTAAGCCTTAAAATTATTCTTCTCTACTTCTTTTCCACTGTCCTAATACACATAAGCTCTGTGTGTTGTTTAAAATAGCCAGTGAAAAGATAATCCAAACCTCGACCCATCCCTACTAATAGCAGTGGTAAAAAGAGAAAGTAAAAATGCACTGCTGGGATTAATATGATTTGTGTGTTTGTTATTGGGCTATTTACTGTGAATTATTAAACCTGAGTGGCACATGAACACTAAATCAGTCATGCTAAGTGCTGTACAAAACCCAAAGGACACAAGAGCTATGACTAAAGGACAGAGCACAGGACCAAGGTGAAGTTCTTGAGGGCCCTCCTTGCACGAGACCATGGTTTCTCAGCTCCTCCACCTGTAAAGTACTGACCATGACTGTAAAGTGCTTTGGAAATGCTATAAAAAGGCATCTGTATTTATTTTTTACCTCAGGGAATGGTTTTGCAAAGAGAATCATGTTCAGAGGTGGCTGCCAAAGCACAGAACAGCCTGCACAGCCTCCTTTGCAGAACTGGGATCTAAGGATGCTTAATTGCTATCAGCATCAAGGAAGTTTGGAGAATTTCTAGTGTCACCCTGTGTTTTACTACTAAGAATTAAAAAGCCAAAACCCAACACTTTCACCAAAAAAAATCCATCTTCTGAGCATTTAAAACTGATGCTAAACAGTCTTTTCTGAATACAGACAGTTGCTGAACTCAGCTGTCAGATGTTTTCTGAGATGGAGTATTACGAGGATTAGCTCATCATACTTTGGACTCCACTGTGAGCCTGAAAAGCACAGTCTTTTTGGAGGTGATGAGCCCTTTTCCAAGAAATAGAGCATTGCACTTATGTCTTTACCAGCAGCAGAAGTTAAAAAAAAAAAAAAAGCCTGCTTTGGCATTTTCTTGGTTAAGAGAAACAGAAACTAAAGCCACATCTAAATCAAGCAAATTTCCTCTGCACATAAACTCCATTCCCAGAATCATGAACAGGTTTTAACACCTGAGATACCGGTGAATGGCGAACTGAGTCATGATGTGTTTTTCTTAGACCAAAGGAAACAAAGAAATTGGCCAGAGAAGTTGTAGATGCTCCATTCCTGAATGTATTAAAGGTTAAGCTGGATGAGGCTCTGAGCAATCCGGTCTAGTGGAAGATGTACTTGCCCATGGCAGGGGAGTGGGAATTACATGAACTTTAAGGTCCCTTCCAACCCAAACCATTCTGTGATTCTATGAAATGCAAGAGAAGCAAAAGAAATAGTTAAGAAATGGCTTTTTTACAGCAGGATTTACATAAAGAAGGGGGGGAGATTACTATTCCCATATAATATCCTTGCAAGTTTTATAGAATTTAAAGTAAATGAAAATCAGTTTCAGCCTTAAATATTAGGCCTAAAGCATTTTAATTACCTTTTGCAGCAAGCACATACAGGTGAATGCCATGGGCTTCTGTCATCTGCAGTGCACACAAAATTAGCATCTATCAAGAAGAGGATTTAGAAGAGCGAATTGTCACTATCTGAGCACCTTTATACTTAATATAATGTCCTTTACACCAGAGTAGCTATACCAGGGACAGTTTCAACTCCTACTGTCCTACAGATGCATTAATCCAACACAGCTCTCCTGAAATGCACTTCAATTAGGGCTTTATTTTAGTTTTATGAAGGGTTGCCAGAAATACATAAAAAGGAGTTATTTCAGCATCTTTTGGAAATCAGGGGCAAAAATTGGAGAAGCCCTTGAGCTCCAAATACACAATATCTCTCAAGAAGTAGCCAGACTACTTTGGGGACCAGCAGAAAAATCATGGGGATTATAAATTTATGAGTCTGTTTGTGTGAGAACAAGCAGGAAAAGCAGAGAAGTTGATCCTACAAAAGATGCAACACATGTGCACAAACGTGGCACCAGAGAAAGACTGGTACCACCATTTCACCATGGTGAGGAAAGCCTGAAAAACTTACCCTGAGTCACTGAAGGAGGCAGAAAATCACAAAAGTAAAGAAATCCTGCAAAGAATTTGAGTCAAAACCTGGGAATATTACTGAGTTTAACATGTAAAATTTGTATTGCAGGACCTTTTCACAGTTTGATTAAAAAAATAATAAAAATCAGAGGGTTTGAACAGTTCGAGCTGTGTTACTGCTTTCTATTAAGATAAAGTGCTGAAGTGCTCATTTGTTCATAAAATGGAAAGTCAAGACACAGTTGATTTGGATTTTGACAACAGTGGGGCCATTTTAACATGGCAAAGCTTTGCTGTGGTGTGTTAGAGAAGTGTATCTCACAGGCTTTGTGATCAAATCTCTTTTTTGAGCAGATCTCCTCTTATGACACTGTACCCATGACATTTCTGTTGTGCATCAGAGTCACTGAATCAAAGAAGGATATGTGTTAAATCATGGAAGATCACTTCAGCCAGTGAACACCACCAATAATAAATACAAATACATATAGAAGAGTAAAATCATAAACACTTTAAAAAATAAATAATGAAATTATTCTTGAGAGGGACACAATAATACTCATTTACAAAGAATCTTCAAATTTAAGAGAGAGAAAAAAAATCCTTTGGACTCATCATTCTACATTTATGTGTGTACTGGCAATCAAGTTATGTAACAAACAGCAATGACATGTTGTAAATGCAATCAGTTAGATTAAGTTCTACCCTTAGATATTATTAGATAAAATTACTGGCTTTGGAACTGCAAAACACAGCTGGATACAGTTTGAATTACTTCTGTTCCACTGTAATAATTTCCAAGTCTTAAGTTTAATATAAAAAATCATGCCAGGAATACATGATGCTGAATAAACTCCTCAGACGTACAAAAACCAGATTTTTTTTAACTCATAGCTCCAGGTGAACATATATATCCCTGTTACCCTATCTAGATGAGTTTTACTGCATGTCAGCAACACAGAAGTCCAAAAAGTGGGGAGAACAAGAGACAAGGAAGGAAAGAGAATAAGGAAATTTCCACGTGTAATTTTACTGTGTCAAATAAATCACTTCAAGCTATTTACAAAGTACTTACTACAGCACTTCAGGTACCTGCTCTGATTTCCTACATCATGTAAGATTTATAAGTTGAATCCAGCACAAAACCAAAACCTTCCTTATCCCACCTGATTCTCCCTGACTTTAAGTCAACCTTAGCTAAAAAAAAGTTTATCACAGAAACCTTCTATTATTCATGTATAAAAGCCCTTTAATTTCTGCCTGACTCTGTTAAAAAGGACTAATTTAGAGAACCCAGAACTCCTAGCTGAAAAATGGAAATACTCCTAACAAAATAATGTTTCTGTTACCTCTTTGCAGCACTGCTGGGATTATTTTGCTCATATCTGCCACATTTTGAGGAACTATGTGCCACACAAGAACTAAGTGATATTGTTGCTGTGATGATCAATGTGCTCTCCTAAACAATCCTTACACAGTCTTCCATTAAACTCTATTTGACATAGGCAGGTGGATTGATACCAACATTAAATCCTGGAGCACAGGCAGACGTATTTCCTGCTGGCTCTTGGAAAGGGTCCCTGTGTATTTTTGGGATGTTATGTCAAATGATCCCAGTGACATTTGCCTTTCTGGATTAGCCTCAGCAGAGCCATGTATTGCCAATAAAAGTTTCCTGAGGACACTGGAGCTTCACTGTCATTGCTGAACCACGACACAACAACCTGTGAGTCTGATGAGATGGGAGCTGCCAGAGGTGGAAAAAGAGCAACTTGCAGCTAAACATAGAGAACATAGAGCACACTGGTGGCTATTTCTAAGTACCAGCAATAATAATTACAAATATCACTAATTCTTCATGGTAAAATTAAAACACAGTGTTTACCCAATTTGACTGTACGGCTCAGAAAAGCTGGATAAAAAGGAAGGAGCTAGCAAGTGGAGTTTAAACAAGATCTCAAATACACTTAGGCAGGCCTAATTCTGCTGCCACTGAACTCAGCAGTACAAAACTGACTCTCTTTTGTGGCCATAACTCAAGCCGAATGTTTCTGAATTCTTATTTATTCGAATGGATCCCATTTATAAAGGCATGTAAAGAAGGTATGCATATTCAACAAAACATTGGAATATGTTTCATTTTAATCAGATGTTTTGATCAAAATTAACGTGTATATCAATAGAATCAAGTTCAATAAAATGCAAGTAGTTACTTAACTATTACTATTAGTTAGTAGTAACTAGTCTAGTAACTAGACTAGCTACTATTAATAGTCACAGATGTTAATAGAGAAAAGCCCCCAAACCATGGCAGATCAGGGTATCATTCACTTTTAACCATAAACTCAGGATGAGACCATGAACTTAGACAGGAGACACAGCTGGAAATCCCTTCTTAACTTGAGAATCAGTTTCCCTGGCAATCCTACAAACATTCCAGACTAGGCTCAAGGTGGCAGGGATAGTGAATATATCCCTGCCAATTCACTTTATAAACTTGGCCTGCTTAAAAAATTTACTACCTGTCTCTAATGTTCCCACCAACAAGGCCCTTGTCTTGATGCAAAACAAAACCTGCAAATGCCCAGAGACATAACAGACACAAAGACACACAGATGCTGGGTTGTATAACTCAGGCTAAAGCTTCTCTAAAGTATTGGGGTTTTTTCATCGCAAGGAAAAACAAGCAACTTGTAATTTTAAAACATTTGCTAGGTGATTATATGGCAATGTACTGATTTTTTTTTTTTTTAAGATGAAATTTTAAACCAAAATTAATTCTTGGCAAGATGGATGTTTTTCCTCTATTTTTAAAATTATTTTATTGAAAATGTTTGATTAAAAAAAAAAAACAAAAACAAAAAAACCCACCAAAAAACAGAGAAGCAACAATCAGCCCAGATAGCATTTCCCTGGTTTAGGTGAGTCAGAAGTGGAGTTGTTATTGATTTGTCACTTTGATCACTCCTGATTTGACAACATCTTAGCAGAACCACTACACTGAAATACTTGAGTCCCTCTGCATGGAACTTTCAAGGCTCATTTAGAGATGTTTTAACAAATCTAGTAAAATTATTTTCCTCCCTGGTGTCCGGACTATTGGTAAACCTTGTAAATTTTGTAACCTTAATACCAAAGCACAAGGCCAGGATTCTGGAAGAGGAGACTCAAGCTGCTGATCATGCACTGCCTCACCAAAAGCAGTCTGAAGAGACACAAACCATGGTGCCCATCACCTGCTTGGCAGCTCCAAGGAGTAAAAATTCAGGATACACAGTAAACCCTGTGCTCCCACCACTTCCAGGGTGACAGCTGAAAAGTGTCAGAGACTGCACACACTGTACACATCTGCTTTGTAGGGTGGTTGTGGCTCCTTCAAAACGTGAAAGGCTTGGCAACAAAAAAATGTTATTGTCAGTCTTGGAGCACCAGACAGGTTGGACCAGATGTTTCAGTATCATTATTCTTCCTTGTGCTTTTTTTATCTTTGTTATTTCCTCTATATCTAGAAAGTTCAGCTAAACATAAGAATGATTTTGTATGAAAGCCAAGCTGAGCTCATAATACCCAGGAAATAATCACACTTCTCAAGAAACAAAAATGAACTTAGAGCCCACCAGATCTGATTCAGATTTTTAATAATCAGTAAAAAAACTTTTTTGAGGGCAGTCTATGAATCAAATACACTGCAGAGCTGTCTTGTTATAAAGGGTTAAAAGGTTCCTATCAAGTTATCTCTCCCTGTTTGCAAAGCAAGTATTGGTTGTGATAACCCTGAAATTCTGAAACTGAAATCAGTTTTCTTATCAGAGTGACTCTCTTATATTAAAACCACAAAAGCCTTAACAGTGGGGAATGATTGCTTGTAACAGGTGTAACACTTTTATTTATATCTTCCCATAAGGCTATGTGACAACACTTACCAAAATCCACACCAAGGTTTGTTCGAAATCACCTTTCAGTAGAAATAACTTAAAAAAAAAAAAAAATCCAGAAAATGCACCAAAAAAAAAAAAAAGAAAAAAAGAAAAAGAAAGCCAGAATAACAAAACAAAGCAACAAAAAACCCAACCAACCAAAAAAAAAACCCAAAACCAAAAAAACTGAAACAACACCCCTCCCCTTACACCTTTTGAGCAAAAGCTCTTGCTCACCTAATCCTAGAATGGTTTGGGTTGCAAGGGACCTTAAGATCATGTCATTCCAACTCCCCTGCCATGGGCAGGGTCACCTTCCACAAAACCAGGTTTTTCAGAGCTCCATCCAGCCTGGTCTTGAACACTGTTAGGGATTCACAACTTCAGGCAACCTGTCCCAGGACCCCACCACCCTTACACACAGAATTTCTTCCTAACATCTAATATAAACCTACCCTCCTTTAGCTTAAAGCCATCCCCTTTTATCCTATATGCCCTTGTGGAAGGTCCCTCTCTAGCTTCCTTTAGGTACTGGAAGGTTCTATTAGGTTTTTCTGGAGCTTTCTCTTCTCCAAGTTGTTTTCATATTGGAGGTGTTCCAGTCCTGTGATCAACTCAGTGGCCTCATCTGGACTCATTCCTGTGGGTTCACATCTTCCTTCTGCTGAGGAGCCCAGAGCTGGATGCAGCAGTGCAGGTGGGGTCTCAAAAGAGCAGAGTAGAGGGGCAGAATCACCTCCCTCGACCAACTGGTCCCTCTGATTTTTGTGCAGCCCAGGACACTGATGAACATAGCCCTAATATTAATCCATCAGTGCCACAACAATGACTCCTTCTAGAAGAACCTGCCTGCCAGCTTACCACACATTCTTCTACCACCATAATACCACCATATTTTCACTATCAGAAATATGGATTAAGATATATCTTGTTATAGAGTGTTTCTAAAGCAGGAAGATTTTAAAAATGAAATGCACTTCGGTCTACTTGTAGGCTTTGTTTGCTTTCTAGACTGCATTCTGAGAAATGCAGTCTTCTTTGCATCATGTTTGGTTTTTCATGGGTACAATGTATCTCCCTTCAAAGTAACTTTCAATATTAGGTACTACTCTAATCCTGAAAGGCAAGGAATGTACATCCAAACACCTGCTTCCATTGCAAACAGAAAGCAGCCACAAAAATCCTGTGGTCCTCCCTTATGGATTTTAATTGTATTACTTCACGTAAAAGGAGCACTACTTCAACTTTGTCATTACGTTCACACATACAGGTGCAAGATTGCCAGGAAATGCTAAATATATCTTCCATCAGGGTGTCATTGTCATTTATACAGAAGCACTTTGCTTCTCCAGCACACAGAGGATTGAAATTAGCCTGAGTTACAATAAGCTGGGTTAAGCACAGAGCAAGCACTACCTCCTGATGCTCCCTTCCCCACGCTGCTGCCACCAGCGTCTCGCGACACCACATATCAAACCTCTCTCTCTGGCAGCCTCCTCCAATTCCCTGCCAAACAAGTTTAGAGAGGGAATTGCTGCTGGAGAGTTTCAGTGTTCAGCAAAGGCCTGCTCACACAAGCTGCACATCTGATCAAGGCAGCACCACCTCCCTGGCAGAGCTCACCGCTCCCACCATCGCTCTCCTTGTGTCCTGCCCCAGATTTGGGGGGGTTTTGCTCTCAAACACGCACCTTGCAAGAATAAACACTTGTTCACAAAAAAATACCTCACAGATCCAGATTAGAGCACAGTAAGAAAACAAGTGAAATCAATGGGGATGATAACAAATAGGAGTGATAACCACTTAACCTGTCCCTGCCACGGCAGCTCAGCTGTGTCCTGGTGGTGCCCAGCCTGTCTGTGCAGCTCAGGAGATCCTGAGCCAACCTGCATTAGGTTACAGAGCAGCTCTTTTGGTTACAACCCTGCTCCCTGCTTGTCTGTCTAAGGCTCCTGGGCTCCTGGTTGACAAACAGCAAAGGGAAATAGAGCAATTGTGTAACACCTTTCTTTTTTTAACCTGAGACAGAAAATGCTTTTATTAGAGACACTGTGGCTGGTGAAAAACAGCCCGTTCTGGTTTTTTTGGGCTTGTGGAAGATACAGTTTCCATCAGGCCACATCTACTGTCCTACATTTTCTCACTTACCACTGTATTTATTGTGTATTCCTTCAAGGATGCAGGACAGAATTCTTTTCCTTGTGTGAAGTATCACCTCTATAAAAATCAAATGAGGAATTGCTCATTGATTCCAACATCCCCTGCTGTTAGAACTTGCCTGAAGTGTGGTCCAGTGTATTTACATTTGTCACTTGTCCCTGTATCAAGCTGTCCAGCAGAACTTATCACTTTCTGTTCTTTCCAGCCAGGATCAGCCTTCCTGTTTACCTCCCCTTACTAATATTCTAATCTTTGTAGTCAACCTCCAAAAAAGTTTTCATCTGTTCATGATTCTCTTACATTCTCTTATTTTTCAGCTTTCAGCTTGTCTCTCCTTTGGATGTTCTTCTCTTTTTATTTTTGAACTTCTGTGGTGTATAATTTAATACTCTAGTCTTTACTATAGAACCTTTTAAACTTTTAATTAAATTAATGGCACCTTTCCAAAACATCAAGAATGGCAATTTTTCAACCTAAATGGAAAGTCTCCAGGAAGATATCAATTAATTCTTCTGTTCCAGCTCTGAGTTTTATGTGAGTCTCTGTGCAATTTTGTAAAATGCATTATGCAGGAAGTCACATTACTAAAAATGTTCTTGCTGGAGTTATAAATCTTCAGGTGGTGGCATGGCTTGGTTTAATGCAGTGCTCATTTTTCCCAGTATCTTATGGATCCAGAACTTCACACAATGAATCTGGGCAATGACCTTCAGTTTAACAGCTGATGCAGTCAAAGAACCACATATCACAAACATCCATGTCAGCCTCAGTGAAATAGTGTGAACACTAAAACAAATCAGTAGCTGGATTTCCATTCCAGCACACATTTGACTGATGACAGAGTGCCAAACAACATCACAAACCTATTTTTTAGCCCATAAGCATCTCCATTAAACTCAATTTGGTAGAAACAACTTGTAAGGGTGAGGTGTCTGGCTGTATGGACTCATGCTGGTCCATTTTAGTACATTAGGCTCTCTGTAAAAAGGATATACAGGGCTCTTATGAACCTGAAATTCTTGTCAAATCTGTTTGCTATGGAAAAAGACCTCACTGCTGGCTCAGTCACAGCACCTGCACCTGAACTGACTGGTTTTGGAAGATGTGTGAGAAGGCCATGTGTACACATCATGGATGTGGCTGACATTTCAACTTACAGCCCAAAATATCTATCAGGGAGTACAAAGCAATTACATACCCTCATCTTGACAGAAGGGAGGGGTTGGAATTTGCTTTCCTAATCATTCAGGGCTCTGTTTGCTAAGGGTCTGAGGTAACTCCCACATATTAATAATAATCCAATGAATTTACAGTAATGGACTAGGCTCAGAGAGACCAAACACCTGCAAACGTTCCAGGCCAGGCTGGACAAGATTTTAAGCAACCTGGTCTAGTGGAATATGCCCATGCCCATGGCAGGGGGATTGGAATAAGATGATCTATAAAGTCCCTTCCAAACCAAACCATTCCATAGTTTTACATGGGCATAGGCAATTTCAGCCTCAATGCGTGTAGAGGCTTTAAAACACTCTGAACATCAAAAAATCTGAGCTCTTCACTGAGACAGAGTTTGCACAATGTTTGCTATTAATAAGGTTGTATGTGTCATGGGTTTCAGCTGTGTCACTGATTTTAATGGTAAGGTTTTCACAGCCCAAGACCACAACTTGAAAGTTTCAGTCATACTCAACTTGAAACATTCTGAAACCCTACCACATAACAGGTGTAGTCATTTTTTTATATTTCCATTAAATTGCTTTCTGTTCTCAGTTACCCCTCTAGAAAATCAGAATGAGCTTGAGCCTGAGGAAACTGATAGTAAAAACTGATTTCGTTTTTATTGGTTTAGAAGAAAAAAGGAAGTATTGCAGTAAATAATCAGAAGACTGACAGTTTATCTTTATTGTTTTATGGTCCATCAGCATTTCAGACCTGACAGCCTCTGCTGAGGTGCCAAATCCTGGTACCCCCTAGCTCTTCCCAAAAATGGAAAAGAAAGTCAGGATTCATAGAGCAAAACCTGAAGCCTACAGCCTTAAGTCTAAAGTTAGGACACAGTAAATTGCAGGCAGCAGGCTAAGAATAACAGAACAAACTCACAAGGAGAGAATTAACAATAAAACACAGGAACTCTGACTCTCTCTCCACAACATTACCTAATTCTAATGTCACGAAGAAGAAAGCAGAGTGAGTGTGTGTGCAAGAGATAACAGGCTGTCACAGCACCGCTTCGCTCGGCACCAGAAAATTAAAGTTTGATTATTCAGTAGAAGCTGAGCCGATCTGAGAGTCACACCAGTGTCCAGTTCACAGCGCAACTTACCTTCACAAAGAGCTCAATTTCAGGGTCCCTTCCGTCCCCATTAGCAGCAACTGAGTCTGTCATTTTTCACCCCCAAGGCTACCAGCTGATCTCTTGATATTAAGTGGCAAAAGGAGGTTTCAACTGCAGGGCGTATGAGTTTCCCTTCTGAACCGCCCTCAAAAAGCTCTTAAAACATCATTTGTGGTGATAAGGCTCAAAAGCAGTGGAGTAAACAAGTTTGCAGGTTATTAAATGAATAATAATTAAGAAAAGGCAGGCAGCAGAGGAGCAGTCCTTGTTATGGTAGTTCTTCAGAGCAACAAGTGCTGCTGTGCTCTGGTACAGTATCCTCATCTGTCAGAGCGGCAGCCCTCGCTGCCTGCCCAAAATAGCCCAGAGCATAAAAAAACAGAGGGTGGGGTTAAACTCATAGGGGAGGAGACAAGCTCCTGGTACCTACGGCAGGATCAGTCTCTGAGCAAATAATTCTTCTCTTGCCTGTTTTCAGCATTTCTGTTGTTCCCTCCCTTATTCTGCAGCTGGGAGCACCAGGGACAGGGAAGAAGGAAGTCCTGCAGCAGGGCTGGTTTCATTGCTTTAAGCTATAGTGATGTTTTTTCCTGCTTTTCTGAAAGGTGTTTGTCCTGCCTCTAGCTGTTCAAAATCCTAATGTTGTTGTTGTTGAGAAAGGTAAGAGAAAAAGAGGCTGTACACTGGCTCTTGGATCAATCAAGGAATGGGAAGAAAAGCAGAGCTTTTCCTCAGCAGCCCCCACCATGTGTGTGGTGTAAAGTGCTACAGAAGCCAAAAACTGAATAATCAGGTGAGAGAAGCCCCTGTGATGTGACCACTGCTGAGGGAGCTCAGGAGCAGAGGAATGGGAATGTTTGGGTCCCATAACTATTTCTCAGCATGCCCCTCGGGGTGCTGGCTGTAGAGGAGGGGACAGGAGAGCAATGATTCCCTGGGTGGAGCATGGGAGAACAGTTCCAAGGGCCTCAGCCTGCTGCTGATGTGCTGCTGTCATTCCTACTCCCTTTCCTTCACCCTGCATTCCTTGCGTGACTCAGAGGGCACCGCACAGCAGCCATGAGGTGGCACCTATAGAAAGTCCTGACACAGCCAAAAGGCACGAAGGGAGGGAGTGCTGCCACAGGAGGGGACAGTAGGCAGAGGTGAAGGGGTCAATGGCACCTCCTCCCTATCCCCATCCCTGCCTGGAGGGACTTTGTGTCCTCCTGCCCTCTTCCTGCACTTCTGATCCTGTTTCAGGACTGCCAAAGCTCTGGCTCACAGGTTGTTGGCAGCTTGAGCTGCCAGACATGAGCAGTTTTACCTTCCCCTTCTGACACAGAGAGGCCTTTTGGGGAGGGTTTTGACATGATCAAACACTCGCCTTTCCTGAAAGTGCTCTTAGCTGTGTGCTTCTGTGATGATCTCAAATTCTCCCTGTGACCTCTAGGCATTTGACACAGCTCCAGAGGAGTCACAGCCAACACCTCTGTGGTCCTTTGGGTAAGTTCTATGGGAATTTTCCCTCAACAGCTGCTCCATGTGCACTACATCAAGGACTGAAATGGTTAACGAGTAAATCTCATTATGCTGTTGCAACTGTAATTACAACATAATCATCATTATAATTACTGTAAAAGTATGCTTATGGTTTTTAGATCTAATTAGCACTCATTCAAATAACTGGAAGGTTAACTATAAGAGAATTAAGTGTTATTACTCCTTTGATTTCAAATTTTTACATGTAATTTTTGGACTAGGCACATTAATTACCAAACATTTACAGTACAATTATTCTTAGGCCTACCGGCAAGTTTCCAAGGACATGGGCTAAGTGTACTTACATGTGGCAGAAAGAATCATTGCATTGTAATTATGCATTACAGTTACAAAAGTCTGCCAAAAACTTAAGAGTAATCACTGTATCTTTAAAATGTATCCCTAAATAATGCATTATTTAACTATACGATTATAATCTTTTGGGTTTTGCTGAAAAATTGTTTTGCTCTAGCACCTTGTGGTGAGATAATTTCCCTTTAATGAGGGTTCCTGGGAATAATGGGAAATGGGTCATCTTCATTGAGGTTACCTGTAGCTCCAGCCTCACTGAAAACATTGTTTTGACATAGGCAAGTGTTTTGAACAAGTTATATCACTGGACCATCTCTATTGGAAGAGAAAATACTGCCAGCAGTATGAGCACAGCAATGAGGTAATGCTGCTAATACTAAACCAAAGGGTAGAAATAAAATGAGCTTTCAAAATATCAGCACTTACAAGTTGTGATGCATGTGACCTATTTAGAAGTCTATTTTAGAATGAAAAAATATGCCCTGGAAGTGTCTAATTTTTTCCATTGAGCCCAGGGTAATGAGATAAACATGTAATGGTCAGACAAATCCTACAGTAATTTTTAAGTAAAAGAAATTTATGGCTTTAGTGCCTGATTTCTGTGCATGTGCCATCCCTCACTCCAGAAGCTGTGCATGCCTTGTGCTTCTGAAAGTCAAACTGTACATGTAGCAATTTCAGCAGAGACTCAACGTGTCAAAACATTCAAATCCTTCCCTCCCAATTACTGTCTGGGTTTAGTGGTGTGTTATAATTAGTTTGCAGACGAAGACTCTTGTGCTGAGGCTCAGCTAAGCAGAAGGGAAACTTTGCAATACAAAGGGAGCGAAGGTGCCCTGCAGCCATTTCCATCCTAACCCAGATATAAACTACTGCAGGAATGGGCCAGATCCCACCCAGCTCAGAGTGTTTCTGGGCAGGGCTGCCACTGCAAGGTGCCTTCCCCATTTGCTTCCACCTTACCCCCTGCCCCAGGATTTGATATGGGGTGCTCAGAGGGTACAGGAGTTGAGTGAATACCACACATCTGGTGTTCCAGCTGTGCTTTTAGGTATCCATGGAAAGAATAAGCCAGCCCACCTCAAAGGGAAAAAAAAAAACAACCCTCTGCTTTACAAAAATACCCCTATGGAATCCCTAGAAGAGGGCAAACATAACTTGTTCATATAATGCTGTTTTTTTAAAAAGAGATTCTGAAAGCTGAATTTAGGATAAACATTGTAGAAGGCAGTGAGTAGGAGGAAATATATATAGGTGCATATATATATATGTATATGCACTGCTTTAGGAATCTATTCATGCATTTACTGCTTTTCTGTCATATAAAACTGACTTATCGCTTACATCTGGGTGGAACCTTTCTGACTATAATGGTTTTTAGTGTCTACACAGCTCTTTTGTGTGTTATAAAATCAGCTCTTTCTTCAGCCAAATTAAGGGTAAGACACTGATAAATAATTAGTACACTCTCATTTTACTGCCAAGAATGAGTCACTTAGTTTGGCCTATCATTTTCTCTCAAGTCAGAAGTAGCAGAGGCTTTGAGTTACACGCAAGAACATTAGACACTGAATTATGAACTCCTCATAAGCCAAGTCATTATAGTTTGAGGTTTATGAGATATAGAAATGAATATGAGCACGTCATCCCATTAATAAAAGAAGAGGACAGCTTCAGAAAAGGAACGGCCACATCCCCACGTAAGACCTCTATTGTAGGTGAACACTGATGCACTATCAGCTTTCACAGGCCTGATCCAAGCTTCACTTCCAGTAAAGATTTGTCCCAAGGGGGTGAAGCAGAGGCCAAGCATCCAGAATGTAATTCTATCATGCAGTTCTCCAGCAGACCGCTGTGTTACCAAGAAGGATCAAAGCACGAAGCACAGCCATCCCCCAGTGCTTCTATCCAGCTCGTTCCATAGGAGCAGGTATTGCAAGTTTTATATGACACAGGTGATGTTTTTCATTGTTGTGATGAAAAGAAGTAAAATCTTGGTGCAGCTGTGCAGTAAATGGTATTCGAGGTTATGATTTTACCAGGGAATTATTTAAGTGTTTAGTTGTCAAAAAACCCCACACCTAAGCAGCAACCAGGGTGGTTTGAAGGGGTTATGGAAACATCTCTTCCAGAGATAGTTCTGAATTACTGAATTGGCAATTTGCAACTGCATTTATTGGATGCTAGTATTTTTGATATGCAACTCATTTAACAACTGCAAGAAATCAATCCAGTTATTTTTCTTTTGAGTTACAATGTGTCACTATCAATTTCTTGTCTGAATTTCAGAAAACGAAAAGATTTGTCTCAGCTATTTGGGGCCAGACAGCAGGTTCCCCTCCTGAAATGTACAAGATGTGCAAGGACATACAAAGCTCTTCTCATCAGCCTCATGCCAACACTGGGTGATCAGATACTTTCCCTCGACTCTAAAGATGCACAGTATCTCAAAATGTGTTGCTTCAGTGGAAGAACTGTGATTTTGTTCCTTTTTGTAAATTTTCCCACACTCAAGGTAATGGAAGAAAAGACATCAAGAGATATAAAAATAGCTGTGCAGCCTGAATGTCCCAATAAACAGGATGGGATGGAAAAGCTTCGACCAGAAAACTTTGCACTCCATTAACTGGCCAGTTTGAGATAACCCACTCTATAGCCACGCCCAGATATTATGAATCCATCACAGCTATGAGCTACAGCAGCTCTTTCCTGTATCTTTTTATTAAAAAGCAATATTTTAGACCTAAAATTATCTTGCTGAAACTCTTCTGTTTAGTAGAATGAACCCATTCAGATTGGAGTTTTCCAAAGTTCTAGTCCAAAACCATGGAACTATTTTTATATATAATTGTTTTCACTTGGATGCAGCATCAAACTTTGCTGTAACATTAATAAGCATTAACACCTTCAAGAGAAAACCTCCTGCTGTTCAGTGTGAAGAGGGATTTCATTATGGATAATGATCTCAGTGTTCATATTGAGAGAGCCTCAGGTACCCATTTGTAAGGAAGTGGCTCTGAAAAGGTACAAAATCATTTCCTAATGCTCCATTCAGTACAGAGGCTTCTAGAGGGCAGTGGTTTATTTCACTATCATTTCAAAACTGACATTTCAATTAAAAACAAAAGATACTTCCAACCAGGACTGAGACTGCTCTGGAAAGTGGTATTGTAGGAGATACAATGGAGAGCATGACAGATTGTCCCAAGCTGTGGGCTATATGGATAATGCAGCTGATGAAAGGAGAAATGCAGAAATCCTCAGCCCTTGCTTTTCAAAATGAATCCTCCATGCTATCAAGTGTGGTGAAGAAAAACAGCACCAGGTAAGTGTGATGTACCCACTGTTGTTGACTCACTACTGTCATAGAACTAAAATTACAAGATTTTACTTCCAAGTCTGCAACAGAGTAAGTAATGCTTATTCTTGCCTTATTTTATAGGAGTTCGTCATGCAAGTCCCTATTTAGATTATTTCTGTTCACATCTTTGTATGCTTTTTATCATAAATTAAGTCTAAATTAATTAAGATTTGAAGTATGAACATGCAAACTAGGATTAAATCCCCCCCAAACAAAAGACCAGCACACAACACACTACTCTAATCCTGATTTATGAATTATTATTTACAGAAAGTGTTGAAAATGGCATGTACAACTCATGCACATCTAGGGCTAGGCTTCAATTTCTCCCAGTAAATAAAGCTCAAAGAATGCACAGTTGCTGCTGATTTCATTGGACACATTTGTGTTTCACATGTTGTTTAGCAAACTATTTGGCTGGAAGCTGAAATTACTTCCTATATTCTGATGCACATTATTTCTAAAAGCTGAAGCCTTCAGCAGCTCAGTTTGAAATTACTCATGACTCAGTCTAGTCCCCATGGGTTGACACGCTGGCATCAGTACCTGCATGGCAGGTTATGTGCATGGATCTGCACTGTGGATTTCAGAATCCTCTGCAGTGTATGCACTGTTTGGCTTAAGAAAAGGGCCTCTGGATTTTTGCTCCCTGATAAACTCACCCTGGATCAGTGTGAAATAACAGGGCTCAACATCCTGACATCCCTCTGTGGCAGCAAAGTTTAACCTCTGCAAAGGTGATGCCTCTGGTCAGTGGCAGTGCTGCTCGCCTGGGTTAATGCAGCTGGCTGACCTTGAGCCTCACAGTGAACTGAAGAACTCTTCCATTCTCCTTAATAAATTGCCTTCATTCATTTTTCATTTTACCTTTTGGTACTTCTGTGATAAAGTTTCCACAAAGTTTGCCAGCTCACTTGCCTTAATGCATCACCTCAAGCTGTTACAAAATGAATGGTGGGTTCTTTGTTCTTTTTTTCCTTCCTAAGAACTTCAAAGTAAGAGTTCAACATCTTGCAGCACCTGAAGTTGGCTTGGTGATACTCCATTTTAGGGTTTTTTTTGCTTGAGGACCCTTTTCACTGCAGACTTAATGCAAACAACGAGGATGAATTGAAGCAAGGTGGTGAGTCAAGCACAGATGTGAACTTCTCTTCTGCAAATACACTTTTACATTAGCTGATTTTTTCTGGTAACCATCACATTAATAGATTTTTGCTGGTGACCAGCAAACCCAGCTCATTAGGACTTCAAAGAACATGTCCCACATCCTTAAGTGAAAGATGGGGGTGGTAATTCTTTAAAAGGTGGTTGGCTTAAGACCAAAAGTAAATTTATTAGGAAATTCAGCACTGAGCACAGTCTAAGTAACAGTGGTGCCTTGTTTAAGTCTGTCAGAACTGGGAATACTGGGTAGTCTAAGAGAAAGACATAAGGAGGGTTTTGCCTCTTAAGTGGAGGATTTTCCAAAAATTTTCCATTTTTGTCAAAATCACAAATTTTCACGGAGCATCGAGCAGGTGTCACCTTTATAAGAAAGGTGTGGACCCTTGGCCACTGGCTGCAATTCCTGGGAGCAACCTCACAGACCACCAAAATGTCTAAGCCCAGTTTGTCTTTGCAGTCTCACTGCTCTGACCTTGGTGACAACTCTGATGGAATTCTATGGAAAATGGACTAGGTTTTCCTGTGAGACCTACATCCGTTGGAAGAGTTCTAATGAGATATAGACCCCTTTACTCATTATTAGCATCTTCTACCCATTTCTAGCCAAGCATCAAGTCAGACTTTATGTCAGACTAATTAATAAATATATATAAAGGTATCTCATGATGTTGAGAGAAAACTAAATTTCCCTGCAGAGGATGTGAGCAAACAGAGACTCTCCAGTTAAGTCTTGACTACAGATTCATGCAGAAAATTGACCTTCAGAGAGGAAAAAGCAGAGTTCAAAAAGGTGAAGTTTGCAACCCTTTTTAGGTAACTAAGTATATAGAATCAAAACTGAAAGCAAGTTAGCCAGGTCATCTATCACTCTCCCAAGATATAAACCTTGTACTGTATTATTGTAAACCAAAAAGAAAAAGAAAAAAGTTTAAAGTGCTGTAATGAAAATGAAGGGGAATCCATACATTCAAACTTCATAGTGCAAAGCTTCATAAAATCAAAGAGGAGGACTCGGAGCCACCGGAAGTAATACATATGGGAATAGTTTACTACTGATAGGGCTGATAGTGCTAATGATTTTTAATGCTTCCTAATTCTTTCCCATTTACACCCTGATTTCAAGTCCGTGTAACTTTTGCCCGACTTTAAAAAGGGAACTTTTCAACACTGGTGTCTTCTTTATTCATCCAAAGGACTTCAGACACCCAAAGATTTATCTTGCAATGCACTCAGCCACTGATCCCCCAGGCTACATCTTAAAACAAAAGCTTGAAAGTGAACAAAAATGCAAGGAAATGACCCAATTTCCCCAGAATCAACAGCAAGCTAAGAATAGACTCCTGAACTCCTCAATGTCAGCTTAGTCAAACCATTGTCAAATGAAAATACATTTGTTTTCCCAAGTGTTCAGAACTCCCATTGTCATGGAGTACACTCTCCATACAAGTGATTAGGTGAATACATATACAAGTACAACATTCTTGTACACAGTATTCTACAGGCACACTTCCAAAGACAGTCCACCTGTCACGCTCTGCTTGGAAAATCTGCTTGGAAAATCTGTCCTTCAGTCTGTTTCTTTTTTCTTTTTTCTTTTTTTTTTTTTTTTTTTTTTAATATACAAAATGTACTTGGTTACCGTCCCCATGAGTCACACAGTCCAGTCTTGACAAGTTAATTGTTAAGTGGAATTAGGCAGCAGAGTGTTCTTTGGTCACATCCTTGCAGGGACTTGGAGAGCATGGTCTCCTCCCTGGCTGGCAGGCGAGGAGGGAATGCCCGGGTGGCTGAGCTGCCGGCCGGGATTTTATACCGGAGCTATTTTTAGCTGTTATCAGCCGCGGTGCGGGGCCAATCCGCGCCCGGGGCCGCGCACAAACTCTGCTCCGGCCAAACTTCACTCGCAGCAATCTCACAGGGAGGAGCCAAGTGAATTTGCTGCTCTGAACTTCGACTGGTTTTTACAGGGGCTCCTGCGAGGCGCCAGCGCACCAAGGACACGTGTTAGGACCATGAGGAAGTTACTGACTCAAGAGATAAGCATCCTGCCTATATTTGGTGAAAATTAGTGAATTTAAGGTGCCTCATGAAGTCCAATTCGTGATGCAATCATTCAGTATGATATACATATAAATCAAGCTCTGGTGTTTTTACAGAGGTGGTGTTTTTTATGTCAACGTCTAACTATGTACTGTGTAACTGGAAACGACTTACTGTGATTATTTACAAATCCATGTGCTCACCAAAGAAAGGGAAGACAGATTGGTGCCTCTTCAAAACAGGCCACATGGTGTAAAACAGATTTTTGACACTGGACCTTTGTCCAGTATATTCTTTTAGTAACTTTCTGTGGAAATATGACCTTGTAGTAACTTTAGGCTTTGAGAAATTAATTTGAAATGGTGAGAAAAATGTGTATTAAAATTAGGAAGAATTTCTGATGACATTAAGAAAAATAAAATCTTTCAAAGTTTAACTTATTTCTCCTAGTATTTCTGTTTACTGAGGACTTGCCAGTATTATTTGAGCACCTCACTGGCCATTTCTGGCTAACAGAGACCCTCTTGCAATGAGAGGCCACCCAAAGTATCAATGGTACAACTAAGGATGAACATATTTATAGACCAAGTATAAATGTGGACAAATATAAAACACTTCTGCTGGTCAGATTTTTAATCAAATAGATTTTTAAATAAATCCAAAAATGGTACAAATTCCTGTGAGCAGAGGTCAGAGGTCTGAAGAGTGATTAAATATCTGTATTTTCAGATGCAAAGCTTCCACTCCTTCCATTTGCTTCTCAACCAGCCCTCAAGCTACAGGGACACAGTGCTGAGATCTCCCAAAGCACAGCAACACAGACATTTCACCTCAAATAGAATTTATTTACTCAAACAATCGTAGGTATCTTAAAACAGGAGGTTATTAAAATAACCTTTTTGCTGCTTGTTTAGTTTAACTATAAAAGCAGAAGCAACCTGAGACAAGATGCAGCTGTGAAAAAAAAAAGGCACCTTTGTGGAAAAAAAATCTTGTGCAGAAGGGGATTACTATGACAACTGGCAGAAATCGAAACAGAAAGGATTGGCTGGTTTAGCCCCAAAACATGTGAGGTTGTCGAAGCCTAAACTGATTTTAAAAAGAGCTAAATGCATGCATGAATACCAATGGACCATGCTGGCACAAGAGCAAGGATGTTTTAGCTGCACATGAATAAAGGTAATTTGGAAATTAAAGTGTCAAACTTTTAGAGCAGTGACATTCTGAAGGAGATTTTCAAAATGAATAATAATAGCAATAATTTCAAAATAGGCCTTGATCATTTTATGAATGAAGTATTACATGATGAGGCTGTCTGTAACAGAATACTCAATTTCATGTCCCAAAAAGTCACATCCAGTCCTATGAATTTCTTTTTCAGATTACCTAGAATCCCCAAAGAAACTGTTGGTCAGTGTACAGATTTCTACCTTTATGTGCCTTATCTTTTATAAACATATAAGCAGGAAGATAATGGTTTTCTCTCAGAAGATGTGTTCTAGAGTTTCACTTCATTACATACTTCATACTGCATGGAGCCTGCAACAGAAAATCAATTAACTTGTGAATCAAAATCCTGGTTTTGAACACTGCAGGATGTACTGAAACCAGACCTGTGCACTGACAAATTCACTTCCCATCTATCCCTGAGCACGTCATTGTAATGTCATGAATGTCACTGATGTCTTACATTATAAGAGATGTACCACCAGTAAAAGTTCACCTACAATCGTTTCATGAATTAATTTGAAAAAGATCATCTAGAGATCTAAATATAAAAATCATACCTGCAGATGACAAATAAATGACTCATTTTAGAGTGACACACTTCCTCCTTTTCTTCTGCCACAGAAGGCAGTTTCATACAGGTTCATAACATTTCCCACAAAAAAGTGGTAAATATTTTTTATATTGTCACAAATACATAAAAATATTTATATGTCTCTTTTCAGCCACAGACAAGGTTATGAGAAGACACTGACTATTTCTAAATGGAGTAGTAAATATAGTGGCAGAACACTGGAAAATTTGCCTTCAATGCAGGGTCTTATGACCCAAAGACACAAGCAACTTTTCTTTTCCCAATTAAAATCTTAAGCTGTGTTTGAAACGGTACCTAGGAATTCAGATTTAGTATGTTCAGTTGCCTTTTCTCTCTTCTACTGTGGTGTTGGAAATGAAATGTAATTCTAAAACAGATACAGCTGAAAGACACATATATGGGGATTGCTGTTAAAAAAAGGACAAGATTTGACTGAAGTTAAAGGAAGAGTGCTGGATCTCAGTCTTGGAAAGATGACAAAATGTATTAGATTATTTTATCTGGTTAATTTAGACAGTAAAGTGAACAGCAGAAGTGTCCAGCATCTCACTGTTTGATCACTATTGTACTTCAGTTGTTGCTGAGTGGAGACACTGAAACAAAAAGGGAAATTAAATCGCCTCAAAAAAGAAATTAATCAATCCAAAGTTTGTTTCTAGATGTCCATTAAGAATTCACTTCTAGTCTAATCTAGTCATCCTTAGATTTGTATTTAAACTGTCAGTGGTGGTATTCAGCTTATTTAATTCAGGTGACCATGCCATTGTATTCAGTGAAAGTTTATGGCTTGATGCAGTTGCTGAAGCCTAGATATCCAGCAGTATTTGATAGGATAGCTGAGGAAATCATGAACATATTTGAGACAGGATCTATGGGACACCCATGGCCTGCAGAGGCAGCTAGAGGCCAGGAAAGAAGCCTTTAGACATCTAAACCAGCAGGGGATGCCCATGGTTGGAAAACTGAATTAGGCCCCACTCCATACAATGAACAGAGTCTACCTAACAAGTAACCTCCCTCTACAGGTGGCGCTTGCACTTGGCCAGGGGAATTAACATCCCATCATGCTATTTCAGATAGCTTTTTACTGCAAAAAGAGTCTAGATATCCTGCAGAGGTGTAGTTAATGGCTTACAGACACACCTTCAGCTGGATGAGCTAAATCCAGCCCTTGATATCTAAAGAAAACAAAGAGCACAGCAGAAATGCCGCTTTCCTCTTGCAGACTCCAAAATAATTGACATGTATCATCACCTGTTGTTCTGCAGGGATTATGCATCATTTTGTGTTTGCAGAATATTAGTCTCAGTAGAGCTGTTCTTTAGGTACTTCTGAAATAACCAATTTGAAATAATACAAATTGCTCTGTTTTGGACAGGATCCATTTAACAGGTGACAGTACTGCTACACACATACGTTTACAAAGACAGCAAAGAAGTAATCAATTCACAAATCCAAATACTTTTTACTCCAAAAATGTAGGTGCTGAGATGTTTCAAAAGAAAAAAACAGTCCATGCTGGGATAAGAGCCTCGTTTTCAGAACATCAAAGAGGATATCACAAGATGAAATATATATGAGGAAAAATAAATAACCAAATAAATCCCGTTTTAATTTTCACTCAGTGTGATGCTGCATTATTTACATTGTGTTTGCCATTGCTGCAATCACTGTGCAGGGACAACTGCCTAGATAATACAGGTCTGTATTTTGAAGCTGTTGCTACGTTACTGTGCTGTGCCCTGACACAGCTGGGGCTGGAGCCACACACTGAGGGGGGCAACAGAGTGCCAGCTCCAAATGGATTCATGGACATTTCCACACGTGCCAGACTCAGCAAGGGTTGGAAGCAAGACCTTTTACCCTTTGTATCCAAAAGATTAAGCAAACTGCTCTGCCCTGCTGCTGAAACACACGTTCTGCTCATGACTGATAGTCGGGGGACTGGGTGTTATCTGTAACAGAATGGCTGTCACTAATCTTTTTATTCACACACACACACACACACACAAAGTAATTTGGATAGGCATAAATCCAGCTGTGAAGAGACCCACAGCACAGTTTGCCTCCTCAGAAATAATGGTTATAGCTATTAGGTTTATATGTGAAGACTTAAGAGATTAGCAGTCTGTTGTACCTGATGGGGTGGAGGAGGGAGCCATGCTGGGTCTGCACAGTGGTGTGGAGGTGTTGGAGGTGTATCCCTATTTTCTGAGTTAGCAGAGCAAAAGCACTGGTGAGGCTGTCCCTCACACTGGATTTATGTCAGAGCAGTTTTTTGACTCTAAAACCATGCTGTTTTCAGTGAGAAACCTAAATTCTCACAGAAGAAAAACCTAACGCTCTACAAGTCAAATGGCAGCTGCAAACTGTGCAGTACTACTGTATTACACCTGCTTGCAAATGGGCAAGTAACAAATGGTTGAGACTGTCACTGAAGCATTTATTGAGAAAACACCAGGGCTGCAGGAACCATATAAATGTTAAAGGGTTCAAAAAGATGTTAAAATAGAGCAGATAAAGTGTTCTGACTAGACAGTTGGAAAAATGCTGAATTAAAGAGGTGCTTGCTGTAGTAATTTTTATTTGCACTGCTATTTGCACTACCTGCACCTCCAAACTGGAGTTTAAGAATTATATAAATTAACTGGAGAAAGACTGGAAAAGGTCATAAAAACCACCCCTAAAACAAAAAAAACCCAAACCACAACACACCAAACCATTCAACATTTAGAAATTATGATTCAAGCTTGAAGGCAAGCTGAAGGATTTATTTAGTTCAAGAAAGCAAAGACTGAAGAAAATTTGATCTATGTCTTTGATATACATAAATATCTTGTCTATTAAAAAGAAAAATAGCATCATTCAGAGCAACAGAAATTTACGAAAGGAAAATATTGTCTCAGGACAATAATTAAACATTTACAGAGACTAATTGCTATAGATGCTGAATGGGCATCACTGAATGTTTCCAAAGAAGCATCTGTTAGGGATAGTCTAGATAAGACTGAGAGCAGGAGGACAAATCACTTGGTATTCCAGACTTGTATTTCTATACTTAATTGTACTTGTAAGCTATCGCCAGATTATTTGCTGGAATAAACAACCATTAATTTCATTTTAATTATCAAAACAGGTATCACGTTAGGATATTGGCTCCCCATGAGTAATTTCCTGCTGTGTACATGTCAGCTTCAGCATCTTGGTCTGTAAATCTGCCAAGACTGGAAAACTGAAAATAGTTTTTGGATCTTTTCCTTGCTCAGGTTGCTCAGTTAACACTATTTAAAAGGTGGATTATGAATCACTCAACCTTTTTCAAATCTTATTCATAAGACCAAAATAATATTTGCTTACTTTTGTTAGATTTATTATTTATAATATTTTAAAGCCTAAAATGTCATAAAAAGCCAAAATACTATAATTTTGCGTACATATGGAGAGTTACATCTGCCACATGGATTCAGCCTGAATTTACCTTGCTACCTGCAAACTTGGTGGAGAAGATATGGCTTTAATACCAGCCTTATGTGGTATATTGGAGTCAATTAGAAGACTAACTGGTTTCCATTGCTAGGAGGTATCTGGACACCCAGTTATGCTTAAAAATATCTAACAGCCCAAAACTGCAAATACAGGTGTTTTCCTCTGTAGATGATGAGTGTAGTAAGTAATGCTCAGTTCTGCTCAGCAAAACACCAATTTAACCACAAACTTCTGACTGGACATCCACGTGGTTCTGCTCTCTGCAAATTACACATACTTAAAATTAGATTTGTCCTGTGATTTCATGTTCTGAACCATTAATACGCACTCCTAAACAGAATTTTCTCAACAGATACCAGAATGCTTCATAAAACAAGAGAAAAGCCAAGTCATTAAGGAAGAAGTGTGATTTTCCCAGTGACACAATGATGAGTCTCACTGTCCCTGTGAGGAACATGGTCTGTCATTCACAACAGTTCAGCTCAACTTGGGGAGTCAATGGGGAACTAGCACAGAGTTAGTTGTGCCACGAAGTTGGAGTCCTCAGACATTTCTGGCTGGGAAATCAGAGAACCACAGAATTGGTAAGGTTGGAAAAGACATTTAAGATCATCAAGTCCAACTGTCAACCCAGCACCACCACCATGTTCACCATTAAACCAGGTCCTCAAGTGCCACATCCACGTTTTTGGATGCCCAGGGATGGTGACTGCACTTCCTTGAGCAGTCTGTTCCAGTGCCTGACAAACCTCCCCATGAAAAAAAAATTCCTGATACCTGATCTAAACCTCCACTGGCACAATTTGAGAAATTTTCTCTCATCCTGTCACTTGTTACCTGGGAGCAGAGCCCGACCCCACCTGTCTCCACCTTCCTTTCAGGGAGTTTGGAAAGCAAGAGCCCCCAGCTCCCTCAGCTGTTTCTCATCAGACTTGTGCTCCAGACCCTTCCCCAGCTCTGTTCTCTTCTCTGGACACACTCCAGCCCCTCAATTTCTTTTTTGTCATGAGGGGCCCAGAACTGAACCCAGAATTTGAAGTGTGGCCTCAGCCATGCCCAGTACAGGGGGATAATCACTGCCCTGGCCCTGTTGGCCATAGTATGGCTGGTACAAGCCACGTGCCTTTGGCCTTCTTGCCCACCTGGGCACAGCTGGCTCATGTTCAGCTGCTGTTGACTGACACCCCCAGGTCCTTTTCCAGCTTTCCAGCTGCTCTTCTCACAGCCTGCAGCACTGCAGGAGTTGTTGTGACCCAAGGGCAGGATTCAGCATTTCAAATGAGGGAGTGGAAACATCTTGTGGGAAAAACAAAGCTTTTTCAGCTCCTGACCTCATGAAATTTTACAAAAGGATACCATAATTCCAAACAGAAACAGGTAAACTCTTAGGTTCTGATTCTTAAACGTAAGCACTGGTATCCACTAAAAGGACAGGAGGCAACAAGTACAAATTGAGACACACAAAATTCCATTTAAAACATAGTTTTACCATGAGGGTAGGACATTAGAATGGTTGCACAGAGAAGCTGTAGTTTCTTCATCTTTGGATATATTTAAAACAAAACATGACCCTGAGCAAGCTGATGTAGGTGATCCTGCTCTGAGTGAGGAGTTGGACCAGGTGATCTCCAGAGATTCTCTCCAGCATCCATAACTCTGTTACTTCAGTGCAGTGATCCAACAGGTGCAGGTTGATGATGCTAAACCACTGTATAACATTGGAATTTTTGCCTAACACAAGGTGTTTATTGCTTAGGGTAAAGAATTACCTTCCTTCTTTTGGGAACCATGTTCCTATGGCACCAAAGAGTACATAGAAGCTATAATCTGCAGTCAGTCTCAGGTCATCAAAAAACCAGAAGGGGAATAATTTTCTTCTGAAAAGAAAATTGGAGGACTAGTCTTTAAATAACAACTCAAGCTTCAGGAAAACAAAAAAGTTGAAATTTTCAAAGAAACCTAGACCTTCAGAACAAACATGCTGCTCAATAGGAAAATACAGTGTACAGGTGAGAAGGCTGAACCTTGGAGCCATGACTGGATCAGGCTGTCTTGTGCACTCAGTAACACAGCCTATTATATGCCAGTCATATTTCTATTCAAATTGCAAAGGCTTTTGTTTGAAGAAATTACAGAGTTATTGAAAGGGCATTAAGGTGGCTGTGACAAGCCTGGACGTGCTGCATTTACACAAACAAATTCATGTTGTTACATGCTGCATCCTGCTGTTAAAGGCACAGGGAATTCCTTTTTTTACCTTATGGCACATCCTGAAACAGGATGTCCACTGACATGACATAGTTACTAAACACTGATAATCAGTGAAAAATGAGTTAAAGTGATCTAAACATTTTCTTGGTGTCTAATGAATGGACTACTTGTAAACATTATTCATCCAGCTGCACTGTGAGTTAGACACCATTTAATCTTCCCATTTTCTCTGGTGTTCTGGCCTCTGACATGTTTCCAGTAATTTAGAGAGATTTGTTAGGGCTACAAGCAAAAAGAGGAATAAATACTGGCAGAACTGTCCTGATTGCTATTGTCCCACAGCACAAGGTCCTGCTGTCACTGTTGGTGTCTGCAGAAAAGTGCAAATCCAGATGAACCCAATTTCAGAGCAACACTGGCCTCAGGTGGACTAGAGCCCATGTGAGAAGGGAACCATCTATTAGTAATATTTATTGACCCCACTGAGATATTAGTTCCATGTGCAAGAAGCCACAGCCCTCAGGGATTTCACTACTCTCATTATATATTATTCTGGGACCTTCCATTTTACAGGCTGACTTTTGCTATCTAGATAATTAAAGAGAGAAAAGCTGAATCTGCGTTCCGTGGAGTTACTGCTTTATTACCTTGATACCAGAAAGATAGAAAAACAAAAATGAAAAACTAAATATCATCACGTTCTCAAGGAGTAAAACACTGTAACAGGAGTTCAGTTCAGCAGTACCCAGTGCCCTGCCCACTGGGATCACAGCATGGATCACCTGAGAGCCTCAACCTTTGAGCCAGGTAGGGATATCTTGGGGCTCAAGGGCATCTCAAAGACACCAGGCACATTTAGCAAGTGAAGAGAGCACAGTTTGCCCTTTTTCTCTGGCCTAGCTGATAAGAAGCTTTATGGGATAATAATCAGCTACTCTGTACAACAAAACCAAGGTAAAGGACTTCCTCAGACCTGGTCCATGAAAATTCTATTCAAAATGCCTCTCTTCTCACTCTTTCAAATTAACCCAAACAATTCTGCTTGAATGCATACATTTATTTTATCCATAGAAAAAGAAGACATTGTTATTTTGAAATAAGAGGAATGTGAAAGAATAAGGAAATTAAAGAGATGATTTTAAAGCCAAAATACAGCTCTCAGGTTGCTAACACCACGTAGTTGCCAGCAAACAAAATGTACTCAATTGTAGCAACTTTTAACATATACACAGGACTACATGCAGAAATATAAAATAGAACTAATGCCCCAGAACTTACTTTGACCATATAATCAACATATTTTTAGCAATGACCATGATCCAGTCACAGAAATAGGACAGGTGCTATTTCAGGGAGTCATTTGACCAAATAATGGTTTGGATTTCTGAAAACAATTCTCATTATGTGTGGTGACAAAATCTCTTCTCCTGCTTCCAAAGCCCCCATGGAACAGATTTTGATAATATTGATTATGTTGAAAAGTGACAAACTTCATGAGGCTTCTCTTGAAATAACAGAATATAATAATCATGGTGTATTGTTCTATTCAAGGTACACAAGATCTTAAACATTCTTACATAGTTAAAAAGAAGGAACTGTCAGGTCTGTGTTTCAGCCTAATAAATGTTGAGAAAGGTTAAATACAAGTGCTTTTATGAAGGGAATCATAGTGTTTATTCAAGTACACAACTGTTTACAGTTTTGAAACCTAAGTAATCCTTTAAAGGTGAGAGGTGTGAAAGCCCTCTCAGTAATTTATACCTAACTGGGAATGATTGAAAATACATGTTGAAATTGTCACAGAAATACCTAAATCTAAATATTGAAAGAAATACAAGAAAAACTTATTTCAGGGATGAGCATTATTTAAACTATATATTCAGTTTTCTTCATAGCATTCATAGCTGTTACTTTTGAGCTCTCAGCTGCTAGATAGTGAAGTGCAGGGATAGCTGACCTAGTTCAACTAAATAGTAGCAGCCTAACTGTAACAGCAGGGAGATTTCCCAGAATAAATTAATTGCAGCAATAATCAGAATACTTGCACCATACTTCCACTTGAATTAAGAAATCCCAGGCATTTCCACACAACACAAATCACCTTTCTCCGCTTAAAGATGCAAGAGGTAAGTGAAGAGATTGGCTCCCTGCAGCAAAGTTGGGAGCAAAGCAGTGGGTAGCTGTATTTCACTGATTTGGAGGACACACAAATTGATTTGGGGTTTAAAACTAGGGTATGCTTAGGAGCACCCACGTTCTTACCTTTACAAAAATGGAAATCTCAGCATCTTCCTGAAAGTTGTTATTTTCTCCAAAGTTATTGTTAAGGGGAAACTTGAGGGAAGTTGAAGAGTTGGTAGAAGTGCTCTGTCTCTGACGAAACTGGAAATCCGGAGGAAAACGCAGGTTGCTCTCAAACATTGTTCCCTCTGCTTCTTTATCTTCCAGAGTTGGGCTCATCAGATCCATCTGCTGCTGTGGCTGGTTTTCTTCAGCACCACGGTGAGATGAAGAATCATTTTCTCCATCACTTCCATACTGAGAGGCCACAGAATCATTACAGCTTTCTTCTGAGTTCTCTTTACTCCCATCCATGTGTTCTGGGATGTTAGTGATGGAAAAGGGAGATGCGGAATCTTCAGGGACATGATCAGAAAGATCACCCCCTTTATTTTCCTCAGAATCTGAAACCTCAGAGACAGTGGTGTCGTTAGCATTTTGATTGATGTCAGTGAAGGCTGGATCTTCCATGGCTGCTGGCTGGTGAGTTTTGCCTGCCTGCTGGTACCTTACAGACTACAATCAAAGTGAGATGTTAACAGACAAGGCTCCTCAGGAGGAAGCAGAGTCTGTGGTGTACTTTCTGAATGCTCAGCTACACATGGCAGATCTCCAGCAATCATTTACTGAGAGCCTTGAATCAACAACTGCACTTCCACCGAAGTAAAAGGCTGTCTCACTTTTAACCCCTTTGTTGATCTGACTCCTGGGAACTCTGTCTCAGGTGCTGTAATCAGTTGTTCCTCCAGATGTTGCCTGGATAAGTATAGCAAAAAAAAGCTGAAGAACCTATTAGTACTAGAAAGCCACAGCAAAAAAAAAAAAAAAAAGAAAAAAAAAGTATGCTTACATAGGAAGTCAAAAAGAGTTCTACTGGAAATCTTATTTATATAAAGAGGTAGAAATGCAGACTTCACCCACTTACTCATATTTTCAGCACACAAAAACTTCAAGGAAAAGCAAGGCAAAACTGCTTCAACAATACAAGCAATCATCTGCAACATTTAAGTGGTTACTTACAAAATCATCAACAACTGATGATCATTTATTAAAAAAACTATTAAAAAGTTATAAAGAGATAAATTTTAACTCTTTCCAATGTTGCCACTCATTCACTTTGGGGGCCACACATTTCACATTTGGCATTGTCCTGCTCTCAACTATAAACTAGGGGCAAAACTGTAAAAGCTCTCATGAGCTGCCCTGGGAATACAGGAAAATAAAGCAATGAAGAAGTATTAATCATGATTAGATATACATAATTCATCAATTTTTTAATTATAATCACATTTAGACTATGTATCTCCACGTCATAAGATAGACACTGTAGAAATCTAGTTTGCCACTTTTACAGTTCCTTTTCTCTAATGAATGGAGAGACACACCAAACTGCACAGAACCTAAAGTGGGTGAATACTGCCAGCTTTAGCATAGAATAAACTGCCCTCCTAGAGACAGATACACATTCCAGAGTGACTGAATTCCACAGAGCTGAAACTCCTGGAAGATCCAAACCTGTATTTATCAAATTATTATAAAGTTACCAATTTATTAAAGTCATGAGAACTTCAGGCCTTAAAGACTTTTTATCTCTGTGTTTACTGCATCTGGATTGCATAGACTATTACAAAAATTCTTATAAACTAATTATATTTAATCTTTTGGGGTTGAGTCAAAAGGAAAATGAACATGTTTTCCTCCTGACCTATCCTTGTAACTTCCTGAGAGGTAACTGCCATAACCAGATTAGATTTCTTCAAGAAAAAAAGCAGAGAAGTGAAAGATGGTAATTTAAGCCATCCCAGACAGAACCAGAAGGGAACACAAGCTGTTTCACAGGGTAGACTAGCAGGTGCTGCCTGCCTGGGATTTATGATTGCAGTTAACTGCCATTACTTTTATATTAAGAAGTTTAGAATACTACTAAAGTTAAATATCAAAAGCAAACCAATATTTCACCTTAATTAAACTTAGGGCTCCTAGATAACCTGAAAAGTGCCAAGATCATGGTCACAACCAAGTTTAATCACTGTGACTGTACAGTACAAAGATGCAGGTAAGTATCAGAGGTCAACGAGATCTCTCAGCTCATGAGGGCATTTCTGGCTTGATGTAACTCAAGAACTTCAAGGATGCATTACCCATTACCAAGGCCTAATTTCAACTTTTACTGCCCCCACATTCCTGCCTGGCACAAGTGGTCCATTACCAAACAGGAGGGAATACATCTCTTTACATTAGCTGTATGTAACTCAGCCACAATTCCTCATGTGGAAATCCTAACTCAGAGATTCTGAAATGTGTGCTGTTATCTGTCTTCCAAATTTCTAGCACTCAAGACCAAGGCTAATGATAAAACTAATTTAAAATAATGAACTTAAATTATTGAAGTTCAAGAAACTTCAAAAAAGCAATAAAACAGCTTGTAGGTTTTATATATTCAACTTCTTTTAGGACTACTTTTCTAAGAAAACACTTGGGTTTTTTTCATATTTTGTAGAAAGACAAATGTATTTCTGCCAGGGTCTGTTCAGCTTGCTCTGAGCATGACTTTGATCAGCAACTCCCACTGATCTTCAACCCTTTCTTACAGAGTGCTTACAGGATTAAACTCGCTGGGATCATAAAAACTCCCTCCTTAATAACTTGGCTGGCAAACAGTTTGAGGGAAAAAAAAGAACACAGAAATATGCATGACACAAAACAAAGAACAAAGTCCAACTGTAGTCCAGTCTATGACTTTTTTTCCCCCCCTCCATGAAAACAACGTTTGCAGGACACAGCAGCACCTACTGGAGGGTTTAAAATATCACAAGTGAAACAAAGAGTAAGAGCATAAGGTGAGTATTGTTTTAAAATAAATAAATACAGTTGATGTGGGTTTCTTTATTGTGAGTTATCCAAGTTCTTCTTTCCTCTGCGTCCCTCCAAGAGCAACGAAAAGTATCATTAAGTGTCCAGTGAAACTGGCCTTCTCTCCTGCACAGAAGTGAGAGGGAAGAGGTTGGATGAGGCAAGAGCGCAAAACAAAAAGGTCTCTAAAGGTCCCAGCACAACCAAAGCCCTCTGAGTAACAGTCCCACCCCAAAGCCATAAGAATGCAAGATTACGAAACAGAGATCACCACCAATTTCATCCATTCCCTAAATTCCTCTGCTCCCAGAGCAGGAAGGTGTTGAGTTAATGTGGAAGTTAGTAACACAATACTTTCTTCTGCTAATTCTGTAATCCAGGTTGTGTCACTGACCATCTGGATCCACGTGAGCCACTGGTAACACTGGTCACCGGCTTTGCAGAAACACAAAGAAGCACAAAGACCAAGAGCAGAAAAGTTCATGAAAGGACAAAAACATGAGCCATAGAACTCCTCATTTTCAAGAGAAGCTTGTTTTTTACTTTATAACTGAATGTCTGATTTTACTTCAACTTCATTTTTTTTAAAGGGAGACATACCAGAATCAACATGACTACAAGTCCAGTCAGCATACTTAGACACAAGTTACAGTTTTGTTAGTGTTCAGCATCTGGAATAAGGAAATCACTGATTCTTTCCACAGTCCAGTGGACAGTGATGAGCAACTCAAAGTACATCATAAAAAGAGTTAGAAATAATTACATCAAAAGGAGATGAAGATGGTCTTTAACACAGCCCAGTTATCAGAGCTCCCTACAATAGATGTGCCTGTTTAGACAGCAAGGCTGGTATTCATCTACATTTAGAAGCCCAGAAATGGATATCAGAACTGAGGCTAGGAACCCAGACAGCTGCCTGGTTCACTCTGCAGAGACACACAGAGCTCAGTGCAGCAGCTCAAACACACAGAGACATTTATTGGTATTTAAGTTGTTTGCTTAGAGCAACTTGATTTATCTGAAGGATAATGGCTCTGGCATACTCAGAAGCTCCTACTGAAACTTTAGCAGTTCACCCTGAAACCCCAACAGAAATCAGCACTTCCACCTTGCACTCATTTTAAAATATGTCAAGCAGAAGACTGACTTGTAAAGAAATTCCTGCATTGCTAGAGTCAGTTATCCGTCGCCTCCAAAGTGGAAGAAAAGGGTGGGAAGAATGAAAAGCAACAAGAATACCAGACCCCTAAACAGAATACCTCATCTATTCTCAGAAATTAAGAATCAGAGGCAAAACCCCACATTACACTACTTAGTACAGATTCCCAAGACTTCTACCTGGGTACACCTTTATTGAAGCAATAATTTGCACACATTCTAGACACTCCAGTGTATTGTAAACTTCAACTCATCCATCAATGCCACAAATAGCTTCAATGGTTCACAGCCCTGTTTAGAAATAGCAACCTGCTTCTACTGGAATTTCTCCAGTCATTTCCAGTTGAATATTCCTATAATTTTAATGGTTTAATGAAAGAGTCCTTCAGTTTTATTTGTCCTCAGTGAAGATACTTGCACACTTAAGGCAAAGAGCCTGTAAATCATTCCTCATAACCTAAAGAAATGGATGTCCTTCCATTGCTTGCTCTAAAGTATCTTTTTATCTTTTTCCAGACAGAAGAGCTGCAAAAAAATCCCCTGAATGGTTAAAACACTCCGAGTGCTTGGAAACAGCTGAACCTGAAACTGAATGATGGTAAACAAAGTTTACTATCCCTCAGAAACGGAGGGATCTTGGCATCCTGGAGGATCAGACCTTTCATTTGCACTTAAGTCGACTTAATGCAAAATCGTGAATGTTCCTGGCCATTCAGGATGTTGTTTTTACAGGAAAAAAAAAAAAAAAAAAAAAAAACAAAACAAAACACCACCAAAAAACCCCAACAAAACAAAACAAAACAAAACAAAAAAACACCCAAGAACTTTTTTCTTTCATAAAGCTCCAAAATTTCCAAAGCTTTGCAACATGTAGTTCAAGGACATTACCAAAACTACACTGTGGGCTCTGGGAGACAGACTGGTCATGATTTACAGACATATTACAAGGGACTTGCAATAAATTCATGCCACTTTGTTTTCATTCCTGGCTGCACTCAATACCTGGAGGAAATCAACCACAAACAAATGCTTGCACCATTTCCAGCCTCAGCTTTTACTTGTGTTGTTAGCAGCACCTCATCTCTACACAATTCATCAACAGTAATCCTCTGTCCACTGCCAATCTTGCACTAAACAGCATGAGGACAGGACTTTATCCCACACTTTGTTCCTTTATCTGTGTTCTATTTGTTCTGCAGTAAGGAAAACAAACACACTGAAGAATTATTTCAGAAGACAGTGGTTTGAGGATGATACATTTTTTCACACAGGAGTCAGCACATCCTTGAAGCAGGCATCCAGAAATCCATCTTTTGTTCTGCTAAAACTGACCTGGATTCTGCAGTCTTCAGAGGGGCTGGTTCACAAATCCAGGACCCCACTGTAGTAATAGTGATTCACCTTCTCCCATATTTCCTCTGCTGCTGGCTGCATAAAAGGCATATTTAAAGCAAACACACCCATAAATTTCACTCTGCATATGACAGACATTTTTCTACTGGGAACCAGACAAACAATAGAAAAACATTTTGCACAGGACACTCAATTCTCATGTTATCAACAGCTTTCAGTTGTTGAAAATACCATGAGTCACTGTCAACACACATTTGAAAACCTGCTTTATCTGCTTCAGGACCTAAGCATTCCCAATTTGGATGTTCCTTTATTTTTGGTCTTCCAGTTCATTTTGTAAAACTTTACTTGGTTTGGTCTTTAAGTCCATGGTCAGAAACTCCATTGGAATACCTGAGAGCCTAAGAAATACCAACTTTTTATCTGCCCAACTGCTCCAAGAAAAACATTTTTGTTTGCCTTTAAAATCTGGCATAATTTCAACAGCCTTGTTTATCTCTGAAACTAAGCACCCTTGAAAAGCTCAGCAACTCAGTTTCAAGCCTGTTTGCAGTGAAGGCTCTGGTAACTGAAATAAAGAAGGCAGAGACACTACAGTCCTCTGTATCACCCTGTCAAGCAGCCTTAGGGATCTCCTTCCACACAGTTTGAGAAACAGCAAGGTTAAGAGCCCTTTTTGTTTATAGCCTCCATGTACAAGCAATGCTTTGGATTAAATGGGCACTAAAAGCTTAAGGTCTAATAAAGTTTAACAGCTGTTACTCACACAGCTCTTTTTATGGTTTCATGAAATATCTATTTTTTTAATCTCAATTTTATAAAGATGCATAAAAACACAGTAAATAACAGGTTAAATGTCAGACTAAAAAGCTACTGAGCAAAAATGGTGACAGAGGTCTCCATCACATGGATAAAATTCAGAATAAAATTGAAAATACAGGAAGTATTTCTTGTTCAATATTAAATAATGAAAATTTCCTTAAGAAAGTATGCAATATGAGTAGCTGAGTTATTTGCATGCAACATCAAGTTTTCAAAGAATAGCAGAATGGTTTGGGTAGGAAGGGAATTTAAAGATCATCTTATTCCATTACCCTGCCATGGGCAGGGACACCTTCCACTCTGCCCGTGTTGCTCCAAGCCCCATCCAACCTGGCCTTGGACACCTCCAGGGATGGGGCATCCACAGCTTCTCTGGGCAACCTGTGCCAGGGCCTCACCACCATCACAGGGAAGACTTTTTTTTCCTAATATTCGATCTAAACTTGCTGTCTTTCTGTTTGAAGCCATTCCCTCTTGTCTTGTCACTCCATGCTCCTGTAAAAAGTCCCTCTCCATCTTTTTTGTAGGCACCCTTCAGGTACTGGAAGGGCACAGTTAGGTCACCCCTAAGCCTTCTCTTCTCCAAGACGAATAATCCAAATTAAGTTTGTCCAAATTTAACCCCAAATTTAATTAATCCAAATAAATTCAGAGTTGCTTCACCTCTACAACACTGCCAACTAGAGGGCATGGTTTCCATCCAGAAATAAAGTGTTGTATTAAACCTGGCAACCCCTGAGAATATCTTGAGGTTGCCTATTCTTTACTTCCTGGCATTAACTAATGGTTTTCAAGCAGCAAATGCTCAGTTGTACTCCAGCAGTAAATCTGGACAGCTCTGGCAGCATCCAGTGCTTAGAACTGCAGCTTCTACAGGCAAATGTGGGCTAAAATGCAGCAGAGAGATCAAGGTGATGAAAGGCAAACATCTCAGTTGTGCCTAGTTTTACTCCTCTTAAGGTAAGAATACATGTAACTCACCCATTTCTTGTAGGCAAACACTGTAAATGGAACCAAGAGCTGTATTAAACAAATTAGATATATATTGGCTAGACCAGTTCAGAGCTCCAAGCTGCTGTGGGGTGCTGCCTGTATGATGTGTCAAACTGGGCACACCACATTAGGCTGGGCTCGTGAATAAGTGAACACTGCAAATGGTTTTCAAAGCATGTGGGCAAGGGTAAACAAGAGATTACTCACACCTTTTAGGACTGAGTAGCTGAGTGAGTATGCTGCAAAAGTAGGCTGGCAAAAGAGCCTCGATGCTTAAAAGTTGTCTGCATCTGTGCATAAAGTTTTAACAAGAACTCAATTGTAACTTGATGAAATTGGTCAAAATATTGCACCTGCTCTGCTATGCATTCCCTGAGCTCTAATTCACTCTGTGTAACAAATATTTTTAAGGCAATACAACAAAGTAATTTATAAAGGACATGTCCCTCCTCCACATGATCAGCTGTTATGTGCATATTCACAAAGCTGAATTTGTGTAACCAAAAAGAGACTCAGAGGAAAAAAAAACACACAAGGACCTTGACTTGAACTTGACACATAACACGTGAGTAGCTGCAAGAATTCTTATCTAGTTCACCTGGAGATGTTTTTTTTCCTCTTTTACAGGCCTGTTTTGCCATACCTGCTACATTCCATAAATCAAGGTGAATCAGGGGTGTGTCACTCTATTCGGCCTACTGTACCACATTTTAGAGCCACTCCACAGCTGGCACACACAGGTAGCAAAACCTGCCTAACTCATACATATGTGAAAGCCATTTGGAAAAAACAAGCTGAAATTGACACCGCCTGCAGAATAAACATCTAGTAGGGTACACAGAATGAAATTCAGAGCTACTTCAGTCATTTATGAAGCCATAAGCATATCTTTTTCTCAGTTTTTAGGATGAAATTTAAAACAGTGATGATTTGTGCTCTGTGCTATTAAAG
>JANPWX010006184.1:2240669-2347062 GCA_024734555.1 Trochalopteron elliotii
GGGCCCCCACCCCCTCCCCCGGTCACCTCCGGTGCCGCCCGCGCGTCCCGGTCCCAGCGGAGCCGGAGCGGGACCTCACGGTGGGGCTCCGGAGGGGACGGGGGTGTCCCGAGGCGGGAGGTTGTGGGGACGGTGAGCCCGGTCTGAGTGCGGGTGAGGCACAGGCGCGGGGGAAACCGACCCGGAGCGCCCGGGTTAGTCGGGGGTGTCGCGTGTGTGCGCTTTGCAGGCGGAATAAATAACCTCCGTTCTGACCGGGCCGAGCAACTCCAAAACCTGGTCGGGAGGTTCGGGAGCAGGTGGGCTAATGCCGGTGGGTGTTTCACAGCTGGCTTATTTTGCTGGATTTGCCTGGAGTAGAGTTAATTTTTGCGTAGAACATGCCACTTGTGTACAAAAACACCAGTGCTGAGCAGCTTCGGAACATTTCGAAGCGAACGCGGCGGATTTGCGTCTTACTGCGCTGTGGAAACTCTGGTTCTGCTTTTTAAAGCACCTGACAATATCGGACGGGTGATTAGCCGCTGCGTTGCTCTTCCCATTTCTTTCCTCCTTTTTCTTCTTCAAAAGGGCTTGTGTCCTCCAAGTCCTCTGTTTTAAGAAGATGCCTTGATGCTGTTTTTGACAATCTTTGTAACTTCTGTATCTTCTGTTTTAACCGGCGCGGGGGGTAGCTTCCCGTGCTTTGCATTCCCGTCACTGCTAAAGCTACAGCTAACATTAAAGCTCCTTGCATCTTTAAAATAAACTCGCCGTTTTAAGGAGTTTGCAGGAAAGGGTTGATGTTAAAAATGTTGGGAAGACAGCTGCTGTGCCTTCTGGAATCACAGTTTGTCTGCACGTAAAGGAAGATAAAGGATGAAAGGATTATAAAGGGAAAATTTGCTGGAATGGGGCCCTTCTTGAGAAGCAAATACGCTGCCTAAAAACGTTGTAGAAGGTTTTGTGAAACCTGGAGCTTCACTTCCTCTTTCTTAAAGACTGAGAGCATCATTCTGTACCTTCCTAAATGAAGTGCTTAAGTCACACGTAATACATTAAGAGGCGGTAAAAGCTTACAAGTCATACCTGGCACTTATAATAGTCATTAATTCCTTGCTGAGAAATACTTACCTCATAGCTAAAGTTACTAATTTTGGGTTTTTTGTAGAGAGAAAAGTGTGGTCCATAAAGGACAGGTTTAAATGCTGTTACAGTAGATGTAGAGCAGCTTAGAAGGAAAGCAGAAGTTACTCCTGGCAGTTCTGTGTATGGAATAAGCAATAATTAAATGGTAATGTTGAAAGGCTGAAAAGTCTTCCAGCAACTCTGGAGGGTGGAAACTGAAAAAGGAAGAGTGAGATGAAAAAGGAATTAGTTATAGTAGGAAACAGGCTTCTGACCTGAACAGTGATGTGTAAGAAGAATTTGGGGCTGCAGAGGACTCTTAAATGTGGGTCTGGAATTCTTCAAGTGCTTGTGCTTAAACATGAGGAAAAATACTGATTTTCTGTCTTGGAATGTAGAATTGTAATAGGACACACACAACAATGGAATAACTGATCAAAAGAAAACAATTCTTCCTTTCATTTAGTCTGCAGTGGAAAAAATCTCACTGCTCATTTGTTTTAATACATGAAAAACATTGACAATATGTGAGAAACCTCTAAAGTCAGTAGGGAAATGTGAGTGGTTGTTTAGACTGGGTGTTCTGGATTTACCCTCTGGAAGGCAGATGTATATAATGTATAGCTAGTTAAACTGGTCGCAGTAGAATTGTTTTGATTACATGCTTTGTCTGTTTAAATTTTTTCAGGTGCATCTGATTACCTGCTGGAAGCACTTAGAAGTCTCCACAATGAGGTTGATGTTGAGGTTATTTTTTGCTGGAATCCTTGTCTGTTGTGCTCACTCAGCTGGCGACTCCGTACCCAGGTTGCTCCTTGTGTCCTTTGATGGCTTCAGGGCTGATTACTTGGAAAACTACAGCCTTCCACATCTCCAGGAATTCATTGCGGATGGTGTGCTTGTAAAAGAAGTCATGAATTCTTTTATCACCAAGACTTTCCCAAACCATTACACCATAGTGACAGGTCTGTATGAGGAAAGCCATGGCATTGTGGCTAATGACATGTACGATGCAGATGCCAAGAAAAAATTTTCCCAGTTCAACGATTCAGATCCCTTCTGGTGGAGTGATGCAGTTCCAATTTGGGTAACAAATCAACAGCAGGGAAAGGGAGCGAGTGCTGCTGCAATGTGGCCTGGTAGTGATGTGAAAATCAACAACACCACCCCTCATTTCTTTATGAAGTACAACTTCTCAGTGAAGTTTGAGGAGAGAGTGGAGAGAATTGTTGAGTGGCTGAACAGCTCTGAGCCAGTGGTCAATTTTGCAGTGCTCTACTGGGAAGAACCGGATGCCAGCGGGCACAAGTACGGCCCAGATAACGCCCAGAACATGAGCAGTGTGTTGGAAGAAGTGGATAAACACGTCGGTTTCCTCATGAACAAACTGAAGGCATCGGGTCTGTGGGACAGTGTTAATGTCATAATAACAAGTGACCATGGCATGGCCTCCTGCTCTGCAGAGAGGCTGATTGTCCTGGATGAATGCCTCGGGCGTGATAAATACACCCTGATAGACAAGACTCCGGTTGCTGCAGTGCTGCCAAGGCAGAGTATGTTTGGGTTTGGTTGTTTTTTAAGGCATGTACTGAGGATTCAATCTTGTTTATCTTGCCTCTAAAAAGTACACAGTATGTTAGACTTGTTCTGATCTTTTGCAGAACCTCTGGAGTTCATGTTGCAGAACTTTGGCATAATGACTAAGCTAGAGAATGATGGTTTATTTGGAAGTTTATTTTGGCAATCAGTGGAACAAGGAACAGTGGAACATCAGTTTTGTGGCTGATGACCCTGGTACAGGTGGTTGAGAAAGTAGATAGGTACTTAGTTTGCCTGCTCTCTTGTTGCTCACTTAGTCTATGCAGCTGTAATTCACAGTGAGCATGAAATAAACCATGTGTTTATTCAGAATGAAAAATGTCATTGTGTAAATTTCCAGGTAAGAATCTAGTCCCATCTTTGATTGTTTTAGCACTTCTGTTTTTGGGAGTGAAACCTAAGATTTCATACCACAAATTCCACTTTTGTATCTTGGAGTAGTCCCCAGCAGGCATGTCTGAAATCATGACATTGCTGGCCTCTCTCTGACCAGACTAATGAACAAAGAGATTCATATGGTGAAAAAAGAAAAAATTACTGCATTGGGTAAAATATTGACTACTTGAGGGGGTGATTCTTTTCTCTTGATTTCTGTGCTTGAATTTTGCCCTTCAAGCCCACATGGTAAGTTGAGTTGTAGGTCCAAACCCACATCTGGAAGGTGTCTGATTTAAAATGAAAGCAAATTTTGAAATTCACCTCAAGCAATATAGCATTTCATAAGGGACATGAAAAAATCCTTTTCTAGGTGTGTTTTTAAAAATAATTTTTTGAAATAATGGATCTTAGGTTTAATGACAGATAATTGTAGTAAACAGGAGTTAATTTCCAGCTGTTTCATGTGCAATATTTTCCTTGGCAGACAAAGAAGAGGTGTATAACTTACTCAAAAATTGCAACATTCACATGAAGGTTTATCTGAAAGAAGAAATTCCAGACAGATTCCATTATAGCCATCACAGGAGAATCCAGCCCATAATCCTGGTTGCAGACGAAGGCTGGACGATCGTACAGAACGAGTCCCTGTCCAGGTGTAAGTGTGTGTTCCTCTGTGGTGTGTGTGGGTAAACTGCCTTGTTTCTATTCCAGCCAGCTGCAGGATGGTTCTCATTTAGCAAGGGGAGTCCTGGCACTGTGCAGGTTTAGGAATAGTGCAGCATTTTCTAGAACATTCTCAGCCTGAGCCTGGAGTGTTTGACAGATGAGGAGGAGATGGGCAATATTCTGTTGGCTGAAACATTTTGTCACGTTCAACTTAATAGTCTGAATTATCTTAGGCAGGTTAGCAATCTGTCTCAAGCTTTCCCTAGAGTGTGGCTTAACTTTTTATTGTATATAAAATATATATGCAGGGGTGCATAAATCGAAGCATGCAACACACAACATTTAATATTACAGTATGTTTACTAGGGAATGAAAATAAATGGCAGGAAGTACTAAAAATAGTAGGAGCACAGCAGCATGTTTGAAAGCCAAAACTCAACAGGTGTCACTTCTGACTCAGCAGGGTGTTGAGTGGTGTAAAATCCTGGTTGCACCCAGTTTGGCTGATCTTACTGTCTGTCCTTTGCAGAATTAAGTTCAGGTTTTTTCAGTATTTCTACAGAAGTACTGCTTTTTAATGCAAGATGTGTTTATATTGTAATTTCCCCACAGATTTGCTACAATTATCTTCAATTTGGCAATATGTCGCACAGGTGTGCTCTGATCAGAGTTCTCTTTTTCTTGTTTCTTGTTATATTCAATTTCATGCACCTAAAAATAGTTAGTAAGTGAGTATTTATAAGGAACAGGCATTGTATCAGTTGAAGTAAATCTCTTTTCAAATCAGTTGTATTTGTGAAGGATTTCCAGAATCAGGCAGGGGAGGTTTTAGCCTAAAAGCCTGTTTAAGGTTTATTGTCTTCATGGACAAAGTGGCAGCACAGTGATTGCCAGGTGTACCAGTAACTCCACACACCAGAATCCTGCTTCAGAGGTGAAAAATTGGGAACTTCATTAGGGAGGGAACTTGGAGTAGCTCAGTTCTGAACAAACAAGTAGTAAAAAGCAGGGCAAACATCTAGAAACATGAGTCAAAACAAACAAGTTGTGGTAACAAACAGAACGGTGGAAAACATTGAACAGGACTAGTGGAAGCTCACTGAAATGGTGAGTGTGACCTAATCAGTTGGAATCTGAATGTTTTGCTTCAGGGAATCCCCCACAGAAACAATTCTCAGCGATGTTCCTCCACTGTTACTAAGAAATGGACTAAAAATTAAATGCAGTCACTCAAATACTGTGCTGTGCATGCTGTGAAAGACTCCTGGCACCTTGGACAGGTTTTTAAGGAATGCTATTAGGAAATTTGACAATGGCTGCTCTTAAGCTGTTTATAGGCCACCTTAAAAACCTACCAGATGTTGGTACTCCTCACCTTATGGCCACAAAGGTTTTGCCATGTGCCTGCCAGAGGCACAGTGATCCTTTGTCTTTTGGTTTTGACTCTTTGAGTGTCCCTTCAGCTGAAGTAGCTTATCTGATAAGCATGAATTGGGGGTATTTAATATGCTTGAACTGAACACTATCAAGGGAAAGGTGCCTGATTTTTAATAAGTAATTAAAGTGTCCACTCTGCAAGGAGAGATGACTTTTCAGAATCTGAGAAGTAAAAATTTGCATTCTAGCTACTGACTCGTTGTGGAGTGGCAACCTCCTTTTCAACTTTGGCATGAAGAATAGGAAGGGGAATGCTGGAAAAGTTAAGCACTGACAGGAAAAGAGATTAATGGGAGGGAGAACCATGGGGGAACGCCAGTATGGGAAAAGACTTGTGGGGTTTGGGGAAGAGGGGAAGGAACTCTGGCTTCCTTCTGTGGTTGAACTGACAGAAGTTGAAGGCAGCAACTGACAGAACGAGAGGACACAGTCTCAGCCTGCATCAAGGGAAATATAGGTTGGCTGTTAGGAAGAAGTTTTTCACAGAAAGAGTGATTAAATACTGGAATAGTCTGCCTGGGGAGGTGGTGGAGTCACCATCCCTGGATGTGTTTAAAAAGAGACTGGATGTGCCATGATCTAGTTGAGGTGTTAGGGCTGGGTTGGACTCGATGATCTTGAAGGTCTCTTCCAACCTACACATTCTGTGATCCAACAGCTGCTTTTATGTTGTGCATTAACCTTTGGTTAGAACACATGCTTTGGGGGTGGGGGAGATGGGGAGGGGCAGAGGCTGTGGCAGTAACTGTGTGCTCTACCCCTCCACAGTGGGGGACCACGGCTACGACAACGCCCTGCCCAGCATGCACCCGTTCCTGGCCGCGCGCGGTCCCGCCTTCCGGCGCGGCTCCAGCCATGGCAGCCTGGCCAACGTGGACATCTACCCCATGATGTGCCACGTGCTGGGGCTGGCCCCGCGGCCCCACAACGGCTCCTTGGCCAACGCCAAGTGCCTGCTGGCCGACCAGTGGTGCGTCAGTGTCCCCGAGGCCATCGGGATCGTCATCGGCGTTTTCATGGTCCTGAGCACTTTCACCTGCCTCATCATCATCTCCAAGAACAGGGTGGCTCCATCCCGGCCCTTTGCCCGGCTCCAGTTACAGAGTGATGATGATGATCCTTTGATTGGATAGCGCGGACGGAGCCCAGCCTCGCTCCCCACGTTGTGACTTCAGGACAACAGTTTCAATTTGCACTGGATGGCATTCTTTGTTTGAGGCACTTTATCTGTGTAAGATACTGTACAGCCAGACCCTGCTGATTCCTGTGACTAGTGTCATGTAAAAATATTTTCATAACCAAACAGTGAACAGGTGGCTTTTTACTGGAAGAGATGCTTAACAAAATAAGGATGCTTAGTTTTTCATTCTGAGCACTTTCAGAATGAGACTCCAAAGTGTGACTAGCCAGGGTGGAAAAAGTGACTTTTAATATTTGTAAATGATGATTGCTTTTTTGTATTAAATTAATATTGACTATTTTTAGTGTTCTTGCACCTGTGTTGGAAAGAAAAATTTTTTGAGAGTTAGGAGTTAGTTTTGAGAGTATATTCTGGTGTGCCCTTAAATTTGGGGAAAGAGAAGATCCAAGACTTTTGTTTCTACCCTAAGTCAGCAAAGTGACAAGAAATTTCTGAGAAAGAAAATAGAAGTCAGTGATGAAATAACTGGTGCATATCTCTTTTATCTTGAGCAATAAACTATGTGGTTCAGCACTTACAAGCCTGGGCAGGAGGCTCTGACATTTCTGGATATGTTTCTCTGGATGATGACTTAGATCCACAGGTCCAGTTGGGGTGGCACTGCTGCCTTATCTCAAAAAAGTCAGTTTTAACCTGTGAGTCTTTGAACTACCCAGTTTCATCAGCTGTAGGTGTAAAATCATTGCTCCTAAACCCTGTGGAAAATTTCTCAGGAGTAAATTCTGCTGAAGGTGTTTTTGAGATAAAGGTGGTTCTGCCCTGTGTACCAGCTCATAATTGCCTCTTGAAGGCTGTTGTGCTAAAAAGCAAGAATTGAAAGTTTGATGTGCAAGTCATCAAGCAAGGATTCCAAACTCCTATTTTAAACCCTGGAAATTTAAAGGAAGAAGTTAGCAGATCTTAACTCAAAAAATAAATTCTCTATAATAATGTTTGAGGTACATAGATGCAAATTCCTGATGAACACCAGAGCTAACTGTTCTCTTAATTGAAACTCTTTATTCTTTGTTAACGGTCATCTAGTAACTTGCTATAAAAACAATGGTTTGATAGAGAAAGCCTTAAATGGTACCTTGTCTTTCAGTGGGATTGTTATTGCTAACCCAAAAAGAGAATTACAGTTACCAAGTCCTTTTCCTACAAGTGACAGAGGAACCTGGTGGCAGTGGGGTTTCTCTTTCACAGCTTCAAATTCATTGCAATTTGGTGTTGGCCACAGCCTTTTAGTGATCTGACAGGGAGGCAGCAGGAACTTTGGAGGGAAGAGGTTACTTTGAACTGCCCACTGGAAAAAAATAAACTTGAGCTTTTATAAATGTGTGGAAGTTTTGGTAATGTGTGTCTTCCTGTCTAGGGATTCCATTGTACTTGATTAAAAACACAGTCCAAAACCTGACCAGTTCTGGTTTGTTGGTTTTTTTTTTCAGACTACTACTTATTACTTACTAATGCTTTACTCTGAATTAATCTGAACTTGAAATCAAGTTCAGATTAATTGAAAGAGGCTCAAGCCCCTTGAAAAATCTGTGCTGTTGCTGACAGGGTACTGGATTTTAGCCTGTTGATATTCTAGAGCAGTAGCTGGACTGAACACCAAGTCACTTCCTCATCCTGCCATATGTAAATTAATTATTACATTCACCGAGAGGTGAGGTTAATGAGTAACTACAAAAGGAATATGTTGCAGGGTAGAACCTAGGCTTAGACATGCTGTGAAAGGGAGGATGCTTGAATTCCTGTGTTGGAGAGAGTTTTGTTAGGTTCTGGTAATTCTGTTAATGCAGAGTGGGCTCCTCAGAGGGTCAGGCAGAGAATTACTGGAGATGCTTTGCATCATCTGTGTTTGGAAAGGCTTGACTGAGTTTACCTTTCTGGCAGACATCCTGTCCTCTACTTGTGAGGTTTGTGTTTTTTTTTGTAGAAGCTAAAACTGATGAGGACAGTATTTTCTCCACTCTGTTCCTTCCCCCCAGCAGCTGTCACACACCATGGGGTCAATGTGCTCTCAGTTCCTCTGTCATCCCTTCCCAGGCAGGTGGCAAAGCTACCAGCAAGGCTTTGGTGACCAGAACTGTAAATGCTGACTGAAGCACGATGCCAGAACTCTGATGTGAAACAGGAATGTTGCTACAGCTGGGCAAAACAAGGTCCATAAATGCATTTCTCCTCCTAGCTCTAGGCAGACACTTGTAATGAGAACTGCTACAGGCACTGAGGTGCTGTCAAACCAGCAGGTGCCTGTCTGGTGGAAATCCTTATCACCTTCTGTTCCTCCTCCCTTTAGCATGAAGATGAGACAGTGCTACTGTGGAAAGGCTTTGAAGAGGAAATTTAAGTGTTAAGTAGGATAAACTATATTCCAGTTGCACTGTTGGTTATTTTCATTTCCAAAGATGTGGTGTGGTCTAATGGTGCTCAGTGTTTTCCTGGGACAAAGGGTTTCACAGTAGCTCTTGTACATCCAGTTTCATACAGATCATGAGAATCTAGAAAAAAAAAATCTGTCTCTAAGACATGTTGATTCATTTAAGGATGATTACTTTAAAAAATAGATCCTTAAACACGACAAAATATTTCCACTGCCTCATTCTGGTTTGTGTGAAGTATTTCTCATGAAAGCCAGTGGCTGATTTCCTTTTGGGCAGCCAGCTCAGAACAAGAACAGCAAAGCTGTGGCTTGTGCTTCCTCAAGGCTGCAATAAAGGGGCAGTAGTTTGTGGCAACATTTAATGACTTCCTAAACAGACACAACTCAGCAATGGTCACACAGGGCACATTAATTCAGGGAAGCTCCTAACCCTTAACTGGAGTTGCAGTTTAGAAGGGGAATAGAGGATATTTAGTGACACTTCCCAGCTCTAAAGGCTGATGTTTCATTATAGGAACTCTCCACACTGGGTATAGCAGCCCTAGAACATCCACCCCTCTGGGGTTCCCTATTTTTTGGGCATTGGGATCACAGAAACAGTTCTACAACTGAACTACAGCTCTGAAACTCTGCTTTCAGTAACTTGCTGCCTACACATTGCCTGTGAAAATAAACCAACTTTGTGTACCTCCAAGGACCAGACCACAGGGACAGATGTCTGCTCTAACATGCATGGTAACATCTTCTATTGCAAAAAAACTGTAATGGAGGTTTGTTAATAGGATTCAGATTAGGATTTCATTATGGAAAGGCTGATACCACTATTGAATTTATCATTTTCATGTGCTTGCAACAGTTTTTGTAGTTTACTATTTAATAAATGCTTATATCACCTTTACTGTAGGGCAAATCCAAGGTTTGTACAGCAGCATAGATATGGTAAATGCAGCATCCATGGCATTATTTCAGCAGAGAAGAAGACTGGGAAGTAAGCCTGTTAAATTTCCATTTTACAAACAGGACCCAACCACTGCACATTTGTCCTTCTCCCACATGCAGGTCAAGCTTGTGCTGTTCACACTTCTGACAGAGCTCAGGGGGGCAGGGGGGTTGAAATGAGCTGATCTTTAAGGCCTCCTCCAACCCAAACTATTCTGTGGTTGTATGAAAAGTCAGTTTGCACAACATTTCACCTTACAACAGGCTTGGCAGTTCTTGGTTCATGGTGGGAATGGATGATCTTAAAGGTCTTTTCCAACCTAAGTGATTTAATGAATCTGATTTTTCTGGTTTGGTGTGTTTTGTTTTGTTTTGGGGTTTTTTTGTTTGTTTGGCTTGTTGGTTTTGGGGTTTTTTTTGTTTTTTTACAGCCGCATTTCTTGTAGGAGCATTACCACAGCTCTTGAGCAAGAAAGTCTGGAAGATTTTCTTTTAGTAAAAGAAGCTGGTTTCCCACTATTGGTAACCAATAGTTGTTTTTTCCATATATGGCAGCAAGGTGGGAAACAAGAAGTCTGTTATATAAGAACTGTGACCTAAAATTCCAAAGTTCTATCACACTTCCAGTTATTTTTAACAAAGGCATACACTTTGCAGAGTCCAAGGAATATCTGGGATGCAGACAAGTTGAAACCATTCTCCCCCAGTAATTTTCCCCCCAGTTCAAGTTTGTTTTCCAGAAGTGTTTTAAATGAAGCCAGCACTCCATGCTTGACAGCATTATAGCAAAGATGTATTTTAACTTCAGCGTTTCCAAACAAGAAGAAACAAAGAAAACATTTGACATCTGTAAGCTCCACAGGTCAGTAATGAAACATATCATGCATCATTCTTAGTTTCCAAGTTTAAGTTACAAGCAGTACACAATGTACTCAGATTCTGTTTCCAATAAACTTGTTTGTACATCACAGAAAGTATCATATACACAGAAACCAAATCCCACATCCCCCCACCCAAAAAGGTGTCTGACAAAATGTCACATCAGAGAAAAAGTCGTTCTTTTTCTCCAGGCATCATCTGTGCTTTCAATTTCATTAAGCTCACACCCAGTAACTTAAAACAGTTGGGCAAATGTCCTAGCAAGGAACTACCCAAGAAGTACCTGCAAATACACCTAAGAATAAAGGAAATGTTTGACCCTAATCTGAAGTACCCAAATGCTACAAGATTCTCTTCATTTTTTTTTTACAAAGTTTTATTTTGCCCTCCTCAAAGAAGGGCCTCACAGTGCAATACAGAACAATGACATCAACAATTCTCACATTTGTGTCCCCAGCCTATTCTGAGTGTTATTGTTCCCAAACCCTTTGTTGGGGAAAACCTACTGCTGTATCCTTGTTTCATATTTGGGCAGGTAAATCTAAGTCCCAAATGACTGATCAACACTGACAAACTTTGCCCCCTCCTTAAAATCAAGGGTTATTTTGGCTGATGATAGAACTACGCTTGCCACAATTAAAGTGGAGTTTAAGGAAAAGCTCTGAGATTACAACCCAGTTATTTTTACATCTGCCAAAATCACTGCTATGAAATTACTGCAATAAGAAGAATTTCTACTAAAGCAACATGTTCCAAAGTGCAGAAGCTACAGGTGAGAGTTATGGCCTTATTATGTCAATTGTCACTATTATTGCCTTATCAAAGCCTGCAGATCTTCCTTTAAACACACAATACATTTGTGCTACAATTCATTTTTAAGCTGCACATAAGCAAGAAAAGGTGGACTCAGTGCATCAATTTGCTGTGTGCCATCCACTGTTTGGAAGGTGGATAGGGAAGGGATAAACAACAACTCAGAGGTTTGGGTTTTGTGCTCAGATTTCCCCAGTCTCTGAAAACTGCTGGGAACACGTTACTGGTGTCGTGCTTCAGCTGGAGCCTCTGCAACATCAGTTTTACCTGTGCCAGCAAATTCACCTTCAGGCACAGCCAATGGCCAGCTGCACTAAGACTCAGCCTTAGAGACCTTTTCCTTCAGTGTTTGCTTAAGAAAATGGCAATGCAGGGAAACAAGGCAGTTCACAGCACAGCACTGAGTCAGCTGGAGTTCACAGGATTTCATATACATCTCCCAAATCAAGGGCTGTCTTCCAACAGACCTGTATTTTTCCTGCCTTCCTAAAGCTACAATTACAGATGAACTATCAGCAGAACCCTGAAGTTGGGCTATTTCATTGCCTTCCCTCTGAAGCATTCACTGCACCCCAGTGTGGCCTCTGGAAATGTCCACATCTGTCAGCAAGGCAGCAAGTGTCCCTGCCATCACAGAGGAACACAACAGATCTTCACCAAGTCTGGAATTTAGCTCAGCAAAAGCGATTTTGTACCCAGCCCTCCCCTTGCTGTACTGACTGTCAGTCACACCCTTGGTTTGGCAGAGCACATCCAAAGCCGAGGGGTTCCCATCCTTGCCCTCTGCTGGGGGCTGTGGATACAGACATGAATTCCATTTAAAAATACCCAGTCTGCTACTTCTGCACTCATTTTGACAGTTTCTTTCTCCTTCAGGCATTGCACTCAGCCACAAAGTGCTGAGAAATACTATCCTCTCACAGGGAGAAGGGGAGAAGTCTGACAATAGACAACTTTTCTCACTTAAGAACGTTTTTCATACAAACTTTAGTCAGCAGATTCTCACCTACCATTTAAGTGAGCTCACAAAAAAACCCCACAGCTACACTAGCAAGAAGATTTATTGCCACACACAAAAGAATATGTACCTTTGTTGACTCAGAATTAATATTTTTCCCTGACAGGTTTTCCTCTGGAAAAATAAACTCCAGTCTTACACCCTTTTCTTTAATTATTAAAGTGTGCTTTTTCAGATTTAAGAACATATATGGCTTGAGATTTATACAGCTGCCCCTTGAACTGTGTGTGTAATCCTGATCATCCCATTCCAAGGCCCACCCAGACAGAGCAGATAAAGCACAAGACACAAGCCAAACTCAGAGTCTCCAGTAGCAGACCAGGAACAAGCCTGACAACACTCTGAAACCAGCTGAGCATCTTTGTTCCTTAACTTGTTCACCTCCCTTAGCACCACAGAAATAGAAAAGATTTGGATATACAGGTGTGGTGCTTTTACATGTCTTTATCCTGCATGGAACTCCTAGAAAATTTAGTGCAGTGTATAGGAAATAGAAAAAGTAAAGGCCTACATTTACCTGAAATCATATTTAAAGTGGTAAAAACCTATATTTACTTAAATAAACTTTTAAAACATTAAGAATCAAGCAGTTTAATGCTGATTGCTAAAGGCAATACCACTTAAGATTTGTATTTTGGGGCTACAGTTAACACAGTAATTTGAAGAAATAGATGTAACTGTTAATTTAGACACCTAGCACTGCATGATCTAGCTGAATAATACTGTTCTTTCCTGCAGGATTTAACCCACCAAGTAATCTGGAATGGTGATCCATGCAAAAGCTTCCTTGGGCAGGGAAGAAAAATACTAAAAAAGAAGTTTAGTACCATTCAGTGACTTGTTAAAATCAAAGAGGCTCAAAAAAAACCCTCAAAAAATAAAACAAAAAAGAGGGTGGGAAATGAAATCACCATTTAATAGTCTGTGAAGTGCACTCCAGTTGATGTTATTTCCCTAAAAATAGCCATAATAAGGTATTTGAAGTCTATTGTCACTACAGGTCTACATACACACAATTTCCCAGGTTTACCTAGGATATCTTCAGGCCCTGGAAGATGAAGTGGCTGCAGGGTGAAACAGGAACATGCTCTCTCTCCATCCCTGGTCTGTACATGCCCCAGAGTACCAAGGGATCAGCATCCATCTCCTTTCACTCCACATATCCATGCTGATCCACCTCCACTGTTTATTTTCTTTGTACAGGCTTATCTTAAGCCTCAATCAGGAAATAATCCCAGGTGTTATTAATCCTGCAGCAGTGGCTGGGCAGCTTCAGTGTGTCGGATTTGCATGGAATTTGCTTGGGCAAGGACAAAATGCTTAACAAAAAGTGCAGTAAAAACCAAAACAAGCAAACTGCCCAGGAAGACTCCTACAACAGTGGAGTAGGAATCTGCTCCACGGGCTCCAGGAACTTCCTCAGCAAGAATATCCTTCACAGCACTGAAGGAACCATTGTTGGGCAGTGGGTTGATGCCAAGCAGATGGCACAGTAAGGGGTACAAGTCTGTAGCATTCATGAATTGTTTGGTGACATTCTTTCTGAAAGCAGGCCCAACTGCCAGGAAAATGGGATGCATTTCTGGTACAGCGTTGTCATATCCATGATTACCAACTAGAAATAAAAGATAGATAAAGGTCAATATCCCAAGGTTGGAAAACAAGCACTGAACATTTTCCTAGAATTATCAGAATGCAGAAAAGGCACAGCCATCCTTAGAGAGGTTTAGAAGAATTGTTTTGATTGACAGCACAAATATCTCCAAGCAAATACCAAATCTCAGAACTGCAAAGAGAAAATACCTAAAAAACCCACAATGGAGAGCACTATTTAAAAAAGAGGGGGAAAAAAGTGAGCTCATAAGGCAGTAACAGCATTGTCAATGGCACACAGTGTACACCCAAACCTCCTTGATTTTCCTCAAGGAAAAACTCCAACTTTGCAACTGGTCCAGATCTCTTAGAGAAAATTAAAAAAATCCAACATGTAGAGTCAGAGTGTCCATGTGACTCCAAGGAGACACTCTGACATTTTGTCCAATTTTGTGCACCATCAACTCTTCAACAAGGAAGAACTCACTGGTGGGTGTCCAGTGCCCATTCCTGACAGTGGCATTAAAAACTGGGAATGTGTCAAACACACAGGCACAAGAAGGTGCTCTCAGCAGCTACTGAAAATCTTGTTAAGTCTTGCTGGTAACACTCTTCAGGTTCATAACCAGCAGCAAAGTTCAAAAGGTTCTCCATTAGGAATGTAAGAACTGACCATCTGACACCTGTATTTTAGGTTACCAGGAAGTTACAGTTCACTGTCTCCATGGTATCTATAATAAATCTCAAAACTGCAAGGTGAGGAACTTGGAAGTGTTGGGGGTTTTATTCCTCCAAATCACCTAGAATGCATTTTTTCCTCCAAGGCAGATAGAATCACTGGTGTGCAGTAACACAATATACAAAGACTCTTTGTAGCAATAGAATGAGGTTACTCTAAGTGTAGCACACACACAAGCTGAGAACTTTCAGAAAATGTCCTTGTATTTTACAACCCTTTCTCCAGTAAATGAGTAAGACATGATAAGACAATCCTATTCACCCTCTACTCAACACACTCAGTTACAACTTTCTTTTTTAATCTGTCAGGAAGTGCTTCATGGTTTGCTACATCCTGAAAGACCTCAAGTATGGGGCCACTAAAACATGTGATTGATCTTATCTCAGTAAGTTTAATGTTTAAAGAAACAGTAAGTGCAGGTCCTCCTCCCGTAACAGTTGGGGTGCTTCCCATCCTATTTGGGGAAAAAATATAAATTCCACACACATTAATTTTCCCTCCCAGCCTTAAAAAAAAAAATAAAAAATGAACATTGGTTGTTGATACTAGGAGAGAGATTACTACATAAGGTCCCTGCCTTGAAAGATACAGCAAAATGCTATAAAGACAGAATACTTACGTAGAAAACCATCAGTCTTGTTTTGTACAATTTCCCATCCTTTATCAGCCACTGCTAAGATGGGCTGAATTTTAATGTTGTGTTTGTAATGAAATCTATCTGGAATCTGCTCCTTTTTATAGACAGTCATGTTGGGATGAGCGTTGGCCAAAGCTTCATACACTTCATCCAGTTTGCCTTCAAAAAAACGTAAGAGACAAAAGATAAACATACCAGTGTGTTTACTGAACTCATCAGTAGTTAAAATACAGTTGAAAGAAGAGGGCAAAATGCATTTCCCCAGAAGTGAATTGTAATTGTAAGGGACAACAGTGTGTGCACAGAAGTTCCTGTGAGAAATCCAGAGCCTCAGTCACAGTGTGATCCCCCTCAGCACCTGACTTCACAGCCTGTTCCCAAGCAATAACTGCCTTGCTAATTTTAGAAAAATCCCTCATTTCACAGTTATCAGAATGTAAACTTCTCACAGGAATGAGATAGAAAGCATTCAGTTGCCTGCTGGAAAAGGAACCAAACCCTCCTAGCTCCCTGCAAAGCTTGGAAGCAAGAAAACAGCTCCTAAACCTGTTTGTGAGGCTGCATTCAGGCCAAATTCTGTCACCAAGCTGGCTGTGACATCTATTTTAAAGCAGTTTGTTGCTTTCCTTTATTATTTCCTTTATTATTCAATAACAGCCAACAGCATGAGCTACTCTTCTGTATTCCCAGTGCCTGCTCCTTTCCCTTCCCTAGTCACAGTCAGCACAAACCCTCAAGAGTCTCAACACTGAATAAATAGGCATTTTCCACCCCAATTCTTTATTTGCTTATTTCCAGTTTTTGAGCTTGCCTTCCCAGTAAAAGCCACTGAAGAGCCATAACCAGTTGGTCAAGCTGGCTGGAGCACCAGTGCAGAGAATGGAGGAACCAGAACAGACACCCAGGAACACAAAAGCAAGTTCAGGAACTGACATCTGACCAAATTTCTTCATTCCCAGCCTCCACTTAAGGCCAGGTTCCTACTGAGAGCCATGGAGTGCACACAACAGACTCCTGTGACACACCAAATCCCTCAGATCCATGACTTAGGTAAATATTTGTGTGACACATGCAGCTGAATGCAGAGTGTGTCTGCAGGCCCCTTTCAGACTGCCATTTCCAGTATCCATGGAGTTTTGAATGGATATCAGTGAAAAAAGTTTGGGAGAAAGTGGCCAGTGTTTCTAAAGAAACCATCTTCATTTTCCCCCTCAGCTCCTAGAATCCAGTATGGAAATTCTGAAGGAAAATACATTAATGTATTCTGAAGGAAACACATTAATGTTTCTTATCACAGACTGGCACCAAAAAAAGAATCACTAAGTTAAGAAACAAAACAAAGGTCAAGATGAGACAGCAAAAGCGAAGGTAGAGACAGTTACAGTAACAAGAAGAGGGACTCTAATGCAGCATTTCTAGGACTATATTAGTAATAAAGTTAATTTTGCTAAGCCAGCTTTCTATATGGGATGGCAGGGAGGAGAAGCCCCAAATACAGCAAACTTGATTTTACCCTAATTATTTGAATTAATGTATTAAATGCAAGAAAAAGGCCAGCATCACCAGCTGTGGTACAGGTACCTTCTTTGTGAACATCTAATTAGCTCCCCACACACACTAATACACCAGCATGGTTAAATAACAGCTTTAACCCATCTCTTGGGGAAGCAATACATACAGGAAGCAGTTAGAAGAAATTACTGGATTTTTAAGCATTCAAACTTTTTCTCAATCTCACTAAGTTTTACCATTCCCTTGGTTTAAGAAAGACAAATTCAGCTGAATAACAGCTGAAGAATCAGTGTTATGTACTTAAGCATATATTAGCTCATAGCTGAACTGACAGTGAAACTCATTGTTCTATAATAAAAATCACATCTGGTACCACTGAAGGAAAGAATTTTAGCTGTGCTCAAAACTAATTCTTGGTAGTGTAATAAATTGGTAATAAATTGGTAATAAATTGGTAATAAATTGGTAATAAATTGGTAGTGTAATAAATACCTGAATCTCTGAGCAAAATCAAATCCAAGCTGTTTCTGAAATGGCTTTTTTACTATTCTGTCATCTAATTGCAGCAGAGATATTGTTTCTTTTCAGCATTTAGCAGACAGGAGAATCAAGTTACACATCTTAAAGTTCTCATTTGCTGCATTAGGGAGGTTTCAGCAAGTTTACTTTTACAGCTTCTTTATTTGCTAATGAGAACATCTTGGGCAAGCTGTTTGCCTCTATGGGGATGAAGCTCCCAAACTTGGCTCTTTTATCACCACAGAGAGAAACAGCACCCAGCTACAGGCCCTGACTGTGCCCAGGCACCAGAGACCTCAGTTTGGGCATACTCACATTTTAGTCTGGAGTATTCTTTGAATTAAAAATGACAAGTCACATTTGTTCATGCACTTAAAGCTCACTTAATTCTGCAAAATACTCTCCCTGTTTGGCCATTAAATACAGAGTGCTATCTATCCATCAGTGATGAAAATGTTACAGAATTCTTAAAAAAAGCATCTTTCCAGAAGTCCACCTTGAAATTCAGCTTCCAAATTAGCACTTTTTTTGTGTAGGCATGTGGGTTATTTTCCAGGTAGTTTACAGTACTTGATCATCAAAATAAATAACAGATGCATTAGTGACACTAAACATACACCTGCCACCTCAGCAACCCTTTGGTCACTGCAACCAGATTTCAGATTTCAATTCCAGCATTGCTCCTGCCCATCTTTAGCTCAATAAAAATGGTATAAATGTAACTGGCTGGCTGTTCAGCATGACAGGGGGAAAAAAACTCAAGTGAACTACAATAGCTGGCAGCTAATCAAATAGCAAACACAGACTTTCTTTTTATCAAACATCCCCATCTATTCTCAGTTTACTGTTTGAGTTAGAAATATAATTCTTCCACTATGGCTTCAGCATCTTGATGAAAGGCAAGATAGGTAACATGCAGGTGTTATCTATCCAGAGCACCATTCAGCCTTGATAATGCCATTAGATTATCTTACTTCTCACAAGGACTAAAGGATCCTTGGCAATATTAGTCAACAGCAAACAGATTTGCTCCCTTTTCTTTTCTGGAAGTTAATCCAGGCTTTTGACAGAGCCTGCAAAAAGAACAGAAGGATCTTGCAAGTGTTCCTTGTTCAAGGCTGATGTCCTACTGCCATCAGTGCTGCTACCACCAACTCAGTCTATAAAGTTTGGATACTCAAGTACCTCCTCAGGGAACGTTAGTGCTGCAGCTCCTACCTTCTTTTGGCAAAATGGCCACTGCAGGGGAGTGGTCAATGACTTCATAGAGCTCTCTGCTCACATACTGATCAAGCTCAATGAGCCTTTCTGAGGACGACTGTGACATTCCGTGATCGCTCGTGACTATGACATTTATCACATCCCACAGCTTCGCCTTCTTCAGTTCAGAAATGAGATATCCCAGTTTTCTGTCAATGTCACTGATTATGGCTCCCATACGTGGGTTTTCTGGGCCCAGAAAGTGGCCCAACTCATCAGGCTGTTCCCAGTACAGGAGACCAAAGTTTATGGGTTCTGCTGATGTAAACCAGCCAATGAGCTTTGCTACCCTCTCTTCAAAGGGAACAGATTCATTGTAGGGCATGTAATGTGTGGGCAGAACTCCATGTATCTTCACATCTGTTCCAGGCCACATAGCAGCTCCAGACTTGTGTCCTTCCCTCTCGTTTGTCACCCATATCGGGCTGGCCTCTTCCCAGAACTTGGAGTTGTGTGTGTTCATTTTGTTCAGGGAGAAGGTTTCGTTCAGGACGGGGTCGTACATCTCGTTGGCGACGATGCCGTGGCTCTCGGCGAAGAGCCCCGTCACCAGGGTGTAGTGGTTGGGGTAGGTCTTGGTTATGAACACGTTGGTGACCTGCCTGACGTGCACCCCGCTCCTCATGGCATAGTGAAAGTTGGGAGTGGGCACTCTGTAAATGTAATCCCACCGAAATCCATCAAAGGACACCAGCAGCACCCTGGGCTGGGCTGGCTGGAGAGACAGAGCACGTTGAAGAAAGAGTAAGAAAATTCCCAGGACTTTGCAGTAACTGCTCATGGCTGTGCTGGAAGGTATCTGTCCCCTCTTCTGAGGAAACATGGCATCTGTTGAGCAGAGACAGAAGATGTCAAAGTCATAACTTAGTTTAAAGAATGAGCAGCTAAAATACTCCTTATGTATTTATATACTCTAGGATATATTTTACAAAAGCATGCAGTGACAGGACAAGGGGGAAGGCTTCAAACTGACAGAAGGCAGGGTTAGATTAGATATTAGGAAGAGATTGTTTACTGTGAGGGGGGTGAGGCCCTGGAACAGCTCCAGGGAAGCTGTGGCTGCCCCATCCATGGAAGTGCTCAAGGCCAGGTTGGACAGGGCTCTGAGCAACCTGGTCTTGTGGAAGATGTCCCTGTCCATGGCCTGGAGTTGGAACAAGATGACCTTTAAGGTCCCTTCCAACCCAAACCATTCAGTGATTCTAATTCTGATCATAAGACTCGAGGACTTTGACTACTCATAGCTATGACAGGTGTTTCTCATCTAACAGTCCTTATTATGTCCTTATCTGACAAAACATGGCACATAATTTCACATTGTATTGGCTTGTGGTCCCCTGCCCCAATTTTGTCCTGTTCTTCCCAAAGAAATTCTTGTTTAAAACTCAGATACCTACTCAAAGCAAGATCCCTGCAAGAAACCTCACACAGAACTTCTCTGTCTGTAACTGACCTAAAATTTCATGCTAATATTTCCCACTTTTTGCTCAATAGCTTCATTTAACCACAAGATCAGATATTGCTCAATCCAATCCTGCATGTGGGCTGTCCCAATCTTCCTCACAGTTCCCTTCAGGTTCCCATTTTTCAGCAATCCTCTGGGACTCAATCACCACTGAAATTCAGTCGGAAAACAGTGAATTTGCAACCCATAAATCTATCTTGATACTCAGAGAACATAAATATCCTAGTGAAGCATTATGGTATAACAAGAATCTGAATACCACTGCAACAATGGAATGGGATTTGTGGCTGCCCCATCCCTGGAAGTGTCCAAGGCCAGGATGGACAGACAACCTGGGCTGGTGAAAGGTGCCCCTTGTCCTGGCAGGGCGTTGGAATGAGATGAGCTTTAAGGTCCCTTCCAACCCAAACCATTCTGTGATTCTAGGATTCTGTGACTTGCAGGCAGTCAAATGTTACACCAAACTTGTGTGTCTCTCAAAATTAAAATCCAGGCCTGGAGTTCTGCTAAGGACAAACTGACATTCCAGAGATGTAATTCCCCTTTAAGCAAACAACACAGACCCAAAGGCTACAGATTACCTCAGATCCACCTGATGGGGGACCAAAGGACAACACACTGCCGTGTTCATCGGAACCCCAGCTGCCAAATAACACATAGCCCATAAATTCCCCTTCTGGGGAGGGACAAGTATGGATTGAAGCCCTCTCAAGTGAAATCAAGTCTCTGCTTCTGAATTTTACATGATTAATGATCTCAGCATAATCTACAACTATATTATTCTAATTCCTTAACTGCATGCTCCCAATAAATAATTAATGACGGGTGGTTTGTGGTTTTGGTTGTTTTGTTTTTTTTTTTCCAAGGCCTTCTCATACTGCTCTTCCCTGGATACAGCCTAAGCACATCTACTGAACCGGGTCTCTGCAGAACTCGGCACCACAAAACTCTGGGGACCCGAGGGGCTCTGGGGCGACGAACCCACCGGGCTGCCAAAGGCAAGAGCTGCCACACGGACGGACAAAACAGAGAGAGAAGCGCCCCGGGCCCCGCTCGGCGGCCGCCGGAGCTCAGCACACACGAAAACCGAGCCCAGGCCGCCATTCCCCACACGCAGTCCCCGCACCGCCCCCAGCCCCGGCCGGGACACGCCGGGCACCCCCCGGCCCCGGAGCCGCCCGCCCTTACCTGAGGGGCCGCCGAGCTGCGAGTCCGGCCCGGCCCCGCCCGGGAGCGGCCCCGGCGCTGTCACTCAGCGCGTGTGGGGCGGGCCCGGCGGGACGGGGACGCGGAATTACGGAATTACGGAGTGGCAGCGTCATTTGGGTCGGGAACGAACTCTGAGATCACAGATCCAGCCTGTGACCGAGCAACACCGCGTCAACTGAACGGCCACCCTCAGTGCCGTGTCCAGTCTTTCCTTAAACACCTCCAGGGACGGTGACTCCACCGCCTTCCTCGGCAGCCTTTTCCAGTGTCTTATCATCATTTCTGTGAAGAAATGCTTCCTAATGTCCGGCCAAAACCTCCTCTGGCTCACCTTGAGGCCATGTCCTTGTTCCCTGGGAGCAGAGCCCGACTCCCCCTGGCTCTCCCCTCCTGTCAGGGAGTTGTGCAGAGCCAGAAGGTTCACCCTGAGCCTCCTTTTCTCCAGGCTGAGCCCCCCCAGCTCTCTCAGCTGCTCCTCCTCAGATTTGTGCTCCAGACCCTTCCCCAGCTCCGTCCCTTCTCTGGACACGTTCCAGCCCCTCAATGTCCTTCCTGAACTGAGGGGCCCAGAACTGGACACAGAATTCGAGATGACCTCAGCAGTGCCAGCACAGGGGACAGTCACTGCCCTGGTCCTGCTGCCACACCATGGCTGGTACAGCCCAGGTGTCTTTGGCCTTCTTGGCCACCTGGGCACAGCTGGCTCACGTTCAGCCGCTGTCACCAGCACCCCCAGGTGACAGGTGAGGTGACCTCGGGTGGTCGGAGCGGGCTCCCCAGTACAGCCCTTGCGCAGGTGTCAAGAGGGGCAGGTTGTAAGGGGGTTGCTGCCTGTCAGAAATTAAATAGAAATTCAATAAATATGGAGCTCGGGCAGGGCTGGCTTGGCTGTGGCCTGACTGTAAAAAAAAAAAAAAAAAAAGGAGTAAAATTAATTCTCTGGATATCTGGAAGTGCTTCTTCATTTAGAAATAATAATAACAATAATAATAATAATAGGGTTTGATTCTGCCATTTTTTTATCAGCCTTTTTTTCCTCCTCTTGTGTTCTGAGGCTCTAAATTTTCCACTTGCTTCCCAGCAGATGCTTTCCCCCATCTTTTGGTCTCCAGACCCACAACTATGCCCTGGAATGAAAACGAATTTATCCTTCCTCATATTACTAGAACCTAAACTGCTGAACTGGACAAAAATCCAGCACTTCCTATTTGAGAATCCGTGCTATGTACGAGTCCAAAGTCTGTGTCCTGTGTATCTACACAAACCACACCCCAATTCATGGCAGTGTGCAAAACCATTATCCTCTTACTGGTGCACAGGAACACAGAATCATAGAATTGTCAAGGCTGGAAGAGACGTTGATGATCATCAAGTCCAACCATATGGAATCATAGAATCAAACATGATGTTTATTAATCACTTTATAGCTGACACTGCCTATCTGGTGAATATATATATATATTTACAAGCACTGCCTATCTAGTGAAATATTTATATTTATATGCATATTTACATGTATAATTATATGTACATTTATATTTCTATATGTGATACCTTTCTCCCCTTCACCCTACCACCAGAGATTGTACTAGGGAACAATGCTCTTCTAATTATTTTCTTAATGGTTTTTTTTTTTTTTTCCCTCCTTCATTACTGGTGTCCTGTTACAGGTGTGAGGCTGAGCTGGTCCAAGTCTGGAGAATCGCATTGCTGCTGTGCCTGGTAGAACTTGTGTGGATGTGGCTGTTCTGCACCTGTAGGACAAAATTCATATCTGATTCCTGGCCATGAACCCCACCAGAAACTTTGGAGAAAGGGAAAAAAGGAAAAGGTTGTTATAAAACTGCACCTGTGTGTATTGAAATCTCCTGCTGGGTGTGCCCCAACAGTAATATGCTGTCCCACGCTGTTACTCATTAGCTAGAAAAAACTGTGCTCACATTTACTGTTGGTTCAGGGTTGATTTTGGGCTCTCCCTCGGATCCGGAGGTGTTGGGAGCTGCCTCTGCAGTGGCTGGGATCAGTCACTAGAGGGTACAGGCGCACCTGGATTTAAGGAACAACATGAATAGCTGGAAATGATAATATTTGCCTTGGATGCCAGAAATGGCTCAGCTGCTTAACACTGATATAAAATGAAAGCAAAGCACGGACAAGGAGTTTGCTAATTCCACCAAAATGTTTAATACCATAATAGATTTTCATTGAAGTACAGAGCTAATGTGAATATTTGTACAAAATATGTGGTTAAAAATAGTATTGATTTATAATATATACAGATATGTCACATCCGTGTCAGAAATGCAGACACTCGAATGAAACCATGAGCAATGCTTTTAAATCTACAACAACATACACGAAATATTTCTGCAGCTACCCACAGTAGGACAACTTGCCAAACTGACACTTAAGGATCCACCAGTCCTTACAGATGGCATTCTGTCAGAAGTTTCTGTACAAGAACTCTGCTCTAAAATGGATTCAAAACATTCACCTTCATTAACCCAACAGCGAAGAGAACACATCTGTGTGACACTAATGTAGACACAACTTTCTCACACTAGATATATGATCAGTTACAATAATTTATTAAAAGAAGGCTGATTTTCTGGTGAGAATAACAGAGAAGATTAATCTTTCTTGCTGGATACTCTTAATATTGTGAGGAAGCCCCTGATTCAAATGGACCTGTAAATACAGCTCTCGGGTACATGGATCTGAATCCTGAAGTCTGGTTTAAGGTTCTGAATATCTTCATTTTTCATAAACTTCAAGGCTGCTCACGCTTCACAGCTTTCCCAGCCTTACTCCAGCAAGAATCTCCGTAACAAATGTCCCTATTTAAGCTTCGTAGCTGCGGTATCAGGACACAATCCTATATTAAGATGACTCTTACTGCAGCCCCAGAATCTGTGTAGTTACTGAACTGACAGAAGGGGAGAGAGAATTCAGCTTTTTTTTAAGCTTTCTGAGCATCTCTGCAGTAGGGGCTTTCAGGGTTCCTGCCCTTCCATCCAGAGTGCTGCTGCTGTTCTGCCTCTAACAACACTGGCTTCTCTCCCCTCCAAGCCAAAGTAAATATACTCCACACTTCAAATAGACCTGTGGGAAAGCTTTTACAACACTTCCTCCCTTGTCCTTTTACCCCCGAATGCTGCAGTCTACATGTATTCAAAAAAAGAGCACAGCTACTGTTATAAAAACATCTCTTTTTAAGAGGAGCCTGGAATATTGAAAGCTGCTGTACTCCCCCAGAAGATGGGTTAAACCAGGAAAAGCAGTGTTTGGGTTTTTTGCTAGTGTAACTCATTATTCAAGAACATTGCATTATGCTGAGTATAAATGAGGGTCTGGCTGGGACTTTAATCCATACCTGGTTTTGCTTTTTGATAAACCAGAACTAAAAGTGATTTCTTAGGCAAAAGGGAATCAAGGAAATGCAAAGGTCTTACATTCACACTGGTATGTGAGAGAAAGCCTGAAACGGCAAAAAGTTTAGTGCTGAAGTGTTTTCTACTAAAGAAGGACCAAAAATAAATTCAGTAAATATTCTTTAGAGGGTCTGAAAGCGCTGTGACTGTGATCAGTCTGATCCTCTGGGACACACAGCTCTCTGCCATCCACAGCTGAAGCCCTGCAGCTCATTTCCCAGCGCTGTGTCTGGTGCCAAGCACGATGGCAGAGCCACATCGCGAACACGGCATTTCAGATGGGTGCATGAAGAAACTCACTGTGGCGGGGGAAGCTCTTTTGGTGCTCAAAGTGAAGAATAAACTAGGCCTCCTGCCTTTCACCTCTAAAAGAGGTGAAAAGAACCCCAGCAGAAGTTCACTATTACTAGTTTTTCTAATTAAAACACAGAGGTTAAAGCCTGTCCTTTCCAAAGGAATTAAAGAGCTCAGAGTTTACTTCTCCAGTGAGACTTCTTAAGCGGATCTAATTTTCAGAATCATGAACAATCATACTTTGAGAAATGAAGTTTTTTATGCCAGGCACACAGAAAAACAAATCATTTTTTCAAATCCAGATTTGAGCAATTCAGTATCAGAATTTCACAAGACAGTTATCAGCAAACTCATCTCCCAGGGGTTTGGGACGTGCTGAGCTTTTGCTCACCAGGGACTGCACTGCAGCTTTTTTTGTGTAGATCGAGCCAAATCCACAGCAAACCAGAGCAAGTTCACATGACTGTGAAACTGCAGCAGCTTAAAATGGAACATGGCATATCCTGCCAACAAGAAGGCTGTTTTCCCCTTAATTTCTACTGAAATAGAGTTTGGCCTATGTCACACATTTAAACATTTTCAGTTCTAGCAGGGGCATACACCACACTACTCAGTTTATTGATATAGTTTAACTCTTTAAATGTTGCTTTTCCAAATGCCAGTGCAAGCAGAACACAAAAATGCTGTTTGCCATATTTATTATTTTAAACTAAGCTCTGAATTATACATGTGTAAAAGTGGTTAATTAGCCAGTAGCTTTTTAATACTCCTATAAAATATGACTAAATAAAGTATTTCAAAAGTTATGTACAATACAATGGAAACGCTCATGGCATCTGTGACAGTGCTCAGACACTGGAATCACATCCTGCCAGGAGTTCAGTTCATTCCTCAATACAAACAACAATCTGTATTTTGCTGAAAGGTTTTACAGTGTTGCTGAATGGGAAAGAGGGAGGGAGGGAAAGACCAAAATAAAAAGAACCCACCTCTATCATCCAATTTAGGATCAAATTAGTCCTACAAAAATTATGCATGGGGAGAATTTTTATAACCTAAAACACTTCACAGTAACTATGGCTCTGGTCTTGCTATGGTTGAGGAAGGGATGCTCTTGCCATATTTTCTTAGCTGAAAACAAAGTTTACTGAAGTGTGTCTGTGTATGTTAGGAAGAGGGGAGTTTGCACACCTTGTCTTAATTATAAAAATCAAGGCCACAGAAATTACTTGTTGTTTTGTTCCAAAAGAGCAGATTCAAAAATACTCTTTCTCCATGCACTGGAAATGTTTTCATGCTTTAAACTGTAGTGAAGAAGTCAATAAAATGTCAGTTTCAGTTCTGAAGCGGTCAGAAAGGACAAGCAGGCAGCAGGCAACAGAAACAGCAGCTGTACTCCCTTGATTTCCTTCTTTTAATTTCCTAAGAGCAGCAGGAGCCACGTCCACCCATCAGAGGCCCCAGGGCAATCACCTCCAGCCACTCCCTCCAGCTCCTGCTTTGGGGAGGAAATTAAAAGGATGTGGGCTGTGCCACTGTGCCTCAGGAGCCACAGTGTAACACTACGGCTCCAATTCTTCCAGGGTTCTGGCAGGAGAGAACTTCTGACTCCCTGTGAGAAGTGCAAGTCAGAGTGGCTGACCTCAGAAAAGCTACAAAAAAGCCAATTCCCACTCAAATGAGTAGAGGCTCTGCCTGTGATTTACTGAATAGGACAATTCCCCTTGCAGGTAGTCAGCATTTTTTGAAAGAAGCATTCTTTCCATGTCAGGCAAGAACCAGCCTTTAGTAAAACACTAGCTTCTCTCAAGAGTCACAAATACTGATTCTTTGATGATAGGGACGTTATTCCATAATATGTTAAACGCTTTTTCTTTTTAATGATGACCATTATTTTCTCACATACAGATGATAAATAAGCTTTGACCATAGAGGCTGCTATGGATTTTCAGATTTGTAATTGTGTTTCTATTTCAGTGCTTCAAGCAATGGGTGGTGTCCTGCTGCCTTCTGGACAGAACCACACAGCTTTTTACAAAGCACAGAGTAGTCACTGAACAGGGCCTCGTTTTAAATCTGTTTGAAAATGCATTTTGAGGAAAGAACATTTAAGGTCCAGTGCTTTATTCTGCAGTGTATTTTTACATCATTTGAGGCCAAAGTACTTAAATCAGAACCATGTCTCTCCAAAGTTTGAGAACATGGATACAAGGACAAGATTGGCCTCCTATAGTCTTGCCTGTAAAAAAATCCATTAGCAATGATATCTGATAATTTACATGTTTAAATCTTACTGTCCCTGTTTATACTGGGCTAAACTAAACCCCACGGACATCAGTCCTGGGTATATTCTCAAAAGAGCCAGTGGTGTTACTCCTGGAATATCCTTTGTGGCCCAAGATCGTGTTTTCAACAGGATACATTCCTAGGCCTGTGAGTGACAATTTGTTTCCTTAAACCAATTCTAAATGTATCACTGGACAAATAATTGAAGAGGCACCTCTAAGGAGTTACTTTAAGGAAACTTTACACAGATACAAGAAGATACTAAAGCCCCATTATCTGTTCAGTCTCTGCTGTATTTACTGAGCAGTATTCTATAAGTGTAACATGCACACAACGATGCCCATAATGCAGTAACTATTATCACATTATAGAAATGCGCTGAGTGCTGACTAAAGAGCTCCATCTCACAGGAATACCAGGGGGGCTGTGGTGGTGGTTGGAGGCTGAACTATGTGAGAATTCCTCATAAACCATGCATGTTAGGAATACCATCTCCTGTCACTGACAGAGCAACATGCCTGTTGTCCTGGAAGTGCTGCCCAGCCAAGACCCCTGCAAGGGGGACTTGACTCTGCTGCAGCTTTGCAGCATCGCTGCTAATTAAGGGTGTGATGGAACCCTCCCTCAGAAACCCAGATCATTAGGTTTTATGACAAAAATCTTGATTACAGAACCTAAGCTGACTTTTCAGATCCTAGAATAAGCTTCCAAGATGTATTTACTTATTTTAAGCTGTAAAGGAATTTTAAACCATGGAAGCTTGCTGTGCCATTTTATAGTCACTTTGGGGAGTACAGCTGCAGCTAATTAGCTTAAAAATCCCATCATACCTTACACATACGCTCAGTTTCTGCAGTATTAATTTCAGTGGAACTACTCATGTGCATAAATTAAGCGCATGCTTAAATATATGCAAAATCTGAGCTCAAATGTCTAGAAAATATGTTCTCAAAATGACAAGTATGCATTAAAAAAATAAATCATCATGGAAGGTCTGCCAGACAGGGAATCCAGGATCTGTCTGCTGTCAGCCATGATGCAAACACAGAACAGTTTTTGTAACCCAGTATATATTGCAAGTGAAAGAAACATGCAGGATGGGGTGAAAAAAGGGGTTCAGTTGCATGCAGTCTAATTTCAAGTGTGTAATTATGGTCCTGTTTTCTTTGGCCTAAAAAAAGAGAGACAAAAAAAACCCAAACCAACGAAAGAACTTCAAATAACCTCTGCTCACCTCCACAAACCCAAACTGCATACTGCTCAAAAAGGGTTTTGAAGCACAGGACGTGGGAAGGGAAAAGAGCTGAATATTAGAGATGTGCAAGTAATTACTGGCAATTTCAGGGCTATTCACCACACCACTAGGAAAGCATTCAGCCTGTAATGTTACTGGAACACACAGCTATGACCAAGAACAAGGAATCCCATCTTACATGAGCAGTCAGTCACCTCCTCTCCCTCAGACCCTGAGAGAAGCACCACTCATCCCTTGATAGAAGATAAATTGACAATCCTTAATGATATTCTGGCTCCCTTCTCCCCAGAGAGGAAGACTGACGAGACGCCCCAGCAGCTGCTGCCTCTCCCCTCAGCCCAGAGAGCTCCATCTCACATCCCTGCCACCATTTCAGACCACCATTCTCTAGAGCTGTTGCTGGAAGAGGGATGTTTTCTGTTGTTTCTGAAAATGTTGCAAAGATAGCATTCCTTACAGAAAATTCAGTGGGAGTGAAAAGGCCAAGCTGCTTGTAGAGTAAAAACAACACCAAAAAAATGGGAAAAGGGAAAAGACTAAGGTCTGTTGGGAAGTGAGGAGGGCAGAGGAGCAGGCTGCTTGATGAAGGGCAGTAGCAATCCTGGGAGTCTGAATAATCAAGCCTGACATTGGCCTAATTCCCAATTGAACGATCTCTCTGGTAGTGGTGTTTCAGCATGCAAATTATAGCTGTGAAAAGATCCTCAGACTGAAACCCTCCCTTGTTTCCTCAGCCTCGTTTTGTCCTTTCCAGCTAGACCTATCAGTTGGTGTGTGATATGGTTACAGGTACAAAGATCTTTTTCCTAGCCCTTTTGTTACAGAGGCTTGATTACTGTGAAGGGGTTTCAATGACCTTAATGTCCCGTGCTCAGAAGGCAAAGGCTGCCTTTCAACAGAATAAAGCAAACAGAAACCAAGAGCTGTGCTGGAGGAGAGAGAAGTGCTGCTTCTGCTGGAGAGGCTCAGTTAGATACAGGCGGGGGCACACCGGGGCGTCGAGTTTGAATGATTTTTGGCCTCGGAGAATTCTTTGGGTCCTCATCTTCTTCCATGTCACTGTCACAGACGTGCACCACCACACTGGGAGTGGACTCTGTTCCTGCGTGCAGCTCGTATTTCTCTCCTGGATAAGCAGAGAAAAGCAATCAAAGGATCAATCAAAGGATGGCAATCTGAGTAGCAACACAGCCCATGGCACTGCTGGACTGCAGAATGCTCCACACCTGGGTAGGGAGCTGAGTGTGCTGCTGGTGTGTGAGCACCAGCACAGCTGGACTCTGTCAGCAGCCACAACATATCCTGGGGATCCTGTCTCAGGAGGCAGTTTGATCACAGGTCTGTAAGGCATCATCAAATACACACATCCTCCTGTCTTTAATGGGTTTTGGTACTAATATTGGTGGTTAATAGCACTGAAATAAACTGCCAAAGCAGGCAGAGGAGAAAGAACACCGAAATTCACAGTTAAAAAGATGAATTGGAACCCAACCTATCAAACCTTTGGTCTGAAGTTATTTCACACCTGTTGGGTTGGGGTTGATCTTTATTTTTGCTGTGGCTTTTCTTCAGTCCTGTTTAAAGCCCAATTGTTGCCCTCAGACAGATTTCAACACTTAATCTAATTTCTCCAGAAATAAAAAAACACATATCTCTGCTCCAGTCGGATTTTGAGCTTCAAAGCTCTTGAGCTGGGGCTGTAACAAATTCTGTCTCTGCAGATGAGATTACAGAGCAGTCTATAAATGCTCACTAGAGCAGGCTGAACGCCTAAACAGTACATTATATTTTCTAAAGATCTACATTCCTTATTTAAGTCTCAACACAGTACTCTTCTGAGGAAGATGAATGTGGCTTTTTTTTTTTTCCTCAGAAAATATTCTGAATTGGAAGAAACCTGGAACGATCAGAGTCCAACTTCTAAGTGAATGGTCTATATGGGCTTGGGTGGTTACCTGCAAAAGTCCACAAGCAAACAAAGGATCAGACATAGGACTTTCAGTCCTGAATTCAACCTGCTGGCCCTACATGTATTCTGGATTTCCAGATTGTACATGGAATACAAGTAAGTATTGGTTAATAAATTGCAATGAATTCATTTAAGACTTTTAAGAAGAAAACACTGCCTGCAAAATTTTCTGAGATGAGGAAGATGAAGCCCCAGCAAACCCAGCTGGCCTCTGTGGTGCAGTGGCTCCTAAATGCTGCACCACTGGCAGAACCCAGCAGTGCCAGATGTTGTACCATGGAAGCAAATGGCAATCCCTGACTCAAAGCACTTGTGGCTTCCTTGTGGTACTAATTTGGAGTCTTATTTGTTAGTCACTTTGTGGCACAATAATTCATGTAAGGAAGGGGTTGCAGGTTTGGCCCTGCATTAGCACATGCAGTCTGGGACTGTGCTCACATGCTGTTTGTGCTGACAAATTCCTGGTCCAAATAAGCCTGGGTGGCTGGAGACTAGAGGACATGCTGTATTTTTGCCTAAAAACAAGGAGGCAACTAGTGAATAGTAGCTATAAGCCAGGCATCTTGCTGTGAGAAATATTTTACTGCTGTGATACCATTAATGTTGACATTTAACTGCTCTATTTTTGGCAACCTTTCCTCTGAATCCAAATCGAGCAAAGCATTACAGGTCTTGCTGATAGGCTAAAATATAAAAAAGAGAAATAGCTCGGTTGTGCTGCATTGAGGAATTATATGGTGTTTCTTTGCCCATTCTCCCTGCGGGCCCCAGCTAATTTCTCAGCTCCGGGCTGACGTCAATGCTGCCAGCCAGCACCGGGGGCTGCGTTGGTCACTGTCACCGTGGGCAGCCCCGCAGCGCCGCGCCCGCCTGTCCTCCTACACCAGCCCCGCTGAGGAGATCAGATTCACTGCCCTCTTAAAAGGTAATAATCCCAGTTCAAATGCCACATCCTTCTACTGCTCAAACCCCTCCCAGAAGGACTCTTTCTGCTGGAAAAGAACAGTGGAGAGAGTACAGACGCAAGGAAAAATATTCAGATGCCTCTGGCACGAGTAACTGCAGCAGCAATTAATGTCACTTTGCAAACCAAAATGTGATGCACTCATAAATTAGGTTTTTAAGGCATACAGTTATTTCTGAGCAGAAATGAGCTGCAGACTCTGTTCTGTACTCAAACAGCACAAAACCTTTTCATGGGTGAGTTAGGAACAGGACAATAACTCTGGGACTTTTGTACAGCTGTTATCTTGTTCCAAACGTAGTTGCTGTTTGTGAGAAAAACACTAAGGTGATAAGCACAAAATAAAAATCCAATAGATACAGCCAGATTAGCCCTTCCCTTCTGCTGTTTTTCTATGGTTTTTTCTTTTCTCTTAAACACCATTTCCAGCATTAAAAAAAAAATCAGTGAGCTAAGTCTGCAGCAGTTCAGCTACTGAAGTAATGGTGAGTTATGTTTACTCATAACTGGAGTTATGTTTACAAGACCTAGGTTGTCCCAAGGTAGGAGTAGTAAGTTGAGTTAACATAGGTAAGACTCAACAATTTCTGTAATACCACCCAAATATTTGTCCAGTGACCTCATTCAGCTGTCTCTGACATGGCCTCCTCTGTGTTCTCAGGCCCTACACTGATCCATGCTCCTGCTTCTCCTGCTTGCCTGGAAAATTCTTACAGGCTACCTAAGTCAAAAGATTCTTGGGGACACAGTCTTTCTCCTCCAGCTGTTTCTGGCCTATCTCTATCCTATAATTATGAATTTAAACCTTCACATAAGCTGAAAGTGGCAACTCACATAAATTTACTCAGAAAATTGTCATAAAATTTACCAAAGATACTCTGCCCTTCAGGGAAGAATTCAGCTGTGGCACATCCACTATACAGATTTGTCCAAAAAACTTTCTGATAAGCCCCTGAAAACACCAGTGATGTTCCTCTCTAACCATTTGCTTTGCATAAGAAAAACAGCAAGAATTTGAAGTTTCCTCCCTTAACAATGAGCATGCAGCTGCTTTAATGTCACTGGGCCTTTTGTGACCACATGAGCAAAGAGTAAACCCACAGCCTTGGGTGACGCAAGAAAGTTGAGCACAAGAGCAACTTATGATATTTCAGAATTAAAAATAATGGTATAGGATTTTCTATCCCTTCAGTGAGTCAGTACTGTGACCTTTCATTGATGGTGCAGCTCCTGTCTAACAGGGTCCTTTTGTCCAGCAAAGACCATGTTCATATACATAAAGAATAATGAACAAATGTTAATGATACCGTGTAGCTACCTCATCCCTAATTCAGACTCATGAGCAAAGGTTAATGAGTTCAGAGCTGCCCATTCCATGTAAATGTGGCATTAGCATCATGGAAATAACCTTCCACTTACAGTCCCTTCATCCAAGTGCTTTACAAATAACAAGATGCAAATAACAGGAGGTCCCTTGTATGGGTGCATGTTTGTGACAGAAGAGCTGCAGCCCATCCCACAAAATACCTCAATAAAACACCTCTACAGCACGGATCTGCCATAGCAAAGTGGAGGAGCTGCTCCCTGGAAGCCCAATATTGACATTGCAGGAGCTGGGCACTCTCCTCTCCCCGCCAGAGGAAAAATTTCGTCCATCCAGCAGCTCTCCTGTACCCTGCCCCTGGTAAGAGAAGGGAAGGGCAAAAGCAGCCACAGAACAGCAGGGAGAGGAAGGACAGAGATGAAAAGCTTTATCCAGCACCATTTTTTTGCCCCTCCATCCCCTTTTAATCCTCCCTGGGAGTCATATGAAGTATTTAAGATTTCCTTTGAATCACTGATGACAAACAAGGGAGTTTGAAAGCACTTGGGCACAGAAAATCTGCCTTGTGAAATGGTTTGAAACCCCTGTGTACAGCATTTCCTGGGCAGGTCCTGCCCTCACGTGTTTTCCCCTTCCCTAGGGAAGGGGGAGCCAAACCCAGGGCAGAGCAGGGGCAGGTGCTCTGCATCCTCCTCATGAAGCCCAGCTAGAGCATGGCAGGAATAGCTACTTCTGAATTGTTCAGAGACAAAAATTAAGCCCAGACCCAATAGCCAAGTGGCACAGGCAGCTGCCAGGTCTCCTCTGTGTCCCAAAAGCCATCACTCTGGACTCAAGAGCCACCATGTGTGACACTTCAGAATGGTGCTTTCATAATGTGAAAAATGTATTGTACAAGACCTGGAGTGCAGCCTGAGATGCAAAGCCTGCTGGAATGCTGATAAGGGACTACATAACATGGAGAGGAGTGTAACTGGTGCAGACTTGTTTCTGTGGGCTGCTGGAGATAGTGCCTTGCACTGATTTTCCAACCGTGCCTGAAGCTGTGAAGGGAAGTGGCCACTGACAGAGTGCAAAACTGCACCAGAAAGTGCATGGAGCAAGCAAAGTGCTCAGCACCCTGATCTGTGCTGGGTGTTACTGTACAATGCAGATCCCATCAGTGCAGCTCTGATCTGTGAATCAAACCCACAGGAGAAAAGCAATTTCTCTGGGCAACCACAGTGCAAGCAGCAGGGGTTGAGGCTGGCAAGGGGAAGTCAGGGTGGCACCTGGGATCCTGGGGAAAGGTACTTGAGTGCAGAGTTAGAAATGAGGGGGTACAGGGCAATTGTTGTGAAGAAACAGGCAGTGGGGGAAGGAGGGCAGATATAGGCAGGTTGGAGAGTGGACAGGGACAGAAAGGGACTGCTTTCCAGAAAAGAAAGGGCATATTCTAGTGCCAAGAGCTAATAAATGGCAAACAGCTCCCTGTCCTTTGAGAGGAACAGCTCTGCTGTAGATACAGCCTGGACCTGGAGACTCCCTCTTCCTCCACCTTGCAAATGTTTCTCATATAAAATATGGTTGCAAGGTGGGGTGGTTGGTTGGTTGGTTGCCTGTCAGGTCCAGGTTGTATCCTCACCTGGCCTAAGTTGGAGCTGGCTTTTACCTACAGGAATGCTTGCAACCTACCATGCTGTTCTCTAGTCCAGGCTCTGATGTCCTCACATCTTCATCAGCATATCAAACTACTACAAGTTGTCTTGACAGTGGAAGTGTTTTCCATCAAACTGATTAACAATTGCACTCCTTTATTTGCAATATATTGAAAAGATTGTAGGCTGGTGGTCAGCACCAGGCACAGTCATGGTTCCTGGCTCTGACTGATCTACAGCACTCTGTTCATGCCTCATTTAAAACCTAATTTCTGCCTCTGCAGAAAGTGAGAATATACATCAATCATCCAGGAACTTAATTAAATGCCACGATCTTCCCTAAGGAATAAATGTACCCTCAGTGATCTCAATTCCATGTGAAGGGACCAAAACCAGCTTCCTTTTGAGCACACAAAGAAATCTGTTCCATTAGATCTCCAAGATGCCAGCCTGTCACTGCTGCAGCTGAAACACCTGTCCCAAAACTGCTGGCACACGGCAAATCTGTTAACTCACTTCCAGCATATTCCTTATGGAATATGGAGCAAATCTCCCAACATTTTGCACCCAGGGACAGTTCTGGTCTCTAATTTTGTGGCTGTGATGATTATGGCACTGTACTGTGACAGGTGATGACCTGGATTCAGGGAATGGGAAAGGAGCATGGGTCTGTGTCCAAGTGGTGCATCCTGCATTCCCAGTGAAGTAGGACAATAAGACTCATCCTATGCTGAGGGCACACAAAGACACTGTTCACTATCTGGAAGTGCTAATGAGTTTTCCTGGTCCTCAGATGTTTATTTTACCAAATCACTGCATTTAATACAGCAAAAATTCCTCACAAGTTAAAGACATGGAAGTCAGATTCTCACATTCTCAGCTCTGTAAACAACTGTGCCAAGTGAGTATTTTTCGACAGCTGATAAGCTGTAGTTACATTTTTAAACTGTGTTTTTGAACAAAGAAAATCTCTTCTCTGAGGCTACCAACGTTTGATGTCCAGCAGTTTTCTACTGCTGCAAAACTGAGAAATGAGTGTTAGTGGGATTTGTTTTTCAATGAAATTCTAAACATAGTAAATGCACAACTGAGAACAGCAACACTATTTTAAACCCGCCGCTGCAGTTAACTAAAATTGATCCCTCTAACAAGTGCTAAAAATAGAAAGCAGAGAGCACACAATGGCTTTTCATATTGCTCCCTGCAGGCTCCTTAGATCCGGGTGAATTTGACCTTCACGCAAAGCTGTCCCGGAGTGTGGGACAATGAGTGATATTTCACATTCCACTGCTCCAGAACAGGAATTGATTTATTACCCAGCTAGCTCGGGAATTCGTTTACATGTTTCCATTTATAACACTGCTGCATCAAAGGGGAAAGAAAAAAAAAAAAGGTGTTTTTTTGGTTTTTCTTTTATTCAGCATTTTAGAAGCGAAGTATCGCTCCTGGAAATAATAATATGCAATATCATATGGAGTCTTCCACCTGACTGCCTTTTTCCACGGGCTTTCTAGCTGAAGGGGAACAAACCATAGGAATCTCTTGATATATATTTTCCCCTTGTGAGAGATCCCATGTGAAAAAGATAGGAGATAATCCAACAAACCTTATGAATCATGAAACATCTTCCTGCACCCCATCCACTCCAGCTCTGAGTTCCTTTGGTGCAGTTGCACAAAAGCCCCAATGATAAGATGTCTGCAATTGGAAGCTGCTCTCAGGGTGAGCAAGCAGCATTCCCAGTACAGCTGGGGAGAAAACAATTCTCTCATCCCACAAGAATTTCAAAAATAAACTGCTAAATTTTCATGAGCTCACCCCCACAATTGTTATTAGATTGGATCTGAAATGTTTTATTTCGGTATGAAGATAATTTAATAGGCTATTTTTTCCTTGTGGCTTATGAATGTAAATTAGATTAATTTGTAAATTACACTGCTTAGACCTGAAACTGGAACCTTTCTCAATTTGAAAATTCTAAACCAGGATGCTTTAACAGCTTTGAAAGAAAACTTTTCGTAAAGATGACTTAATTAAATCAAAAGTAACCCTCTCCTATGTAAAGCTTTGGTTTCATCAGATGAGCGTTTTCCAAGGAAAAGCATTGCTTGAAAATCCCAGCTAGCTTCAACTCCTGCTATTAGCTAGAGATGGAAAGACAGAAGAAAGCCTGGATACCTTATCCCTTGACATTTATCCTGTTCTTACAGAGTCTACAACTTATCCCATTCCTCCTGCATGTTTTTCAGCAGGAAGTGAGCATTCCTAACAGAGCAATCCCACCGGGACTGGGGAACAGTATTTCCCTCTCAACAAACAATGTGACAGATTCTCCACTCCAGTGGAGGTGCACTTTTTCAAGTGAGAAATCTGCACCTTGGAATGCAGTACTGAGCAGATGTGGTGTACAGCAAAAACTCCTCACATCCATAGCCAAACATTTGTCCAGTCCCCACCTAAACCATCAGCTGTCTCATCTAGGCACAAACCCCAGCACAATAAATGGTGTAAGCAAAGCTTTGATCAGCTCTCACAAGCTGCAGATAACACACAGTTCTCTGCCTACACATGGCAAAACTCATTCTGAAGGAATGAACCAGGTGACATCCATCAACTGAAATCCAAATTTTAATGCAGCTTCCAGCTCTATGCCAACTCCCTCTACAGTTACTATCTACACTGATATTTCTTGTCTGCTGTTCCTGACACATTTTCACCCAAGGACCACAAGCTTACCTGGTCCAAGCTTAGAAACTGCATAAAGGAGGTCGTAGTTGATGACAGGTGTTGCATCATCTATTGGTTGCCACCCTACAGGTGGAGAGGCTGGAGGCGAGATGAGAAACTGTTTTGCAGGCTGTGGTGGTGCCAAATGAAGCTTGTCTCCATCTGTCTCAGAGGTCTGAATCTTTAAAGCATAACAAAGACACTGTTTAGTACAGGACAGAACCACAGAATGGTTTGGGTTGGAAGGGACCTTTAAAGGTCATCTCCTCCAACCCTCCTGCCATGCTCAGAGCCCCATCCAGCCTGGCCTTGAATATTTCTAGGGACGGGGCATCTACTGGGAAACCTGTGCCAGGGTTTCACCACTCCTACTGTTAAAGCTTTGTTCCTCACATCCACCCTAAAACAACCTTCTTTTAGTTTGAAACTATTTTCCCCTTGTCCTATTGCAACAGGCCCTGCTAAAAGGTCCATTCCCACCTTTCTTGTAAGTCCCCTTTAAGTACCAAAAAGCCACTGTGAGGTTTCCCTGGAACCTTCTCTTCCCCAAGCTGAACACCCCCAGTTCTCACCCTGTCTCCACAGCAGAGGGGCTCCAGCCCTCTGAGCATCTTTGTGGCTTCCTCTGGCCTCACTCCAACAGGTCCAGGACTTTCCTGAGTTTGGGACCCCAGTGCTGGACACAGGACCCCAGGTGGGATCTCACAGGATCAGAGTCACGTCCCTCAGTGTTGGTCACACTGTGGGTGATGCAGCCCAGGATTTTTGGGGTGCCAGGGCACATTGCCAGCTCATGTCCAGCTTCTCACCCCCACAGGATGGAATAATTGCTCAAATCATACCCTTCTCATCCCAAATGCCACCCAGGCAGGGTTTCAGTGTCAGAAGAGAAGGCCTGGAGACGAATTTCATCTCAGCCTTACAGATGGTGCCTCTGCAGTAAATGCACAGTGTGGGGCTGTGACATCAGCAAAGCTACAATGTCTGTGCCTCTTTTGTTTGCTCTCTCAGGATAAATGCAAAGCTCTGGTAGCCACAGCAGTGAGTTCTGAGATCTTTCAGGCTGTAAAGGTACTTTTTACAACACCTTTTAAAGGTGTTGTGATCTGGTCTAAATGCCTAAGTAAAGTGACATTACACGAGTAACTCCTACACCAAGCCCTTGTGAGTAATTTCAGAAAGGTTTTTACAGATTTCTTTAGTTGAAGTGAGAAAGGAATCTATGATATTCCTTAGTCATTAGCAACCAAGTGTCCTTATTTCATTTCCATCTTAAATTATCTACTTTAATTCCTGCTCTTTTCTAGTATGTTAAGGAAGCCTTGACATAAGAGAATTGTAGTGCAGCCATACCTGAGCAAGGTTACAACCAACTCAAGCACAAGAAGCAATAAACTATTTCTATGACACCAAACATGCCAGGGTCCTGGGATGGCAGCCTGCTGTACCAGAACAGGATTGGCAAAGAGCCACTCTGAATATCTCAGCTCCCTGTTCCCCAGAACCTGTAGTCTGGAAAAAGGTTATTCAGCCTGGCTGAGGCCAGACACTGCTCCAGACACTGCTGCTACCACACTGTCATTCCCTGAACACAACTAATAAGCTCTTGTAAGACTATGTGTACTGGAGAGCATAGTGCAGGTACGAGAATGGCTCTGCAGGAAATCAGCTTAGATAGGGAGACTAATCACTATTTCCACATTTTTCTTTTTCTTGTTATCCCAAGTTTTAAATTAGCCTCTTGAATATACAGTTAGAATGAAACCATTCTCAGATCTGCTTAACTGCAGAAAAAAAAATTTCAGAAAAAAATTCAGATCCAGATTTAGGAGATCAGGGCATAGAAAATGGGATTGAGGCAGATTCTTAACACCTAAATCCAGCTGTAAGATCTTCTGAGCTCATCTAACTCGTCAAGCACATTGTTTTTCTCACAGCTGTAGCTTCCCATCTTCCTGTGGTTCTGCTCCTGTCTAGGCTCAAAACAGCTCCTATTCTGACCAGGATGAAGAGGCTCATAATTTAACATTATGAGTTTGCTTGATACCTTCAAGTGAGCCAGCCCTTATCCTCAGACCTCTGAAGGGCCAACCTAGCAGCTCAAAGCACATCTACATTGCTTATACACACTAATGGGTATCTCACAAACCACAGTGACCACATCTATTTATTAAACTGCATTCAGAAGAGGTGGTGGTTGGGTTCTCAACCTCCCTCAACTTTCTCTGGCCTGGCTGGGGTCCAGGCTACTGTGGGAGATCTATGTTTTCTCTCTCTTGGCCAAGGAGAACTGAACCCCCACTTGACAGTTTCAATAGATGGATATAATCACCTACAGCCCCAGGCTGGGTGTGGCTTTTTCCCCCTACCTTCTTCCTTTGACTTGGACTCAATAAATTCCTTTTAGAGAATTCAATATTTATAATTCATGTATTCACTAAGGAAAAGCCAAAAAGGCAGGAGGAAGCCTGACTGTGGCTCAGAGTTGCAGCCAAATATGTAATCCAGTCCCACCTTTTTGTTCACTTGGATTATTTACATTAGCACTTTCTTATGGTTAGTTAAGAGAGTTACCCACAGACAACACTCAGTGTTGTCAATCACCTCTAAGATACATAATTCTGTGTGTTGAACGAGCAACTTTAGTCTTAAGTGGTTCTTTAAATTTACTGCAGAACCTCAGGGCAGAAACAGCTCAGTCAACACAAGGAGGTTTAAGTAATCTTCTATCAGAGAGACTGGGCATGGGAGAAACCTTTACTACTTTTATTCAGTGTTAGTGCATAGCTTTTACAGAAATATTGTGCAGTAACACAGAAGTAGATTGCAGACTTATTTACCTGTGCAAAATACAACTTTAGCTTCTTCCCTCTGAACTGTGTTTCATGCAGCTCTATCCTGGCACGAGCAGCTGATTTGGGACTGCTAAAATTTATCCGCACACGCCTGAAGCTTTTGAAGAGCTGGAATGTCACACAGTCATCATAGGCACGGAACAAACCTTCAAATTTCTCCTGCAAAGGAAAAAGAAATAATGCTGAAGATTAACTTTGTGCTCTGCCACATCAGTCTGAGTCAAACAACAGTCTGAAAGTTGACAACTGTTTAAGCAGGAGGTTTCAGCCTGTGGCCTTTGGGGACAGGTGTCCATAGATAAGTAAAGGCTCTGTGAAGAGAAATTAAGGAAAACAGTGGTCTGGTAGTGCTGAACTCTGCAAAAGGTTTAGGGGAAGAAGTCTTTAAATTGAGAACTCAGCAGCTATTGAACTTCTCATAAAAGCTGAGCAAATCTATGACAGTGACATACAAAATGAAGCTGAAAGGGCACATGACTGAAAACACCAGACAACAGTGGGCTCATCTGCACAGAAGCAACCATTGTGCAGAATTACAGTGGAGTCAGACAAAGGCTGCAGCTGAGGCTTACATCCACATCAGCACTGCAGGGTCATTCTGTACTGCCTGATATGTTTTTCTGGATGTTCTGTCATTTAAATACTTAAGAGAATAGACATTTGTTCTTTGAGAGGTCCTGCAGCATCTGGAAACAAATTGGACAACTGAAAACAGTGATCTGTCCCAAAGACAAACTTCAGGCTTCAAAATGTTAAGCTGTAGAAACAGGCTCAAAAGCTCATGACAAAAATAGGGATATTTTAACATTGTAAAAGGAAGGTCTGAAGTCTGCCACATCCATGGACTTGAACAGAAATTCAAGGCACTTTGGCAGCCTTGGAGGCTCAGACTCTGTGATTTCTCTGCAAGATGTGAGCACACAGAAGACTAAGATCCACACCATCAAATAAACCCAAAGTTCTTAAGGCAATTCTGACACTTGCACAGGTCTTTTCATTCACACAAGCATTGATTCATAAAATGCCAAGGCTGAAAGGGGGCAGTCATTATTTAGTCCAGCCTTCATATTTACTCAGATTTCAGACTGCCATCCAGTGAGTCACACATCAAATCTGAGCATTTTAACTACTGCAATCAAGACTTGAAGTTTTGTAAGATGGAGATTCAGCCAGACCAAAGCCCCTGCCTTTCAGAAGTGCTTTGTTCTGAAAAAAAAACCACTGGTGAGATGATTTGCCCCACCATTTCATATACACTGAGGGCTGTTATGTCAGGGGTTTGTATAATTACAATAACCTAATGTATACTGACAATAACCTGATGTAGATGCCCCATCCCTAGAAATGTTCAAGGGCAGGTTGGATGGGGCTTTGAGCAACCTGGTCTAGGTGAAGGTGTCCCTGCCCGTGGAGGGGAATTGGAAAGAGATGATCTTTAAGGTACTTTCAAATTCAAACCATTTCAGGATTCTGTTCTCTTTTCTATCTCTGCAGGTCCTTACATATTTTTACATGTTTTAAAACATGACTTCTTTGCTTCTCATCCAGGAAAACAATTTCTTTTCCCTTATAGTGGATAACTGGTAGAGACTACAGAAGAAAAAAAAGAAAATACAATTTATATAATCTCATCAATACTTCAGTTCAGTCTATTGAGCTAACAAGCCAAACAAAGAATTCAGAACTTCTCAGAAAAACGCATCCTGGAGCACAGTGCAGCTGCATCAGGGAGCACTAACAGCACCGTGGGAGCAACTACTGTCAGAGTGAGACATTTGTTAAGGAGTTAACAGGGAAAGAGCCCAGCTCCAGGGCCGGGGCTGTGACACCACGGTGCATGTGCCCCATCTCCTTTCATTCACAGCCAACCCTGTGAATTCCTCTTCCTCCCCACACCTGATATTCCATGGCTGGCACCCTTTCAAAGGAACCTCCCTATGGTCTATTAAGCTTTCATGATTTTCATTTCATTCTGCCTTGACCTCACTCACCTCTTCCTCTCACCACAGGAGGTACTTTGGAGGAATGAAAAAAGAAAAAGAAAGAAAAAAGGGAGGCAAGAGCTCTGTGGTTTGGCAGAGGGTGACTACAAGCATGAAGCAATCCTCGAAACAGTGTGAAGTGCCTAGGTTTGTACAAGCAGGTATAGTCTTACCACCCAATGTCCAAATTGTCAACATTTCACCCCTCAGTGATGCATTTTATCTGCTTTGCTTATATTTTTGAAAAATTCCATTTTCCTGAGCAGAAGCCTACATCCAGTAGCATTTGTATAAAGGTCAGCCAAAAGCAGCAGTCATCCCAGTCCTGATGGGAATTTTCATGCTACAGCCTTCACAATGACCAGGGAAAAAGGGCTGAGGGAAGGGAGAGAAAGGGACAGGGGCCCAGTGTCTGTGTAAAGTAGGACTCACACAGCATTCAGAAACATAGCCCAAATAAAAAATGAAGTGATTAATCAAAGCTTATGTCTTCATGTTGTCTTTATTACCTGCTTCAGACCTCTTCAGTACATTTTTAGAATGAAGTAAACAAATTTAAATACATATTATTAGGGGACTTGGCAGTGCTGGGTTAACAGTTAATCCTAAAGGTCTTCAACCCAAACAATTCTATAATTCTGTGAGAGATATAAAGGTATTTATATATATATATGTAGGATGATCAAGATATTATAACAGAAGTCTCATAAGGCAAAAATTAGCAGCAAGGTGAACCTTTCCCAGTAGTAGCTCTCAGTTTCTCTACAAGTCAACAATGAAATCATTCATCATATAAAAACAAAGTTTCACCAAGAGTGGAAGGAACCAAGCATGGACTCGTCTGGACACTGGGAAGTATCAATTCCAACTGACTATTTATTACTAAAGAGATGCTCCCTGTCTGGATGCAGCAGTCAGGGCTGTGTCCTTGCCCTCTCTGTAACACATCCCAGAGCCCAGATCTTGTTGGGGGACCTGACACAACATTAGGGAGGACACAATTTAAACGTGGGTCCAAGAACAGTGAGCACAAGGAATGTGCTGGGCACATTCAGGAACTACACTGACACTCACCCTGATTAGGCACTGAAAGGGATTGATAGAGAACTGTAAAAAAAGCTGATTAAGTCCTAGATGCCATTGCCACACTGGGAGAACTTTAAAGCACTATGGACTTCATTCTGCTTGCTTTTCAATTTGTTACTGGCACAGCTTTAGAGACCCAGCCTTGATTAACGCTCCCAAAAATGCTGTGGAGAGGAGGGAAATCAAACCCTCTATTTGATATTATTACAGGGCAGTCTATCCACAGTGGGGACACTTCCACTGCACTGACTGAAACTGCAACTCTCATTAAAAAGATTCATACATCTGGACTTTTCTACGTTTTCAGCTGATAATAATAATGACCTCAGCAGAGGTCATTAATCATCAAGTGAAGTTAATGGCCCTCAGCTGCATTTTGAGCCATCCCCACTCCTCTCAGCTTGATATAAATTCCCAGGAAATGCCTTATGCCTTAATTGCTATTGCCTGTGACTTCTAATATCTGCTGAATGCACTTATCTGGATAAAAGTCTTTCAGAGTCATTCCAGTCTATAAGAAAATTTATCATATACATTTTAAAGACCTAAGCAAATTCTTTCCCTTTCAAGTTTTGTGGATAAATTATTCAAGACTCATAATCTTCTCAATTTGGGACTTTTAAAGTGCTTTTAGGACTTGGTACTTTTAAAATGCTTTTAGAAAGTAAGTCTTTGAACTTTTAGAGCACTTTGAAAACTTGTGAAAAAAACCCATCCAAAGTTAAGCAGCAGTGTTGCTATTCTTAAAAAGTCAAAATGTAGAAAGTCAAGAGTTACGCATTTATTTCTGGGATTTTGGAGTGTCTTCATCCATCCCAAGTGTGTCTCAATGAGGGCCAAATAATGCTCTGGAAAATGTGAGCAACTTTCACTTCACCAAGTTCTCACTTCTCCCTTGTGGGTCCCATGCCCTCTCTTCAAGTCTTCATGTTGTCCTTTGTCCAACACTGGGCACCTTTCCCCAGTTCTTTCCTGTCACCTTCTGTCAGCTCCCATCACTCAGTGCCTCCAGCAGTTTCCAAAGTTCTTTTTTTGTTTGTTTTCTAAATTAACGAAATTAGCACAAAGTAGGACCATACTAATTAAAACTGCTGATTACTCCAGCTTGATGGTTATCATTTAGGACAGCCAATGCTGAGAATAAACAGAGCACCACGCAAGGAAGAAATGAGCACTGGAGTGACAGACAGGAGCTAAAAGCCTCTGAGGACAAGGGCAAACCTATGTCCTCCTGGAATAGAAAATATTTCTAGCACCAAATGGGAGCTCATCTGGGACCAAGCCCCTGCAAGTCACATGGTAACACTGATCAGTGAAATGCAGCCATAGGGAGGTAAACAAGATGCTGGGTAGATTTGGAAAAGTATTTCCTGTAAAGCAAGGTGAGTATTAACAGCACGGTACAGGGCATTATAGCAGCTCATTAGAAATGCAGGGTTTCTTGCCTGTATCTTAAGCAGATTAATGGGAGTAGATCCAGCTAAAGGTTACAGGGAGGTGCTGGAATGAGTCCAGAGAAGGAGCTGGGGAAGGGTCTGGAGCACAAGTCTGAGGAGGAGAAGTTGAGGGAGCTGGGGGGGCTCAGAAGGGAGAAAAGGAGGCTCAGGGGGAATATTCTCCCTCTCCACAACTCCCTGACAGGAGGGGCCAGCCAGGTGGGGGTCGGGCTCTGCTCCCAGAGAACAAGTGACAGGACAAGAGGACATTGCCTCAAGCTGAGCCAGGGGAGGTTCAGGCTGGACATTAGGAACAATTTCGTCACTGAAAGGGTTGAGAGGCACTGGAACAGACTGCCCAGGCAATTGGTGGAATCACCATCCCTGGGAGTGCTCAAAAGACAGGTGGATGTGGCACCTGGGGACATGGATTACTGGTCATCACAGCAGTGCTGGGTTAATGGCTGAATTGGATGATCTTAACGGTCTTTTCCATCTTTAACCATTCCATAATTCTATAAATTAACAACTTACTACATGAGAAATGAAAATGCTTAGCTTATTTAGCAAAACAAAGCAAAGCCTGAGAGGAAATGGGACAGTCATCAGTAATTTACCAGTACTGTTCAGAGCAAGGACAAATCACACTGTATGGAGTAAATCTAGAAGACTACATTGGCATAAAACAAGTGGAAACAGTTTGCATAAACAGGTTTAGTCTAGAAGTTAAAGAAGGTTTCAAACATCAGAGTAATGATCCAGAAACAACGTTGCAATTACAGCAGCGGCTGCAAATTATTTTTTTAAGATTGAATTTGGTTAGTTCATGTGAGGGACTATGACAAAGTATCAACACAATGAGCATTGTAAAACATGACAGCCATAATTAGCAAGTGAATTGGGTTCTGACACAGCAAGTTCCTGTGATTTATTTCCAAACATTTCTTTCATGAATAGCTCCACTGGTATTGTGTTCATTCAGGACAAAAGCCAAGGCCTAATTCAAATCAGTGGAAGCTTTTCCACAGACATCAGCGAGCTTTGGATTAGAGCCCTAGAACTCAGAACCCAAATTACGTTTCATTATTCAGTGTGTTTACACTCATTATCACCCTTGCTACACATTTGATTTAGGAGATGGCTGTGATTTAGAACTTTAGCCTAATGTTTTTCCTAGAGTTTTGCAAGCAAATAGAGAAAGCATTTTTCCTATTTTAATTTTTCCTGCTCATTCATGTAAAAGATACTCCAAGGAACTAATCACAACAGGGAAAGAGATATAATTCGCAATTATGAAATTAGTTTTTCCTGAAATTAGTTCTGTACCAGGTATAAATATCCCTGTAAGACATAAACTCCTATCTCAGAGTTGAACGTATTCTGTTTCCAGACAAGCCATGCTGGCTGCAACCCTACAAAGCTCTCAGGAGAGCTGTCACAAGAAAAAAGACAGAATCTGGTAAAACTGTGGAAGCTGTGCACTTAAGAGTCTTGTAGCAAAAACGATCTAAGAACAGATTAATTCCCTGTTTATAGCAAAAAGGATGGGCACAGCAGTTACTTCTAAAGGGACAAAGGAGTCACTAAGGTGACACACATTTAACAAAAATACTAACCAGAAGCCTATAAAACACAAGCTGAAGTGATTTCAGCACTGAGGTGTGTCAATGCCACGTGAAGGGTATCGTAATGACCTAGCCTGGATATTGTGTGGGGCTCTTCTCATCCAGGATTAAGGAAGATGGAGGCAAGATGGAAGAGCAACAAAAGACTGCAAGGATGATTAGAGAAGTTGTGAATCTGTCACAGGAGCGAAAGGTAGATGATATCCATCCCTGGAAGTGTTCAAAGCCAGGCTGGACAGGGACCTGAGCAAGCTGGTGTAGTGGAAGGTGTCCCTGCCCATGGCTGGAGCTGGAATGAGATGGTCCCTTCCAGGTTAAACCATTCTGAGATTCTGGGATCTTGCCTTGGGAAAGAGAACCCAAAGTATGAGGTGCTTCCTGCTGCACCTGTGTGTAAGGAAATCAATAAATAATGTGAAGGGAAAGAGATTAGCAGAATTAAAATAACCAGCAGTGCTGATATTAAACAAAGACTGCCTGTTAAAAGATTTACACTTAAACTGAGGCTGTTATTTAGCACTAGACCTGTAACATATCAAAATGTCACTGGCCCAGAAATAGAAGAAAGACTAATTACTTTGATGAAAAGGGTAAGAAGGAAAGATTAGAGAAAAGCACTATGCATTTCTGTGGCTCTCAAAGACAAAAGAAGAGGAAAGACTAGAGGAAAACAAAAAGGGATCCTGATTTGTCTAATGAAAACTTAAAAGAACTGGGTTCACCTGAAGTGCTTTTAACAATTATTTAATGAGCCACACAAAACAAGCAAGCAGCTTGATACAACTCACATGTGAAAATTCCTTTAAAGCAAGGACTCCCACAAGTAGCCAGTGAAAGCAACAGCCTCTTCAATGATCAAATTCTCTGCTTCTAAAAAGATGAAACTCATTGGGAAATCCTGGTAGTGCAAAAACCTCTATTGATTCTCAGTAAAAATTCCAGGAGTGGTGTAAATAGAGGAAATATTTTAAACCAGTGATGATAGAGAATTCCTATGGGCTTGTCCAGCTGCCTTTAAGTAATGGCAGGAGAATAAAATATAAATTTACCATTTAGAGATCCCCTTAAGGTAAAGGTCTCCAGGTTGTAGCTTTTTATTTCAACTTTCACTGTAGGTAGCTGTAGCTGAGAATGTGGGATCTTCCTACTCCCTCCTCACAAGTGGGGAAGGTATTATTTGAATAAAATATTCACACTGAATATTACTGTTTGAATGTTGGTCGGCAGAAAGCTTCTTCTGTTACCCTCACACAATCCCACAGCTGGCAACAGCAATGGAAAAATGTCTTTCCACCTGTCATTCACCAGGGTGTATTTTAAAAGGACATTTCTCCATGTGAGACACTTTGAAAGGGGGGAAAACCAGGGAACACTGGTTATTTTGTCAGATAATCAGGATCACAGAGTACTCAGCAATAACCTCCTGGTTACTGTATTGTCTAAAAGTGTGTTCCTCACCTTGGAACTCAAGTGCAAACCCTGCTCATTTCTTTGTGAAGTTAGATTAGAGCATTGAGATAGGGCTGGAAAGAGCTTGGGTTTATCTACGTTAAACATGGCACTAATTAGCATCTTCCAAAATTGAACAATTCTCTCAGTACATGAACAAACCAACCCAGTTTGCTACCCCAGTCCATTCAGTTTGTTGTTCTATGCTTGGCTTTCTCCTGTTTTCAAGAGGTAAAGGTCAGGTAAATTGTGAACCAGAGATGCAATGAAACAGTAAAGCCAAAAAAAAAATTAAGGCTGGGCTTCAAGATGGGGGGTGTTACAAAATGCATTAAATCTTGCTCTCTCCAGTCAAATAAAGATGGATTTGCCTGCACCTACTGCAATCCTGATAAAGGGGAGCCTAATACCTTTAAGCTTTACTATGTAAAGAATGCAGTTTGTATTTCAGAAGTGATGTTCAACGACCTCATAGCTCTGCAATTTGCAGTGAACCAACCCTAAACAGGAGCACACTGGCCATAAAACACAGCCCTGGTCCATGGCTCACACATCCTGGTGTGTTATCCTTACACACCAGGGCTCTTCAGAGGCATCTGCATAGAACTATTAGACCCTGAAAGATGCATTGAGTGTTCTGCCCTCCACATTGTGCCAAAATCATTCTGACAGCAGAAATACTTGATGTAATGCTTACTGCTTACAGATCCAGTGTCTTGTTCCAGAGAAGGACTGTGAGAAAGTATAACAGATGTTACACAATGTTGTAAAGACATTTGTAACTCGTCATCTCTCAAAGAGCCCTGATGGTAAAAGTAGGTCAGGAGCTGGAAGAAGTTTGCTGGTCCCACCTCACGTTGGGACTAAGGCAGGAGGAGGCATCCAGCCCTCACCAGCCCTCCTGCATTACATGCCCACCACGGCATGACAGCACTGCAAACATCCCACTGAACAGAACAACACAGATGTCCCTCTTGAAAAATCAGCAGAACCAAATAAATTTACCTTCGTGTTCCAGCTCATCAGCACAACAAAAGGTACAGAGATAATATCTGCCCCAAAGCTTAATGGAAATGCATTCACATTTCAGAAGAGGCTGACAAATGTCAGGGGCACAGAATTTTGCTGCGTTGCCTTTTCTGTTTTTAACCAGCTCATATCCCTGTTTACCTCAATGTGACGCACATTCCTCCTGCTTAGCTCCACTGATCTGGAAACCAAAGGCTCCTTCAAGATGAAATAAATTGTTCCTGTGGCAATGCCAAGGGGCTGATTTAATATAGTTTGGAGAGTTCTCAATTCAATTTCACACCCAACGATTGAGCTAAAAGAAAAATCCACACTTTACATTTCTTCTTTATAGGAGCACTGTTATTTTACTGTATCATCAGCCACAGCTTTTCTGAGCACACCATATTTGAAGTACTCCAGTTCCAGATGCTGTATGAGCTCCTTGAAATGCTGGAAGTGCTCTTTCAAACCAGCTGGCAAAGTGCACATTCTATGACCAGATCCATTAGTTTAAACCCCAATGCTGGGGAGTGTTCTGTAGAGACATTATTCTTTGTTCCCTGAAAAGCTACATTTGATTCCAGTCCTGGCTACCATTATTGTGCAATATCACATAATAGTTGTCTCTTTTTTTGCCCTTTTGCATTGTATTTGGCAGTTAAAAAAAGCAAAATCAAAACCTGAACAGATTTGTGGAAAATTTAATGCATTTGTTTTCCAAATAGCAGCCTTGCATTTTGGCTTGAGAACGCTAAGAACAAAGACATGAAGAAAATATTCACACTGCCCTGAAAAAACAGCCTATTTTTGTTTGCTTTAAGATTTCAAACAGTAACTGAGTAGATAATGTATTTTGTGAACTCCAAGGGGCTCATCTGCATTGGATTTAAGAACGTTCATAGTACAATATCAGCTATTGCTTTTGTCTTGTTCCTGTTGTTAAGCCCAACAATTAATTGGTAGCAAAAGGAACGAATTACTGTGTATGTTTCTAAAGTTCTTATTATCTTAATTCAGCACACAAAATAAGGAAGAAAAACGACCTTAATTAGTTTTTACCAAAAGCTGCTACATTTATGTTAATAAGGAATGTTCCAAGAGCAGATCTCTGCAGCAGAACAGTTGGTGCTGAGAACTTTCTGATCAGGTGCCACGGACTGAATGCCCATTAGCAGTTGGAGCATATCAGACACACTACTAGAGTGCATCTTCTATATGGATTTCATCTGAAAGGCATCCAGTTCATGAACTGCTCTGTGATGTGAATGAAAAGCACAGTTAATGAAGAGCAACAGGAAAGCTGCCTCATGAGAATGCCCAGCACAGACTCAAAATGGTAATGTAGGCACAAGCATGTATCTCTCATAAAAATAGTTAGCTGGCACTCCAGAAGAGGAAAAAAAACAACTCCACAACCAAACTGAAGTGCCAGAGACAATAATAAATAAGGGACTGGTGGTCAAACCTGTGCACAAAATGGACTGAAGTTATTGTGAGAAGCTGTGTGAAAATTATTCATATTCATAGAACTATAGAATGGTTTGGGCTTCAAGGGACCTTAAAATTCACCTACTTCCAAACCCCTGTGGGCAGGGACACCTTCCACTAAACCAGGTTGCTCCAAGCCCTGCCCCACCTGGTTTGGACATTTCCAGGGATGGGGCAGCCACAGCTTCTCTGTGCCAGGGCCTCACCACCCTCTCATCAAAGAATTTCTTCCTATTAACTGTATGAACTTTGATACTGTAAGAAAAGCTACAGAAGTATCCATCTTATTGTAACACTATTTTTCATTGATCTTTGGTAACTGCAATTTCATCTCCTCAAGCCTTCTGAGGCCACCCCACTGTCCTGTTCATGTGGTGGCACTGAGGCCAAGACAGACCCACAGTCACAGTGGGAAACCACAGGCTCACAGGAAACCATGGCAGCAGAACCAGAGTTTCCACAACCCGTTCGAACCACTTCGCTTCTACACAATCCCCCACTGGAGTATAGAAACCTCAGCCTCTTAAAAATCTGCTACTGAGGCTGTGAAAGTGTCAGGGGACACTTCTGGTGCTGTGATGCAGCATCAGGATGTCAGTGTGCAAAATGCTAAATGCAAGGATGAACTACAATACAGGCAACACCAAGAGCTGAGAAACTGTGTCTTATTTATACTCTTGGAGATGCAACGTTGTAAAACAACCGTAAAATGCACACTACTTATTCCCTGACACTGTCAACCTAGTTAAACTAGAAAAATAAACAAGAACAAGCCATGGGACAGTTTAAACAAATAAAATGCTTGCATTGCCCATTCCTGATTTACTGTTTTGCCTACAGTGATCAACATTTATAGCATTTCAGCTGTTCTCATCAGTCATGGGGAACGCTTTCTCCCTCTCCTCTCCTCTAACACTGCAAACTGCATGAATAGGACTAAAAATATAGTTTCAGCTTGTCTGGATTTGGAAAGGACACTGGGAATTTTGAAAGTGACTCTGAAGCAAAAAAAAACAAGTAGGAGAGCAGAATAGAATCTAATATCATGCAGCTCCATAAATGTTACTTAACTGATGAAAAAAGGTATCAAGGGAAACTCCTGACACACCAATGCACATCCTCTCATTATCATCATCATCCTCTCTCTACTTCCTTTGCAGCCCAGAGTCAGTGACCCCCCCAGTCACAAGCAGCAGCACTTTGCTCGTGCTGTTTGACTGTTCCTTGCTCTTCCCAGTCTGTCCCCACCATCTGTCACTCCCTGTCTTACACTTCATTTGCAAATTACTCGAGCAGGTCTGTTGTCTGTACATCTGAGCAGCTCCTAAGAGCTGCAGCCTCTGAGACTGGAGGCTCTTTGTACAATGAAGATAAACCAAGGACAGGAACACTTTGCCTCCAGTCAAGTGGCTGAGTGGAGTCTTTAGCAAACCTACATCAACTACAAGTAAATGGTGTTTCAGAATTAATGGCATAAACAAAAGTATCAGAGATAAACACGTAAGGAAGTGGTAAAAAAAAAACCTAAAGGAAAAAATCATCACTGGGCTGGAAGAGAAGGAAATGTCCTGTTGTCACTGGAACCCCCAGTTCAGGACTGACCTACAAAAAAACTGAAGATGCTTTCCAGTTTGAATAAATTTCAGTGGAAAAATAAAAGTGCTTGAAATACTTTTACACTTTTTCTTTCTCAGCTGTTTTCTTCCCCATCAGGGGTCCCAGTCTTTAGAGGACACCAGGATCTCAAGCTCCACAGATGCTGAAATACCAAAGGAACACCACACAGTGATTTACCTGCCTATTAAAAAAGATTTCAACAGCATGTTTTTAATTTCCAGTACACACCATAATGCTTAATTAGCCTCTAGAACTTTAGAGTGTTTTAGTACCTCATGACATCAAGAATTTAGCACACATCAGAAAACTGGGCTTGTGCAGGCCAGGAAAGAGGATTTGTGTGGACTTAGTAAGCAAATTCCAGCACCCAAAAAGGCTGAGACGACAGATACAGGTTCTCTACTGGGTACAGAAGGGCAGAAAAAGAAGCAGAGGTTTCCATCTGACTCAACAGCCACTAGTACCATCCGCTTTCAGACAGGACACAGGGAATTTCAGTCTTACAGTGATATAATTGCTTTATTAGGCAGATGGAAGGAACCCCAGGGTGAAAAAGCAAATGTTCCTGACCAAACTGCTCCCATGTCATTCTTCAACCAACTGGAAAATTTCCAGTTGGCACGAATTCTGTTTAGAAACAAGAATTGGAAAGTAGACTAATCCTATATTAGAGCTAAAACTAGCACTGCCCTTCATAAAATCATTTTCATTTCCTGATGTGAAAAATATATCAGTAACAGCATGATATTAAAAAGATACTGGACTGGGATTATGAAACTGAGGCTGCAGTCCACAGATCCAGAGCAATTGGTGAGAAGAAACAAACCCTGTGACTGGCAGGCAGAATGGTAACAAACGGAGATTTTCTTCTTTTTATGAACAGGTTTTTTACAAATAAGTAGGACACAAAAATAATCAGTATCCCATAGTTTCTTGCCCTGTGGCAGTTTCACACTGGCTCTGTGTCACATTTGCCTTGCAAATGCCCTTGTGCCAGTCTGGAACATTGGAGACTGATATGTAGAACCACAGAATGTCCAGACCTGGAAGGGACCTACAAGGATGATCAAAGTGCAACTCCTGGCCCTGCACAGGTCACCCCAACAATCCCACCCTGTGCCTGAGAGCATTTTCCAAACACTCCTTGAGCTCTGTCAGCCTTGGGGCTGTGACCATTCCCTGGGGAGCCCACTCAGTGCCCAATCACCCTCTGGGGAATCCAACCTGAGCCTCCCATGACACAGTGCAGACTCAAGGAGGTCCAGGAGGTTTTTTGGTGCAAATAGATTTTAAATGACAGGAGAAGTGGAATGCCAAATCTGGTGGAAGCAGTCATTCAAAATAAAGGGAAGACACCTGTTCACTGTGGAGGTTACATCCTCAGAGTTCAGAGGGTGTCCCAGACTCTCAGCCTGATCCATGGACTGTGGCTGCATCCAGCTGCACATTACTGCAATTCAGAAGCAACATCAGTTGTAGCCCCAAGAACAGAATTTACTCTTTGGAACTGCAATTGAAAATTGTGTATTTAATCAGTATGGAATATTAGTATTTAATTAAGAAGGGCAAATTATCAACTAAAAGTGAATACAGTCATGCTCAGCATAGTCTAGACTTTCTCCAAGGGATACTCAAACCAGAAACACAACAGAACTGGATTTGCTACATATAAACTTCAAATTTAACTGAAAACATTACAGGAGAATAAACCAATGAGGGTACCTTCATATAAGTAAGTAGTCTCAACTGAAAGAGGTCAGGTTTAGATTGGGTATCAGGAAGAAATTCTTTCCTGTGAGGGTGGTGAGGCCCTGGCACAGGCTGCCCAGAGAAGCTGTGGCTGCCCCTGGATCCCTGGGAGTGTTCAAGGCCAGGTGGGACAGGGCTTGAAGCAACCTGGTCTATGGAAAGTGTCCCTGCTCATGGCAGGAGGTGGGACTGGATAATCTTTAAGGTCCCTTGCAACCCAAACCAGTCTGTGATTCTGTAATTTCATGATTCTAAAATAGAGTAGCTACATAGGTACTAATCTGCAGCATTATCATCCACACCTCATTTTACACATAAATGTACAAATGTACACTCCCATTATACCATCATTTTACCATACTTACAGTAACTACTTATTCCCAAAGTAAATTCCCCTTATCCAAGACCTTTTTTTCCTAGAATTGTTACTGTCCTTTATTCCGCTTCTTTCACTGTACAATACATAAACTACAAAACTCTATAATAGTTAAAGCTTAAGCAGGAACTTTACCCTGAGCCAATGACATGAAAAATTATTCTGTACTGTTTTCTAGGATGCAGCATGCACTGAGCAAACTCCTGTTTTGTGACTGCTCCTGCACGCCAAGCTCCTTCTCCTATCCCAAAAAATGTCACCACTTTGGGAGTTAGGATTGCAGGCAGCTTGCTTACATCACTACAGTTTTTCAACAGTGTCAGTCTAATAAATTGCTACAAAAGCATGAAGCAGATAGCTGAATACCTTTTTTTATTCACTTATTAAAAAAAAAATCGGGCAAAAAGGAATCAGCTCCCAAGCCTCTAAGATTTTAAGTACACCAATAATTTACTTCTGTCTAACATAAGAAGCATACTCATTCTTGCTACAGCCCAGCATTTGGCTTTGTTCCCAGCTGTCTTGATTAATAAGAATTTTTTTTTAGCTCAACAACTCTCAGATTCTGGTTCAAGGACTGGCAGCCGCCTGCAGAAAGCTGGCTGGTCACACAACCCTGCAGTTCCTCTCATGGAATCAGCTGTTTCTAAAGATAAAGGTACTACTTTTCACACATCACTGGTTTTCTTCTTAGGCTCTGTAAACAAGGTAGCAACATGAAATTTCCTTTCTAGACAAGGAAATGTGCATCTGAAAAGTCCACCCAGTCTCACCAGAGACAAACAGCACAGCTGCAACAGCAAACCTGGGCTGGAGCACCTGTAAGGAAAGGCTGAGAGATTTGGGGTTGTTCAGCCTGGAGAAGGCTTTAGGAGTTCTGAGTTTTATGGCAGCCTTGGGATACTTAAAGGATATATAAGTAAGATGGAGAGAGACTTTTACTATGGTCTGTAGTGACAGACAAGGGGCAATGAGTTTAAACTAAAGAGGGCAAGTTTAGACTGGACCTAAGGTAGAAATTCTTCCCTGGAAGTGTTCAAGGCCAGGCTGGATGGGGCTTGGAGCAACCTGGTCTGGTTTAAGGTGTCCCTGCACATGGCAGGGGATGGAACCAGATGACATTTGAAGGTCCCTCCCAGCCCAAACCATTCAGTGAATCCACTTTTTTTTTTTTGCTTACAGAAGTGTGATACTGCTGCTAATTATCCACTGAAATTCATGAGAACTCAAGAGATTTGCAACAGGCAACAGTTTAGTCATGTGAATGTCTTCATACAGCTGTGACTTTGATTTCTTTCTTTTTGCACTAAATTTCATCCTGTTGTTTAACCAAGGGCTGTTCAGAATTTTGACCCTGACCTACCAGGGCAGTGTCATTCACACTTCTTTTTGAGGTTTTTCCCTTTTGACTGCTGTCATTATTCTCAACCTGCTTTCAGGAAGGAGCATGTGAGCTCATCTACTTAAATGGCTTCACCACTTGAGAATGAACTGGTTCTGGCTTAGACATTCTGTAAACAACTATGCACCCACCTTATGGAAATTAAATTTGGAGTGTAGATTACTTATGGAAATGACTTGAACAGTGTGAAAGCTTTAGTCAAAATATCTACACTCCACATCTCCTTTATCCCACTTATCCCATTGCCTTGTCAAACAAGGAAGGCACATTGATTTGACATGACTTGGCCTACACAGCCCAGGCCTATTTACTTCCAAAGCACTTCCAAACTTATTTCCAAAATTCAAGTCACATAAAAATACCTGTAATTGTCCAGGTCTTTCTCCTCTCCCCCTTTTAAACATAAATGCTATTTTTTTTATCTGCCGTTCTCAGCAGTCTCTTTGTAACCTATGAATTCTTAAAGATAATTTCAAATAGTAAAAAATCATTTCAGCTGCATCCTAAATCATACTTAGGTAGATTTTAGCAGCTCCTGTATACTTAAATATCTGTCTTACCCCTGCATTTTTAGCAGTTTATTCTCTCCTCTGGCCATTATTAGGGTTGTTTTTTCTATTAATTTAGGGTAATTATCTGTGTTATTATAGAACATAAATGAAATTAGTCACATGATAACTCTCCCCACATTATGCATCTTGCTATGGATTTACACATTGTTTCCTCTTAATTTTTATACATCATAAGACTTCCCTTGTTCTTAGTCAAAACCTCTGATAAAGGAAACTTACTTTGTGATTTTGCACACTTGATTTTCACATTATATATAAATCCTTAAACTGCTCTGAAGCAAAAGGAGTATCTGATCTAGCCCTAACAGTCTCTCATTGTATGTCCCATCTGTCCTTTGCATCAGGACAGATAATCTCCATTATGCATTCAAAAGTGCCTCTTTAGCTGCTAATTCTCATGTTCTTCTTGGTCTCTCCGATAATCTTCTTAGGAGACACTATTTACCAGTTCCATAAGGTCACTGAAAATGACTTTTCAGAAAAATTATTTTCCTCTGACTTCAGATTTTATTTCAAAAGTTAACTTCAAAATAATTTTCACCAACGGAACTTACCATTATTAAGTTCTTCAATTGCTAAAATCAAAACTGAAAATCAAACAAAATTACCTACCTCTATTTGCTGAAAAAACTGCACCCAAGAACAATCTCATAATATGTCTTACTGTATCACACACTGTTTGGATGTTTCCAACAGTTTAAAAATTACTGTTATTTGTTTCTAGTATCATCTACCACACTGAACAAAAACAACAAGGGAAAACACAAAATTCCTTCTTACATTCCAGGAAGATGAAGCAGAAAGACAGAGGAGGTGGGAATAAAATATATAACAAAGAGAATATATTTGGGTTATTTTGGTAAGGTTTCCAAAATACTTTCTGTCCCATGCGTGCATATGTAGCTTAGTCTGGTCATGCTCAATCATTTAATTCCTTGTGAGACATTTAACAGCAAAAAGTTTTGAGGAAGGAGCTGAAAGGAGAGTGGCAGCAGCCCAGAGTACCTGCTCACAAAGGGATTTTGTTACTTGGAGGTGGGATGGAAGCCTGTGGAAGATGCTTTCAGTAAAGCAGAAAGCTGTCAAGATTAATTTAACTAAGGTTTCAACGATGCTTAACACCTGCTTGATGAAAGCTTTGTCACAAAATCCTCCTTTTTTTAGACTACCAGTGAGTTTTTCCAGCATCTTGTATCATCTTCTGCCCTTAAATCATTCCACTACAGCACAAGAAGTCAAAGTCATCTCTTCTCACCTTTGTCTTCCATTATTACTCTTATTTTCACGAGCTCTTCTTCCATCCCAACTCCCCTGTTGCTGTCACCCCCTCAGACACCAGTCCTGCCCCAGCCTCCACAGGCATTTTCCCCACTCTTGGTCTTTCCCAACAGAAGCAGCTCATCACAGTGACATCCCTCCTCTCAATCCCCAGGCCCCCCTTCCTCATTTCGGCCACATTTTGAATAAGCAACTGATTTCTTCCTCCCCCAGCTCAGAACAGTTCCACCTATGATCTGCCCCTTAGAGATATTTGCTTCTCTTTAAAAAATGCTCTCTAAGGGAGAAAGGCCATTCCGGCTTTTGGTGGGTTGCTTTTGTATCAGCAGTAGGAAATAAAACAAAAATCCTCCAAACAAAAAAAAAATAAACATCACCCCACCCCCACCACAACCAACAATTGCTTTGTGGTTAAAACAAATTTCCCAGTACAGGTGTGATTATTCAGACAATTCAAAAGTTTTTATTCTTAGTGGTTTAGTTATTGATTTTCTCTAAGAAACATGGACAAGTAGCCAAAACTGAATGAACCTCGTCACCAGGCACAAGGATACCCAGCAAAGGATGATGAAATTTGAGGATGGTAATGTGTGAATAAAATCTGTACAGCAAATAAAACAATCATCTTATCTCCTCCATATATGGAATTTCTTTTATTGAGAGGATTGGCAGGTTTTTTTACCCCTATTTGTTCATCTGCCTCACACCAACACATCTGACCTACATGAATAAAAGGACAAGTGAGATTTCAGCAAAGTGGCTGCTCTCTGGCTGTGCAGAAGTCCTGCTGCATGATTCAGCTCTCTGGATGCCTCCACCTTTTAATGGCAAACATATCCCTCACTGCAAGAGATGAAGCAGAGAGATTCTGCTGCAAGTGACAAATTGAGCTGCAGAAATTCCCCTGTACAGCTGCCTGGTGCTACTGCTTGGAACTGAACAGGTTCATTGAGTTTCTCAGCTCAGGGATTATTATTTCAACAGGTGGAACTTCCTGGTGCTGCAAAACTGGAGGCTTTTCCATGCTCCTGATAAATATGAAGCCATCCTGTAAAAAAAAGTCAGTCTTTCTGTCTGCCAGAATCTAACGTGGATTCTGAAAAGCAGCAAGTCTGGGATAATTAAAAACGAAACAAACACACACACCCCAAACAAAGCAAACCATGAAAACCCCCACCAAAAATAAACCAAAATCAGCTACTAACTCAGCAAAGCTCCTTGGTCTCTGGAAAATATCTCAACAATATCTGAGACTGAACATCTACAGAACATGATTAACAAAACCAAGAATTATTAATTACACCAGCTCTGCATGCCAAATCCAGTTTCCTAATCAGAGAACTCATTTCCTGGTTCCTTAGTTTTCCATCTGCAAATGAGAACACTTGGAACTTTTTACCTATACCATCACTTAAGAGGCTTTCCAGAAACTCCAGGTGTACAGAAGAGAAGGTGCCATGGAGATGATCCTGCAACATCCACCTCTACACAGACCCATCCAGCTGTTTTCCCACACTGCAAGGACAGTGGGGCTGTTTGCTCCATCAAAACCAAAGGCTTCTCCTTGATTCAGCACCAACAGAAATTCCATGTGGGGACAGTTAAAGGCATCACAAGGACACTGATGTTGAGAGAAGGCAGTCTGTGCTTCCAGGAATGGATATGGACAAAGCAGAAATCAACCAGAATCCCAGATGGAAAACACAGGCTGGAGCCAAAACTCAATGGAACTTATAGAGGCATTGCCAATGAGGAAAAGAATGGGGAGAAGTCTCCTCTGGGGGAAATTTTAATTCTGTTGGCCTTTAGAAGGAGAAGGTGCTTACTGAAAATCATATTAATGGGGGAAATCTTCAGGAAAAGCTCATTTGTGTGCCACTATTTATAGTGTCACACAATGCTAGTGCCACTATAAATATGTGCATGGAAAACACAGAGTCTTCCAGCAAGTGGCCACTGACTGGAGACTTTGCTTGGCTGGTTTCTGGCCCTTGGCAGCCTGTGTGTTAGCCAAGTGTTTGACAAACTGTGGTACAATTTCCTCAGTGTCTTTTTGCCAAGGAAGAATTCTCTGCTCAAGACCACGCTGTCACGGTTGTTTGCACTCTAGCATATGATTAGGCAGCATCTTCCACAGCAAACAGGCTGTTTAGCACTTGAATGATCAAAACTGAGTAGATTATTTAAGACTTCTGGTAGAATCACCCCTAGAAAATACTAAAGGAAGACCTCTCCAACCACAAAGCATGGACATTAGTTTATGAGGAAAAAAAACCCTACTATCAATTACTAAAAAATTACTAAAGATACATAAAAGGTTGGTGCAGATCTCTGCCTCAGAACCTGCAATGCTGCTCAGTATCAAATCTTAGTCATGCTAAGCAGCAGCAAACAGCATCAGTAAAATCTGAGACAAAAGAGTGCACCTATACAGCACCTTCAGAGGAAAATGAGACTGGATCACTACAGACCTCAAAATAATGTGTCCTTGATATTTTTTTTAGGGGGTAAGAAGAGAAAGAACATGGGTACTTTATCTCTCTAGATTCTTCTGAGAATTCTAATTTTATTCTAAAATTTTAATAATTTAAGTAATTATTGAAGGAAAAATCAGTATCACACTTGTATCCATATTACAAGTATGTCAACCTATAGCTGCACTGATTAATTCTTCAAATCTGCTTAAGAAAATCACCATCTCTTCAGTGCTCCTCACACAGGCAGGGCCATGTGTCAGCACAATTACAAGGTCCATCTTACCTTATTACCTGCCTTGGATTAATTCTTCACCTTCTATCAATGCATTCTAGTTGTTATTTATTTTCTTTTGACAAATTCTGACTGTCTACCTATCCTAATGAAAGGAAAATATCTTCATGTGACTTCTGACAGAAAGGAGAATCAGAGAGAATACAGAGCCCTCTGACTTGCTTTGCTGCTCCCTGTTATCACTGAAAGGGTGAAGAAGGAGAAGCAGAAGGTCTGCCATATTCAGAGGTGTGTAAACACCTACAGCTGCCACCGACCTCTGGTGAAACAGCAGCACTGCCTTCTTCTGAGGCAAGGGAAAAGCAAGTACAAATAAGTAAAGATCAGCCTAAAGAGCATATTATGACCTTCAGAAGTCTTTCCATTCCATCACTTCTTTGGGAACCTCCCTAAAGAGTCCAGCTGCCTTCACACAAGGGTGTTAGAAGGACAGAGGCAAAGCCCAACCTGTGACTGGAACTGGGAGCACCTCAGTGTGCAGCAGCACTGACTGCACAAGCCTCAGCTTTGCTGTCAGAGTCTCTCTGTGCTGACCCTGAAGCCAAGAGCAGGGCTGGTGTCCTGGAAACAGCACTACAGCATTTGGGAAGTTCCTCTCTTCCTTGTTCCAGACAGTAAGTAGAGCTCAAAAGACATGCATGTCTATTGCTCCAGCAGAACTCTTGGATCATGCAGATTTCACAGACTCAACCTTATTTGCAATTAGAAAGAACTACCAACTACAGAAAATACCAAGAGAAGTTACAGAGCAGGCCTTTCTAGCCATCAGGGTATTTTTGGCAGTCATGCTGTTGTTTGGTTTCCTCCTTATAGCTTGTCTGTGAAGTCTTATGACTGTGCAACAGACTCTTCCCACGGATCAAGCTCACATGGCTGAGGAGAAGGATGTAAAGACAGAAACCCAGAAACTCTCCCAGCAAGTCATGCTTCCTTCCACTGGACAGCTGGCACCAGCCAGAGGGGCAGCAACACTTCTCCCCCTTCCTCCAGTTTCCTCCACTTGACTCTGACCTTAGAGCACTTGAACTTTAAACCTCAGAACATCTTTGTGAATGAGCCACTTAGACAAGTGGAGAATTGGAGTGGAGAACAAAAACCACAAGCATTTAGTGTACTTTTGCCCTTTAGACCTCAGAAGTTTAGACTCCTAAACCTCTCAAAGGCAACTGCAAGACAGTGACTGAACCTCCAACCCATCCATCCCAAACAACTCCCACTACCAGGGTGCTCACTGGAGTATCTGAACTGAGCAAGGATTTTACAGATTGACAGAGATACTGCTCCAATGGGAATTAATCCTCCAAAGCCACAGTCAAAACAGTGAAACTATTTCTGCTATTTCCCTTTGCTGCCTGGCTCATGTACACATTGAGTTTGCTCCCTGTGTTAAGATAATGGTCCCATCCACATTACATTACTGTCTTCAGTCCCATCTGGATCATCATTATTTCTTCTCTCTTACAGTAGTCCCAAGTTGCCCCAATTCTACCTTGAGTGGAATGGTCTGTGTGAACAAAAATGAGGAGAGATTATCTGGAATTAATCATATAAAAGCACATTGCTTAGAGTAAGAAATACAAGTTTAAATTCTCTTCCAGTGTTTCGGTAATGTCTGGAATTCCTCTATTAGAAATAAACAAGATATTCATTAACTAATTGCTTATGTAACAAAGATCATTACATGAAATTATCATCTAGAGGCACTGAAAGAATCTTAATTACCCAGGTGAACTTTGAAGCAAAGCTGCACTTTGTGATTCCTCTGGTTGCCTTCTCAACTGTTCTAGTTCCTGGTCTACAGTCAGTGTCACGTTGATTAGCCTGATCCAATTTTTGGATTAGAAAAGACAACTCAAAGCAGCAGCTGATCAGAAGTGAAAGGCTTGTTGGATGGGTTCATGGGTGCCAAACCCACAGTGCCACTGCCAAGGTACCCACACAAGCCTCTGTTCATTAAAAGGATGAGCAGTCCAAATGCAGCAACTAAAAAGCTTTGCCTTCAGTACTAAAAAACTGCTCCCCTGTTTCAGAGACCAAATGGAAACAGGGTGTTTTCCAAGCCTGACTGCCAGATGCTCAGAGATGCCCACAGAATAAGGTCTCCTCCAGAAATGGAAAAGCAGCAATAGGCTGGAGAGCTCCCTCTGCTCCAAGTCCTGTGCCCAGACCCAGCTTTGTGTAAGAATTCCCCAGCTCTGAGGGACTGATGCTCTTGAGGAGTGGCAACTTCCAGGAGTCCCCATTGCTACATGCTGTGGGAACAGCTGCTCCAGAGCCCCAACACACCAAGCTCTGCTACTGCAGTCCTGGCAGGCTCCTCACACCCCCAGCCTGCAGCTGTGGCCAACACGTGCTGCAAAGTGCAGAGCAACAGCTCAGTAACACCAGCATCCTTCTCCCAAAGCTCAAGGGAGAGCCATGGCTCAGTAACACCAGCATCCTTCTCCCAAACCTCAAGGGAGAACAGTGGCTCAGTAACACCAGCATCCTTCTCCCAAACCTCATGTCAGTTCTAAACTTAAACTGAAATAAAAGTGAGATACACTGTAAGCACATCCTAAACCCTGAACACAACCCTTGCTGACATCAGAGAACTGTTTTACAGGACTAACAGCTCATCTTAGCAAATCTCACCAAGCACCACACGTATTCTAAGATTTTCAATATCTGTTCTACCACTGAGGGAGCATTCCCTTCACACAGGGAGAATGTTCCCTGCAATAAAACCTCCTATCAGAGAAGGGACAATAGCCTGGACTTCAGTTGCCAATGCTACCTGTGCCTTCAGGCTGGCCCACAGAAGGGCTGGGCAGAGGGGAACTCAGGGTAGGTGGAGAAGAGAGGAATTCTGTGCTTGCTTTTGCTCTTCAACTTCCACACCCATCTCTTCTCAGCAACAGCCTCCTTTCTTTTTAACCCTAAATCTGTTCCCCATCCTATCAAAATCAACATAAACTTTTCTATGCTGTGACCATACTATCACCAAAAAACCTCGCTTTGATGTGAACCCTTTTGCATAGCAAATAAAATAAAATAAAATAAAATAAAATAAAAATAAAAATAAAAATAAAATAAAAATAAATTTAAAAAACAATCCCATACTGTTTTTTTCCCTGCAATAATTCTCCTGGAAGTGAGCAAAGAGCAGTAGGTATCTCCAGCTTTAAATTATCAGCAGCAGTGGAACTTTCACAGAGGATGCTCACACTCCAGGCTGCTGCATGGGGAGCCCAGGGATGAGCACAGAGCAGGCCACAGCCTCCTCAACAGAGTTTGGGGACAAGCCAGAGGGAAGGAGACTGCAGTGAGCCGTGGGTCACGGAGCACACGCTGCTCACAGCCTCTGAGCCACGCAACTTCAGAGTAGACTTTGCATTTCTAAGCTGCAGTGCAGTCTGCAGTGCAGTCCCCACTGTAAATACACCCAAAGTCTTTGCAATCAACATTTTAATTCAAATATAAGGGGGGAGAAAAGCAAAACAGGGCAGTTTTAAGCAAAGCAAACAAGGTACAGAAAGTCCAAGTAACACAAAAGGGTTACAGTTCCTGTAATGTCTCTGAAACCCTTTTGTTCTCTTATCTCATATTCCTGGCTCACACTTTATAGGTGCTGCAGCTTAAACCAATCTAAGTCTTACCCAAGTCCATTGAATGTTTTCTGCTGATTTATGTTAGTCAAAATTTTGCTTATGCATTGCTACTGACATATGAGTGGCATGAGAATATAAGCTCATTGCAACTTTAATTTCTTGCACAGTCTTACATCAAACATGGACCAGATACTAAAAGACCCAGGTACAAGATCATATCAGTGCAGGTGTAAATACTCCATGTTAAAAGAAAATGCTCTCAAGTGAAAAAGAGAAAAAAGGAAAAGAAAAGAAGAAAAGGAAAAGAAAAGAAAAGAAGAAAAGGAAAAGAAAAAAAAGAAAAGAAAAAAGGAGAAAAGAAAGGAGAGAAGAGAAGAGAAGAGAAGAGAAGAGAAGAGAAGAGAAGAGAAGAGAAGAGAAGAGAAGAGAAGAGAAGAGAAGAGAAGAGAAGAGAAGAGAAGAGAAGAGAAGAGAGCAGATAAACATTTTACTACTTCAAAATAATAGAAGAAACATATCCCAATGCAGGCAAGACTCCTCATCTGAATCATTCCTCTGAATTACTCACTTTTTCATCTCTAAATTCAATATTGAACTGTTAAGGAAAAGCTTCTTAAATTAAGAAGAATCTCTTGGTGCCAACACAAAAGCATCTGCATAAAGTATAAATCATATCAAACAGTAACAAACTAACAGGGAAATAAAAATCATCAGAGCCTCTTGCAAATCAAAGTAGTTTTATTTCCAGTGGCTTCAATATTTGACTCAGAACCAAACAGAACACAGGTTCAAAATTTGACCTCTAATTTGTAAATCCTTTTTACCCGGTTCCAGTCTTTCAGTACTAAGAGCCATCAGATTAGAAACTAATTTTGAAACTAATTTTGTCTGTACCTTTGTCCTTTATAAACTGCAGAATATCACTGTATTACATCTATGAGCTCTTTCAGATGATCTGTGAAAAGCATTCTTAGAATTCCTCTTCCAAACTTAATTTGCAGTGATTTTCTTGCACTAATGTGAGAATAAATGAAAAAGATAATTGATTTCAACAGTAAGCAATTACACACAATGACTTTTCTACAGCAGTTGTCTAATTAAGAGACTATGAGCCCTGCATATCAAGGCTTGGATCTAAGCATTGTTTTTCAGGTATGCATATGATATGCAAGATGCACAACTTTTTGTGTTCTCTTACGCTGCAGATGCACAAAGATACTTACTACAAACTTTTAACCCTTCACAAAAAATTTATGCTCGCATATTTGATTTGAGTGTGAAGGAAAGAAACAGCTGCTGTTCAACTGAGTAAAGATATCTGAAGGTTATCAACATCAATAAATAACATCTATGGCAAGGCTGATCTAAAAAGTGACACTGGACTAAAAATAACTTGACAAAATTAACAATGAAAGATTTTTTATGAATATGAAACATGCATATGCACAGATGTCTGTTATATAACCCATTTCTTATATCATTAAAGAGTAAACACCAGGCTATTCTTTCAGCTTATCAAAACACAGTAAAAAGCAGGCACATTTCCTTTCCCATATTTCTCTCCCCTAATTAACAGATTTTTTTTTTAACTGCGTGTCTTTTACCACTGCAGCAGAATCTCATCTGCCCCCTTATTGTCAACTGCTACATACAAATTGTTCCCAAAGGCTTTTCTAAGAAGCAACAAAAGGATTGCAGGCGCATACCTTAACCTCTTGGCTGGCAAAAACCTCCACATCAACCCCACAGGCAACCAGAGTGGAAACATCACAGTCCATGCTACGGGCTGGCATCCCCCGCCTCTGTACACTGAGTTAGGCAAGCTCAGAGTCACAAACGATGGAAGCAAACAACAAAAGGATAAGAAAAAAAAAAAAATAAATCTTCAGTACTGCAATTGAACAGTCCAAGATTCAGTCTCAGTGCTGGCAATGCCTGCAAGCCTCCAACACGAGCTCTGTGCACTTAGGGTGAGTTGCTGGTTGCCTGTCCCCTGTACACCCACCAACTGAGCAGGCACAGCATAGTAACAGCGCTATTCCATCTCTCACGGCAATGACATCACCACAAAGACTGACATAAGCTAAATCTATTTTTTCAACCCTTTTATCTCTAGGCAGCACAGTGGATCAAATTCAACATGATTATGTGCTAAATCTGAACTCGGACTAAATCAATTCAAGCAGCGTTCACTGTCAACTGAGTCATAGCTGTTGTTTCAGCTGAGTGCTTATGGTGGCAGGAAAAGAAAAAGAAAAAAAAGAAAAGAGATCGCCTGACACTGAAAGCTCCACTCTGAGTGTAAATTAACCCACCATTTAAAGCCACTAAGCTCAAGGTAACATTTGTTACTTTATTATACTTTAAAATCCACAGCAGAGCACTAGGAAAAAACGCCTCAAATCAACAAAATCTCAGCATTCTGATTTTAATAGCTCTAAGTCCTCTTTTTTAATAAAGCACACTCTATAACCCCACACAGGGGATTAGAGAACATCTCGTCCTGTCATCAGCAGTGATCAACATGCTGCAAATTTGGTGCCAGTGCTTTGCATCCACGTTGCACTGTGACTCATCCCCAGGAAGATCAGAGGCATGTCTGTGTGTGATTTGGAAGTCAATACCCCTTCAAAGAACAGAACATGAAAATTTCCTTGAAATTAGGACTTCACACGAGGCAACCTTTACACCATCCATCCTAAGGGTTAACCCTTCACAAATACAACCAGGTTCAGCAAAAGGAACAAGTAGAAGTGAAGATGCTTTATACCTGCTGACTCAGTGATCTGTTTAATCGTTGCCAGTTTTATTATTTTTTTAATGATAGAAATAAAGTATCTACATGTCTGGGACTTCTAAAGTGATCTTTTTCCCAGACTGGCACCATTATTTTTCCTCCACCATTTCATTCCTGTGAACCATCAATTACTATTAATTACTGTAGGCCTAGAATTGGCATTTATGACTATGCCAGATTAATAAGGAGAATTAAATATTTAACTACTGGTATGAACCTAGGAGCAGGTCACAGCTCAGTGTAAGAGACTGCTCTGCTTACCTCCACTTCACTCATAAATAAACTCCTAATTATACCAACATTAGGTGCTAGGAGGAAATTCTTTACTGTGAGAGGGCAGTGACATTAGATGCTGAGACAGATAAGCAAATATCTCTTATCAGAGCATTCTTTTCCAAGTTCTATTAAATAATTTTCCCACTTTTCAACTTGCATTTATAGCAACCTCCCCAGCAGTAATCACAAACTAAGATCCAGGACAAAAACACATCCCAGCACTAAATATTTTATAAACCCAGACTATACAGACAAACAGAAATGGATAGGGCAACAGAAGGCAGAAAATGAATCAATATTGTTTGTCACAATTATCAATTGCTTTGTGCTCTGGTCACTTAATCACTGTCAAGACTTTTCATAAACCACAGGAAACCACTGTTCAGAAAGAATTTGAAGTTAATGTTTTTGTGAGTGTTTATAGGACCTTTTATTCATATATTTGAATATAATATGTATGTGGCAACAGAGAAAAAAAGCCATAAAGGCCTGATTGAGGTTGTCAGCAGACAGCAATGGAAAAATTGTGGCCTCAGGAAAGTGAGAAGCCAGTGAGTGCTATCAAAGAGCTGGAAGGAAACATTGAAAGCAAAGATGAGTTGTGTGTCTGAGTCTTATGAAAGTTTTAACAGTGATGGAGCAACAGGCTGAAAACAAAACAGGCATTTGGAAAAGGAAGAGATCAAGAATCAGCTGATGATGGTCTCTAAGGTCCATTAGGGCACCCAGAGTGAGGGTGATGCTTGGCCTGAGTGTGGTTTCACAGCAGTGATGGAAGAGAAGATCTTGCATTATAGAGCTACACTGGATAGTTCTGGAATTATTTTTTTCCTTTCTTTAAAAACTGTCATCTATCAATTTCAACAGCCTTAATCTTCTTATGAAAACTGGCATCTGATGTGCAAACTGACCTGTTCCACTTCGTGATTATTCCTGCACTTCCACTGTTCATCTCCCTTCAAAAGAGAATCACTGCAATTTTTCCACTCCATCTGAATAAGGAAACCTTACTGAGATCACAATTACTTTCATTTCTTGCTTCTTCTTGCCTATTCCAAAGTATAACCCAATTTTTCCCCTTAAAAAACCACTTTAGGTCACTAGGGTATTTTAGTGAGCTCTTTACAAAAATAACCTAGTTGGTTTTGCCTCCTGAAAACATAGATTATCTAACAGAAGAACTCTACAAAGCTTTTTAGTACTCCAACTAATATCTTTCAATATATGTCATATTCTATTTGTTACTGCTCACTTCTCATTTGAAATCAAGACATACTCCTATGTGAATGATTTTTTTCAAGGCACTCCACAATTCCTTATAGTCTCACCTAATGTAAATGAAAAATTTATTATTCAGTGCTGTAAAATTGGTTAATATTGACTTATTCCTCCAGTTCAGGAGACTTGCTTTCCATCCAAATTTAAAGAAAAAGCATTTATTTTCTTTCAAAAAATTTCTTAACTCTGTCTCTAGATGGTCTTGCTAAATTCAGTACACCAAACTCCCAAGAAAAAATGAAGCTATGTCTCATGCATATTTTAAAGTATTACATTTAGTAAATAGAAATTGATCTAGATAGACCTGCACTTCAGCATTGTACTGATACTCACGCAGCAGGTTCTCCAGATCACAAACTGGTACCAGTATGTAACTCTGTTGCCATCCCTCACCCATTTTATATGGGGTTTAAGACCACGACCATATAAATTGTGAGAACAGAAAGTAGAGAGTTTGAACAGTTATTCAGAAGCTTTTTAATTTGTTTCAATGTTTGTCCACAGTAACAGCTGGGCATGGAATTCAAGGGGCACCACTTGCTATGTGTGAATACCCCAGGGGGCTGAATTCAGGAGCAGTTGAGGCTCATTTGTAAAATGAGGCCGAGCATGGAAGCGCTGAGTTTTCACAGTTACCTGCACAGGCATCAGACAGGTACTAAAACTCAGAGCAACATTCCAGGTCATTGTTCCTTCACAAGCACCACAGTAATCCCATAGCATCACTAGGCTCTGATGATTAACACTTGATAATCAGGTCCTATATTTTCATCAGCTTTTATATTTTTATTTCCTCAACCAGAAGGAAAATAAAAGCCATGTCATTCCAGCCAGGAATCTTGCATTCTGGATCTGTACAGTTCCTGGGACAACAGAGCCTTTACTCCTGTGTGTGGAGTTGTTTTCCTTCTGTAGTTCCTGCTGTGCCTCAGCTTAACACATCCAAGCAGCACCACAGATTAAAGATTGTCAAACTCAACTCTCAAATCCTTAAAACAACTGCTGCAAAATCTTGACCCTTCTTTTGCAACCAAACTACTACTGATTTAGCCTTAGGGAAACATCACTGGCTGTGGACCTCACAGTAACATCAGCCACGTGATAACCAAAACCAGCAGCTAAATTCACATCCCGACTTTTCTGCTCTCTGGATGAAGCTTGTGCTTGTTATCACTAGAGGGATTATTTCTGTAGCAGCTCTGCTTACTGGTGCAAACCTTACTAAGTCAATGTACAAATCCAGAAAAATAAAAAGGAGGCCTCCATCAATGACCCTTTGAGGGCTGAATGGAACACTGGGAATGGATTCACATTATGGCTGATTGAAGTGCTTTTAATGATGTGCATCTCTATTGATCTCATTCAGCCTACTACACAAGTAAACAGCATTTAAACCATGCTCCTACCTGTCAGTAGGAACATACTTTTACAAATATAATCTCACTTTTAATGGAATTATATATGATAAATAATTTCAAAAGCACATAAAAATTTAGAAATGGAAGTGACATCCCTGAAAAAAAATATCCAGAAAAAAAGACAGCTCTTTCAATTTCTTTGTCTGCAGCAGAAGGTAAGAAAGGCCAACCACAAACATTCTTCAGGAGCAAAGAGGTGTAGCTCCTTCAAAGAGGTGTTTCACAAGAACATAAAGAAAATAGAACACTGAAGACCAAGCAGGGTTCAGCTCATCCACAAAAACAAAAAAATCTTTTTTCTCAAGACAGTGAGCATTGGCTTCTGCTGAGGTCAATTACCCCCAAAAGAAGGGAAGCACCAGACAAATCCAGCCAGAAGAACACACCAGCACAGAACAGCTTTCAAACTGCTTGGAAATATATATTTTAAATAGAACATTTAACTATCATTTGCAGTAAATAAGGAACACTGAACTATCCAACAGCTACAAACCCACTGATGTTCCCACAATGAGTCTGACCCCCAAGCTAAAGTTTCTGCAAATCCCAAACTGACATCAATTGTGGCAAAAAAAAAGGACTCCAGTTCACCCTTTCTCCATAATAAATAATCATTCCTATGAAGAATTTTAAAGACACAGAATCTCGACCAGACAAGAAAAGTTTAATTAAACTTAGAATAATCCGAAATCTTTAAGTTCCTTATACATGCAGAGATTTTTGATCTTAGAAAATGCTTTGCTTTTAGGAAAGGTAACATTTCTGTATTTTAAGTGATATTTTGCTTTTCTGTAGGCAATGACTTTCTGTTAGTCACGCTTCTAGGTCTCGGAACCTGAGGATATCCAAGAAAATAAAACAAATCATCAGCATCGTGAAGGATTTCTCCCTCTTTAAGAAAGATAATACCAAACAACTCAAAGGCCTGCACATGATGGGAGAATACTTCACTGACTGCATAAACAACTGTGTCAGTCAGGCAGCATCACTCTGCTGTCTCATTTAGCTCCACAAAAGCTGCAACTGTGAGTCAGAGCTGCTCAATTATTTTAACGTGGCTGCACCATTCATAGTCCTTCGCTTCCAAGTAAATTCAGGGAGGTGTGAGGGGGTGGAAATCTGTGCGTGTGTCTTCTGTCAACTCAGAATGGTTACAAATTCTTTTCTGTGCCAGATTCACACAGGAAAACAACTGTTATGGTCCCAAACTGCAAACCCCTCTCCCTGGTAAAATGAACTGCTGCAGTTCAGTAGTCAGGACATCCTTGACTCGTCTGGTGAACCCATGGCCACCGACAGAATACATAACACACACATGAATCCCTGGCAACAGAGGAAGATCATAACCCTGCAGAATAAGCTGCATTTATTTGCAGCCTAACTACACAGGATCATTGATAAATTGCTTAGGTTTCAAATTAAGAGAACTAAACATAGATCCCCACATGCTGGTATACACACTGCCAGTATAAGCAACAGATTTGGGAATTAATTTCATGGCTCCAGCATGGATAGCTAATATAATGGGAGATGTCTAAGGGTATCCAAGACACACACACAGGCTTGACAGACCTGATCAAGGACCTTTGGAAGATTCCTCTCCTCTGAAACATTAGCCAGAGGCCCCAAGAGGTTCTTTAAGATATTTAAATTAGCACTTATTATTTGGGCAACTGTTCAACACATTCACTGTTCAATGCACTCCACGGACTATTAGAGTGGGATTTTGCTGATCAATCACTTGCTGTGTAGTTTAGGATGGGCTGAATTTCTCTCCAGCCCCTGAGTGCTAATGAGATTTCCAGCAACTACAACAGAAACATGAGCATCTAGCACATATGCACATATGTATAAACTGATGCTGTAATTTAAGTGCTAATCTTGAGCTGAATCCTACACATGAAGTTATCACTGTGCCTCGATTTCTCCAACAGCAAGATAGGAATGGTGATACCTGTTCTGTCAATGCATCTAGTATTAAACAGCACATGTAAAACAGATTTCTATGCTGTCTTTACATTTATAAAAGTAATAATGACCAAAGACTACAAAACAGGTGAAGTCCTTACACAGGTTTATTCTTGCAGCATTTGAAAACAGAATTAAAACCAGATTCTATAAGGATTCTGTACAAGATTCACACACAGAGGATGCCAGGCCAGTGCTCTGACAGCTGCAGGAAACTGAAATCCCAAGCACCTCCCTCAGTTCCCACAGGGAAGATGGAGATGCTCAGGGGCTGTCACAGGAATAAGACACTGAAGAAATGGATTCAGTTCTTCACAAGAACTACCTTTGTGACCTTGGATGAAGAGCGTGGTAGAACACACATTCAGAATGGCTCAGAGCTTTGTGTTTTATTTAGATTTTAAGTGTAAGCTGGGCAGCACAAGGACTCTCCATTACTATTTGTTATTTAATGGATGATGCCAGTTGGAATAGGTCTGTAATGCTCCTGCCTAAAAGTGTGATTTGCAGTTATCCACGAGCTCTGTTAACAGCTTCAAAATGTATTTTTAAATCATTTCCATTTACCCTTACTCATCTCAGACTAGCAAGGGTATTTAACATGCCTGTATGTTTTCCTTGTCATTTCAGACGCTTCATCACAGCAAAATGCCCTTGAAAGAAGAGCCTGGAATACCAATGCTCACTGCTGTGAGAGAGACCAACCTTATCTCTCAACTGCAGCTCTGCACAGGACACGCAGGTGAGAGATTTAATGGCTGTGCTGAGAGAAAACAGCATTTACTGCCAAGCCAGCAAAAGCAGCCCAGTTCAAAGGGGGAGAAAAGGAAAAAAGTCCACTGTCAAACAGCATGCAGTCAGACAGCAAATAATGAAGCAATGAATAATAGATTTCTTACGTAATTGCTATTTTATCCTGATATTATAAGGTGGGATTTATGTTGCTGCAACACTTTAAAACAAATAGTCTCTTCTGTTAATCCCCAGATTAAACTGCAGTCAAAAAAAAAGGTGTTATTTAAAATTTGTAATATACAACTATTACTTCTTGTCTTCATTACAGATGACACTACTGTCTATCTTGATAAATCCTCTGCTATTATTTCTTTATTTATGTTTGAAAGACAGATGGAGATTAGATACAATGAGACCTAAAAGTCAGGTATAAAGATTCCAATGGCTCTAAAGGGAAATAAGGATACTGTTAAGGAAGTTTTTTACCCCTAGCACATGAACATGATGACCAGGAACAGAAAAAAGAAAGAAATCTGGGCAATTCTACGGTATTAGTGCACTTGTAATGTATTTATAAAATGGATTTATCCTAGTTTCTCCCTACAAGACTGATTTCACAAGCAGAAGAAAGAGACCACGATGGGCCCTTTAAGAGCCTGTATTTTATTTGAAAACAGATCAGATTAAGATTCCCCCTTTTCCTCTCCCTAAAATCCACACTTATTTTCCTAACTAGAACTCAAGAAACAGTCTCCCATTGACCCAGCTCAGGAAAGGACCAGAACCAGCTCCATTCCTATGTTTTGAACTCTCAGTTTATTCAGTATCTCCATATTTCCTATAAACCATGATACAGCTCTGAAGAGACATCAACAAAAATAGAATAATTAAAAATTTGAAGCAGAACTAGTTCTTACAGAGACATTTCATATGAGGTATCAGTGTGGTTTCAGAAGGTATTTAAAACAGCTCCAAACCATTTAGTTATTCTACATGTTGGTCCACTCTCTAATAAAAGAGCTTGACATTGCATTGTCAATATTAAATTGACAGTAATTAAACAGCAAATACATTAAAGTACAAGTGAGTGACAGAAAATTGATCTTATTTCAAAGCAACTGATCTATATTTAAACAGTCAGCTTCCTTTTGAAACATGGAGCTTCAAACAACAGACCCAAGTGCATGATATTCCCCAAACCAAAGCATCTGCCAGTAGTAGAACATTTCCATACAAAAATTCCTACTTATTCTACTTTAGATAGGAAAGTAGAAAAGGAAAAAAGGTTTAGGAAAGCCAAAGGCAGAAGGAGGAGAACCCAAATATTGAGTCCAACAAACCTACAGCAAGTTTAGCTGTTACTTTAGAATATGATGTATTTGTAGGTTGTTTCGTTGGTTTTGGTTGTTTTTGTTTTGCTGGGTTTTTGTTTTTTTTTCATTTTACTTTAAGTAATTCAGTTTCAATCAGAAGCCCCTGCCAAAACTGGAAAAACCAGAAATAACTATTTCTATGAAGTCCTGTGAAGTGTCTTGATTTCTTAGAAACAAGACTTTCTCATCCTCTACTTTTTTATTCTTTAATAGATTCTTATAATCTTCTGGTTGCTTCTATGCAAACCCACCTTATGAACTTGCTTAGCTTTGGGAATATGCTGGTTAATTTTTTGTAGATTTCACATTAAGTGGCTACACACATTTGTGACCTAGAACTGCTTCCCAAACCACACCCACAGTTCCTCCAGGTAACTAAGTCTGCCAGGAACACTCTGAGCTTAGTTTTGAGACCCAGTAGCATGGGACAGTCCACATCTGTGCTGCTGCTGTTGGCCATGTTTAACATCTTTTAGCTGCCTCCACTCTCAGCCATGCTTAAACAATCAAACATACTTTCTCTAGAGACTAATCGACCTGTTGAACTTTTTTTTTTCAAAAACTGTATTAAAACATTCCAATTGCAAAGGTAAAAAAAAAAAAATGCAAAGGTAAAAAAAAACATATAATCACTGGATCTCAGAAACTGTAAAGTAAAACTTCTGTGAAGTCATAACTTCAGTTCCACAGCGACTGCCTTTGACTTGTGCATGTCCAGACACACAGATGCAGACACAATAATGTGAGTTGTTTTCTGTAGCCCAGTCCATCTATCACTTTGTCCAAGACAGATTTAAACATCCAAACGAGTGGAGTCTTTAACAAAAACAGTAGTTAAAATTATCTGTTAGCACATGATGACTTTACCTGCTACTCAGCTCTGCATTCCTAATCACGACCACTTGTGCCCCAGTTAACTCCACTCTGAGTTTTGCTCACAACCTTATCACAGCTGCCTTCACCTCATCACCAAGCAATGCATATTTAGTTATGTTTGCATTTTTTTCACAAGCAAGCTCATCAAATTATATGAGAATATTTATTGGTGATTTAACTTTAATTTGCTAATTATTTTTGCAATCTGTTAACACAATTTCATGGTAATATTCTATTCTGGTTACATGAATCAATTCACAGAAGCTATGGATATAACTCCAATTAAAAGCTTATCACATAGCTATAGACCACTTAATTTTCTCTTTAGTCACTTAAATTAGAACAATGCAAATAAACTATGAATGGAGAGTGCCAGCACTGAAGCACTCAAAAATTTCAACCATTAAGAGTTAATCCAATAGCTTCATTTTTTTTACAGTGCACAGTATCTCAGCAAAGGGGGAAAAAGTGTCTGAATAAAAAACTCCACTTCTCTCTACCTTGTGCCCTTTGATGTGAGGTGTTCCATACTAACATGTACTATAAAATATGAATTTGTTTCAACACTTTCTTCTTCCTTGCAGCAAGCAGAGCTGATTGTTTCAGAGAAACAGAGAAGCTGATTGTTTCCTCATTGTTAAAAAGACAAAAGAGATTTAAGTATTAATTTGCAATTTACTATGGATTTTTAAAGCAGTATCAATGCATTTTAGTCATAAACTGAGATTTTACAGTCAGAACTCCATATTCATCCTTCAACTTGAGATGGACAAGCAAAATCCTACTTTGATTCACTTGAGATCCCACCAACTATGTTACAATTTCCTCAGGCCACAGAGACAAATTTAGGCTCAGATATTACAACACACAGCAGGAGGCACCTTGGCTGTACCACCTGCTCTCTCAAAGGATCACTTGGAACTGCTTTGTTTCACTTCATGGCCCTGGTTTCATCGACTTGTACAAGAAGAAATTCATGCTCCAAAATGTGTGTAACACAGGAAGGTCACAGCTGTTTAAATTAGCACTTAAAAGAGTGCTAAAGAGAGTTCTAACATTGGGTGATATCCAGTGATAGCAACCCCTTGTCATGGCAAGGATAAGCCCTGCAGCTGATGCAGTAATTTAGTCTAGGAATGAACCTCAGAGTGTCTCAAACATGTTCGTTTTCCTGTGACACACGGAGGCAACTGAAGACAGTCACGGACCAAGAAACATTCCTTGAAGATAACTGAATTACAACTTGAACAATGAATAGTGTCTTATCTTTTGGACAGAGCAACTGAAAGAGTTACTATTTCCTGTACTGTCGATGTCTTGTAAATCTTAAAATGTGATGGCAATGTCTGGGTGCCATTTGCAAAGTATTTCACACACACCAACAAGGCAGCTGAATTTCTGAAGGGACACAGACCAGGCCCTATACAGTGATCAGATTTTTAAAAGAACCAATATCTAAATAAAACAATTCCTGTACCAAGCTGCAGATTGTCTCAGGGCAGTCTGCCATATGTTAGACTGTACTAAGAGAAGCCCACTGAAGCCTTCAAGGCATCACATTCACTGTAGTGATGGACATAATATATAAAATTTGCATGTAAAAAGCCCCTTGCTAAGCACCAGCAGACTCGGGGGCTTTAACTGAGCCCACCCTGGCAGCAAGACAAACCCTCAGGGAGTGAAACCACATTCACTGATAAAGACACACGTTCTGGCATCCCTGAAGACAGTCCCAACTTGCTGCCTTGTTTCTGTAAAGGTACGAAGGAAAGATGGATGACACACAACTTTTATATTACCATCCACTTATGCTTAGAGTTAGCTACAAAGCTGTAAAATAAATGTTCAAAAGCTACTAAATATCACAGGATCATGGGAGGGACCTTTAAAGGTCATCTAACCCAGCCTCCCTGCAATGAGCAATCTGTTGAATCTGACCTTGCCTACTTCCAGGGATGGGGCATTTTGAAAGTATATAGATTACAAAAGCTTTTCTGGCAGACAGAGTAGTTACCAAGTACAAAATCATGCCATGGAGAATCTTCAAGGCACTGCTAGGGGTTTTTAAACATCAATTTAAGTCTAGGAAAAAAATATTTAAATTTTAATGGCCCACATCTTTGACTTTTCCTCTAATGCCTTTGAGCCATTCCCCAGTTACAACTGCTGTATTTCAATTTGCTAATTAAATTCTTCCATTTATCAAGATAAACACAAAATAATTATTTTTGCTGGATTATTTACTACTATACAAATTTCTGAAGAAAACATTTATGCAAGCTCAATGCTCAAAACCAACAGCAGTTCCTCTGCCCCTAAAATGCAGGCAGAATTACAGGTTAAGAAGTATTTTAGCAATACTTCTAGAGGAAAAGGTGATGAAAGGAGTATTTCTTCAAAGCAAAAATTTAAAAGACAGAAAAATAACCCAGAGGTATTTTTTCTATTGTTTAGAAGTTATTACTCTCAAACAGTGATTGTATAATCCAAAGGACAGCTGCATGCTGCAACCAACAGAATGTATTTTTTAATATGCAATAATTTTCTGTCCATAATTCTTTATATGTAATAATGATGGAGAATTCAGTTGTACAGAATTTGCTTTGTCTGGAATTGAAGTATTACTTCCTTTGGTGAATGGGAAGCCAGAGTCACTGGTATTTACAACGTGAATTTGTTAAGTAACAGAACACTGCAGAACTTACATAAATAAAAGTGACCTGAAGTCCATGCAGTTTTAAATTCAAAGGAAAGAACAAACAGATCCCAGACAGAGATTTCAGTCTTCAAAATGGCAGATAACAGAGAAGCAAACCCAAGCTTCTTTTTTTCCACTATCTCAGACCTCCATTTATCAATGTACAGAATCTGCTGCAATCTGGAAAGCCACTCGAAGGTGCTGAACTAGAAAAAGAGACTCCTGTGTTCCCTCTGCATCCTGTTTTTGTAGAATAAAGTTTTCTAACCATTTAACCTTGTCTCTTAAATTACTTTTGAGAGCTCATTATTTGAGTGCTTTCTTAGTTTAGTGCTTTGTTTACAAATTCTAATAAAAGCCATCTGAAAATTTCACCTCAAATCAAACGCATGGGGTTAGGACAACCTTAAATTTCATCAATCTGGGCTTGTGTCACCAACTCATAAAACCCCATGACTGGACAAACATAAACACAGTTTTCTTAAATACAGGCAGAAATGTGGTAGGCAAGTACAAGCCTGCACAAATTCAACAGATGTTTGGAAGGTGTTCTGAAAGAGAGCATTGCAATCCACATACCTAAATGCTAAAATAAACCAGCAAAAGTTTAAAGTTGGACTCTTTTTGAAGAGAATCTTTAATAGATTTTTGTCTAGTATGGTTTATTTCAGATAAATGAATGGGGGATCACATATAATAAATCATTTCGAACAGAAAATTGCTAATGCAGAGAAGGCAGGCTTGGTGCAGAACAAAGTGCAGAAGAGGAGAACAATCCCTTCAGTGCCAGCAGCGGAAGCACCAATCCGTGGGAAGGCTGTGAATATCTCCTATTGAACTGTATTATTAGCAGCAATTTTATCTTTCATATTCATGACAACCCACGCGTGACCCACGACAGCTCACGCAGCAGGTCAGCACTCACAAACCCCCCGATGGCTCTAAGTCTTCAAAGCATGAAAGATCAAGACTGGGACCAAAAGCTGACCAGGACCAACAACCCAGGTAAGTAACATAATTAGCATTTGGAAAAAGCCACTGCATCCCCAGGTTTCAGCAGCAGACTACTTCCAGGTAAAGAAAGACAAGTGATTATGTCACTTCACAACACCTCAGCACAATTTAAAGAGAGAGAGAAAAGATGACGGTGGCATTGGAAGTGAATAACTCCTGTCATTGAAGAACAAGCTCCAAGGTGTCAGTGGGAATGTTAACAGGACAGGATGATTGGCACTGCTGTGGGAAAGAAAAAGACAGCAGTGATTTGAAGGATTTTTAAGTGTGGGAGGGAATAAATGCAGAGCAAAGAAGGCGATAAATTTGAAGGGGAAATGTAAAACAGCGGCATGAATACGTAAGAGTGATCGCGTTGGAGAGGGGAAAAAAGAATCCTGAGCACATTCCTATCTCACACCATCTTACATCTCCCAATTCATCAGAATCACGGGCACAATGATTCACAGGGAAGATGCTTAACAGAGACGGTGAATAATGAAATAGCCTGGGAGAAAGTGTGGCAGTCCCAAGTGCATGGTCAGCTCAGCTCAGAGGCTGTGCGGGTCAATACATTCCTGCAGCCACAGAACCAGGGAAAGAACAGTTCTTGAAGTTTGCTGAGCACAGATAAACTTAGATTGATTATCTGGGCCTGCCACCTGGAACCAGGGCAGAGGTATTTGCGACATACTCAGCATAAAAGAACAAAAAAGGCACCAGAAAAGGAACAAGCGTTGGGTTGAAGTCATTCAAGTTTTTACGTTGCCAGCAAAGCACACGTAAGTGAACATTAAACCAGGCCAACTGGATTTAAGCAGCCAGGTAAGAATTGGGAAGCTGAATCAATTCCAGCTTTTGTGCTGATGACTCAAGTCAGGAGAAAAAAAAGGAATGATCCAAGAAGATTCCTACCAGAAGAGCCAATGAAGGGTTACGTCTATCAGTAAACTGGGAATACAGTCTCAAGTCCAGATCTAACAGGAGCTTGTTATAATCTAAACTAATAACAAATTAGAAGCTATTTTATTTCCACGGAGTTTGATTTTAATTTGGGTAAAATCTTCAACACGTGCCAGTTAAAAAAGTGCCCAAATCTGTGTTATAAAGTCTGTGACAAAATGATTCTAAGGAGTGCTAAATCAGTATAAGCAATTGATCAGTTCAAGTGGTCTGCAATGCAAGGGACAACAGGCACCAGGACTCTGACACCAGCACATCAACGCTCCTGACTGTACCAAGAAAATTCTGCTTTATACAGAGCTTTTATAGGAATGTGTTGCATGAAGTTATGACTTTTTTGTAAGGGAAGGAAGGTAAATAAGAATCAGGGAATAGCTGCAGCTGAAGGGCAAGTCTAAAGATCATTTAGTCCAACGCCCTGCTCTGTGCAGGGTCAAACCAGAGCAGGTTGCTCAGAGTCATGCCCAGTCAGGAATTAAATATTTCCAAAGACTGAGTCCAAAGTCTGTCTAGGCAAACTGTGCTAACACTTGACCACCTTACCATAAAAAGAAGGTTTTATTGTAAACATTTTTAATACTTAAATTATTTTTCCTTTCTTTTCAGTTTGTGTCCAGTATATTTCTTTTCACTGAACACCACTGAGAAGAGTCTGGATTCAGCTTCTTCACTCTTCTACAAGAGATATTTACACACAGCACTGGCCATAGCAGCAACCCCAGGGGTGCACCCCCAATGTCTGACCTCCAGCTGGATTTGTGCTGATCTCAACCCTTTTATCTCAGCAGCTGAGCCACTTTTCAGTCCTCCTCACTGTCTACTCATCTACCACTTCAGTAGTTTGTGCATGGGGATGGTACAGGGGACAGTGCCAAGAGGCCTAAAATCAGGATAAAGAGTACCTACTGCTCTGCCCTCGTCCATTGAGGTCATCACTTCACCACAGACCATCATCAGGTTCATCACACATGACTTTCCACATATTTAACATTTCACACTATAATTTAAGGAATGAACCAAACCCTACATTCAAGATTTTTCCTCTCTCCCATTATTTGCCTTTCTGTTCCCTCTGCTCTTTATTCTCTCCCTCCACATCTGAAATTCAGCTAAGCACACCCTAGCACAACACATCTGCAGATGGCTGTTCAGCAGCTTCACAACACAAACATGTAAAGATCAGAATACAATCCATGGTAATGCAGTAGTCACTCATTATCAAAAATGTATTTTTCTTTTAAAATGCTCAAGAGAGTCTACATGACTTAGGCTCATGCTATAGATGGCCCCAGGAACAAGTTTTAAATCTCCACAAGCAGGTAAGAAAAATCTCAACTACCATGCATTTCACATACACAACAGCATTTTATAGGTGCAACTATATTTGCATTTAGTTCAGGCCAAGATTGTGCTTTTGAAGCAAACCTCCTGACAACCCTCACCTATCACACTTTGTTCCACACCAGTGCTCAGGCTGAGCGTGCAAATTGGATTTCTTGGAACAAAATTGAAGTGGAAGAGGCATTCCAGGCATGCTCAGTCCAGAGAACACAAACTAGGTTAAAATGTAGTCTGAAATACCACATCCACACACAAATACAACAGAGCCACTCTGGCAAGATCTCAGTCCAGAGACAGCTGCCTTTGGCAGAGGTTGTCACAATGTAAGAACTTCAGCGCAGGGTATTTGGCCACTTTGTGGAAAAAAAAAAAATCAATGCAAGAAAGATAAGGTTGGTGTCAGAAATGCTGATCTAATTTCCATTTCTTTCCAGCCACGCAGGAAAGCAACACTAAGTATGAGAACTTCTGATTTGTAGTTAACAACAATGCACAGAAGGGCCAGGGATATGCCCAAATAGAAGTAGGATTTTAAGAGGCCTGCAACCACCCTCACTCCATGTATGGCAGGTTATACACAAGGAAAGTCTACACTTGCCAATCAGACCAGAAAAAGGCTGACACCAGACTCAGTGAATGAGCTTTCTTCAGTAGATGTCAGTCTTCACATGGAAGGATTAAATGTGTTACAAAACCCTAAGAGAAACACAGCACAAAGAAATGACTGACTTTGCTGAATGACCTTCAAAAGTCAAAGAACAAAAGAAGAGATGTACCTAAACCCATACTACTTTCCAGGATACTCCAATAAACTGCCATGTAAACATGTCTTAAAGGCCAGTAGAATAATCTACCTTGGAAGAGATATTTGGAGGTCATCTGGTGCAACCTCCTACTCAAGGCACAGAGAGCTTCAAATCAGATTGCTGAGGGCCCTGTTCAGTCAACTTCCAAGAAAATCTTCCAAGGATGGAGGTTCCTCAGCCTCCTATAGTGGCTTGACTCAGTGCTTCTGAAAACCATTTTTCCCTTGGAAGTTTTAAGGTGGGAAATTCTGACTGGGTTTATTTGCTGCCTTCTCTTTCATGATGCACCTGCAAGAGAAGTCTGGCTGTCTCTTCTCTCCACTCACTCAGTGGCAGAGGACAATTAGGTCCCTCCAGAGTCTTATTCTTCTCCTTTAGGCTGAACAAACCCAGCCCCACACACAGACTGTCCTCATTATATGCTCCCCTTCAGAGCCTCTGTCTAGCTTGTCTACATCTTTTTCTTTTGTGTACAGAAGCCCAAACCAGGACATGCTATCCCAGATGTTGCTTCCCCAGTAAATAAAATAAATCACCTCCTTCAGCTGCTGGCTCTGCTCCTGCTGACATAGCACATGATGCAGTTACCTCTGACTGGAGACTGGAATCTGAACATGTGAAAATACAGAAGCCTCACAGTGAGAAAATAGAAATGAAACACAGCTGGAAGCAAATTCACCCCCATGTGCTGCATCCTCAGAGATAGAAGGGCTGCCCTGCAGGGGGCTTTCCATCCAGCAATAAAGTGGCTTCCTGCCCTGCAGGAAACTCAAGGTGTTCTCAGATCCCTGGGAAGTCCCTTTCCAGTGTCTCTGCAGCTTGTGTTTCTGTCTTACCAAAACTCTGGTGCACTGCAGGTTTCTTCCTCTTCACCTTTCTCCTCCTCTGCTATTTCCTGCTCTGGCAGCCTGCTTTTGCCAGGGCTCAGCTGCTTCCAAGGAAGAAACAACATCTCTTTGGCTGTTCAGCAGCTCAGGTTTCAGGGTCCAGTAGTTCATAGAAGACAAACTGAGCTATGTAAATCACTCTCAGACATTAAAAAAACACCCACAGACATAAGAAATAATACACTAATACTAAGCATTCAAATATTATGCAAGTATCACCTGTTTCTTAAGCACTTTAAAGAGCTTTGACTAAGACCAACTTATCTAAATCCTGACCCAATGATCTCGTTTGTGAGTTGAGGAAGTACAGGCTGCATGATCAGACTGCTACAATGAGTTGAGAACTTGCTGAACTGACAGGCTGGAACACTAATTATTAAGTGCTCAAAATCCATTTGACAAAAAATAACAGGTGAATATCACAAGGGTCAGTATCAGGGCACAGACTGCTCAGTATCTTCCTAAGCACTCTGGGCAACAAGGCAAATTGCAAATGGGCTGAAAGTGCAAATGACAGTAAAACAGTAAAAGGGCAAAGACTTCTGTTAAAAAAAAAAAAAAATTCCCTTGAAGGGTAATACAGATCTCACCTGCCCAGAGAGGCTGTGGAGTTACATGGAGGTTTTCAGGAGCTGATGAAAAAAAAAACAGAGTTGACCTCAGCTAGTGTTGGCAACAGTCCTAAATTTGGAGACAGAGGCTGGACCAGATGGTCTCCAGAGATCCTTTCCAACCCATGTCTCTGTGATCCCATGAAGATACAATGCAGGAACTTAATTGCTCAGGACAGCAAGAGCAATTTGAGGAACAAACACTCCAGCTGAGGAGAAAGCATACCTTAGCCTGACACATGGATGCAGAAAATAAAACACTTCCCATCTACTCAGGCAAATGGGCACATATAACCACTCTCAGACTCAAAAAGGGTTTCAGACTTCTCATTACAGGTTTTTAATTATAATGTGCATAAGGAAAAACAGGGAGGTCTGCTTAACTTGAAGACTCAAAAAACATGAAGTAGAGAGAGTAGTTAAATTCGAAGTCAAATAACACTATATATTTTGTATTGCCAAGAGCTTAGAGAAGAGTCTCTCTTGTGTATGACAAATTTCTGTTGATTCCTCCTTGACTGCCACTAAAATATCACTATAAGCCCATTTTTAATACCTCACTACATTTACCCAAACTTTCAATTACAATATAACTCATCACAATGGCTTCTGAGCATACAAAGCCATCCTTTACCTAGCTGGCCAACAGGCTCTCCACCACTGCCAACAGAAATAAGATGTATACAGGGTTGGATTCCAGTTAGAGAAAACTGTTTTGCAAATAAAACAGTAACTCTTGCAGTGATGAGTTGTCTCTCTGCCTAAAAAATTTCTTGTGCCCAGTCTGAGTTGCCTAAACTGCTCTAGTAACCCATTTGTTTGCAATCTGGCAAGCAGACCTCCTACTGCTGTTCTTAAAATTACCTGGCTGTTCTACTAGTCCAAGAAAATCAGTGAGCTTCCATATCAGAATTATTTTCCTGAAGGCTGCACACACACTGTGTGCATATACACATGCAACACAGAAAAACAAACAGCAAAAAAATTCAACCGGTAGGAAGGTTTATTATCTGCTCTTATGTACTCAAAACACAGAAAAAAGGTAATCATCACACTCAGTTCATGCAAACATATTATGCTAATTTTTTTCTACACACAAAAAAACCATTTTTTGTTATTACCTTAGAGCAGGAAGTTCATAATTAAATGTTCTGGCTTAGGATTCATTGAAAAGTCCAAGTTGCATAAATGACGTGATATCACCAAGATTACTTAAGGTATTAGAGGGACATGAGTCATATCTACCTAAAAAAACTTCCTGGCATCTCTAGTGTTGCATTATTCATTTTGGTTGTGTTTATTCCTCTAGGGTCTAGGACATTGTATTGGTGCTGTACTAACAAGTATCACAGTCCTAACACACTTCAGACAATCAACAACCACATCAAAGAGATCTGAGTCCTTCTGTTCACAAGACTTGAAAATTATTCCTTTTTTTTTTCCTTATGTTTTATGCATTTAAAACTACTGATGTATTCAAATATTTCAGGAAGCATTCTCTTCAGTCCATTCATTAACACCTTTTCACATTAAACAGTGATTGTACCCATTAGGCACCAATTAGCTCTGCTAAGTATTTCTGTGCATATCAGGAGGACATTCCACCTCCCCCAGAGAGATAAGAATACCAAAGACTTCTCTCCGCCCCTTAGCAGTCAAGTGGAGAAGGCACAAACGACATATTCTTAAATTAGAAGATTCAAAGATAAAAGTAGAGATTTTTATCAAGTTATTTTTACCAATAACAGTCTCCTTAGCAAGGCTGTGCTATGAAAAGCACAAGTAGTCAATCTTCTCATTTTGTTCAAAAAACACTGTAAATGTATTTAAATAATTTACTACTACATATTTTAGCTGATCCCATTCATCTAAACCAGGATGAAACTTTTATCCATCTTATGCATTACCTTGCTTTCAAATAATCCTATATATTTCAATGGGGCTTTGCCAAATAAAACAATAAATATGGATAAACATGGATCAGATTTTAATCATCTTAATGCAACAGTGCCTCTTTACTTCACCAAAAAGGGAAAAAAAAAAAAAAAAGAAAAAAGATGAGGAGCTCCCTGTAAGAGCCAGGCTTAAGTGTCTTAAATCATTCCTGGGATGTATTTGCTCTGTACAAGTGCCTGGCTCTATTCAGATGGTCTCTTCTCCCTGTAAGAATCAACAGGATGAGTGAAAAGACCTCAAGCTGCTCCAGAAAAGGTTTGGATTGGATATTAGGAAACATTTCTTCACTGAAAAGGTTGCCAGGCAGTGGAACAGGCTGCCCAGGGAATTGGTGGAATCACCCTCCCTGGAAATGCCCAAAAGGAAGGTGGATGTGGCATTTGGGGACATGGATTAGTGGTGCCTAGGGCAATGCTGGGTTAATGGCTGGACTCCATGATCCCAGAGGTCTTTCCCACCCCTAATGACTCTGTGATCCCACTTATCCCAACAACATCCAGCTACAGCAGGTGGAAGTGTAATGGAATCCTGGTCAGGAAGGAAAGATAAACCTGTACACAATTTGGGTCCCAAGTCCTAAATAGACCAATAATCATTTGGTTATGCTTCCTCTCCACAGCAAGGAGAGCAAAGCTGCTCCACGACTGAGGATTAGCTGGAATCTCACATTATAGTGATGGAACCCTTGCCAGAACAAGATTTGATTTGCAGCAGCCCATGACAATGGCATTACATATGTCATATTTATTAGGATTGAATTCCTTCTCAGTAGATACTCACCAACATTTAGTTGAGTTTTAGTTGAGTGACTCAAAGCAATAAATCTATTTTAGATTTTAAAGAAAACTACGACAAGCAAAACAAAAGAGAAGTTGCCTTTAAAACCAATTTACTCAGTGGGCTCTAAACTACTCTAGGGTCTAACTAAACTGTTCTACTCCAGTTTGGCCCTTCTCTCAGCTTTGTTACCAAATCAGGTGTAGTCACCTATTTATACCACTTCAGCTGGTAGTGCTGCTGGTATGGTCAGAAAGGACAACAGAACCTATTTGATCAGGCTTCCATGCAAATACAACACAGAAATTATTTCAGTCTGATTTCCTAGTTATATACAGGATACCATAGATGGAATAAACATGTGAAATGAGTAAAGACTTCAAAACTGTTGAAGATAAAATGCTAGAAACTGGGTTCAGCTGCTGAGCCCCAATACACTGCAGAAATTAAGATCTAGGTCCACCAATAAGTAAAAACATTGCAAAAGAAATCTGACAGTAATAGTAATTCCTCTGGAACACTATTCTGCAGGGCTGAAATGAAACACATTTAAGGTGAACACCGTTGTTCTAACTCCACAAAACTACCAAGGATCAAAAAATGCATTTTGTATTTAGTATCCCAGTGGTGGGGAATTTAAAACTACATTCCTCAACACATATTATCTTTCCCTCTTCCAACAGCAAGTGCTGTGTGGTGCAGGGACGAGTCAGCAGATGGCACCCACGAACCAGAGTACACACACCCTGATGGCCTTTCCTTCACACACACAGTGGGCTGGGTTATGCACAAAAATTTGGGATTTCTTTCTGTACCAGCCAGGATTGTTCCCTTACACCGTGTAAATGGTTTAAGTGTGTATAAATCAAGTTTACCTTCACTACCAAGGTGACTTGTTGCACAGTCATCAGGTGCAAGGAGACATCAGAAAGAAGTGGAACAGTGCTTTCTTTTTACTTTCATAATTTTAATCTCCAGCCTCTCAATATCAGTGTTTTTACCCCAACTGCCATCAGTTTCTGTGCAAGAATGCCAGTTGCAAATATTCCCTTTCACCCTGCCAAACACACACCTAAGATACAACCTCAAAAAATAAAAACAACATACAGATGGCAACACAGGTCAAAAACCAAATGGCATTAGAAAGAACCTAAAATTCTCTTAAAAATCAATATCACAATACTGACACAACTCATGTTTTTTAGGTCTGGGGTTAACAGCAGTCCTTATGGTACAAGAATGTGGATAAAGGATAGCTGAAGGTCCCTCAATAACAAAATAAGGTAGGGAGGGCATTAACTGCTAATGTAGAAGAAAAAGCAAGATAGGTACCAAATATTTCAAGGAGATTGGACTACCCAGAAACTCTATACTGCGTATTTGCAGTACATAAACCACCTAAAATTCTAAAAATGTCACTGTCTGCACACGACTTTCACCTTATAAAGAATTTTCTGAAAATCTAGTGCCTGTTGTTCATGTTCAGACTCCATCATCCCTTCTGCCCTTCAGTTACAACACTAGAAAACAGTTGTTTTTTTACATAAAACTAATTCTCATACCAAGTGCAGATCTGTGCAACACTTTTTTTTCTTTTCCTCCTGTTAAAGAAAGAACAGGCTGGAAAAATACAGGGTTATGCTGGGAATGGAAGACAGAAATCTCATCCTCACTCAAGGTACTGATAAGGTGTACATCCATCTCTTTCTGTTTCAAGACTGACAAGTATCAGATAAGGATTTAATTCTTGGACCTGAAGTAAACACATGGAACACAGACACGTAGCTTGGACCAGCTATTTTAAGCAGCTGCTTTTGTTGTCACCACACGGCGTCAATCACATCATACATTTTAGATCAACAGAAAGACTGTGATGCACCAGGGCTCTGAATAGATAATCACAACTGTGCTTCAGTACGTGACAGCTCCACCAAAAAAATTCTCAATATCTAAATACATGCACAGGACAAACTGCATCTGCTACATGTAGGTCACAAACCAGCAGGGAGTCAGCAAAACTTCCATTCAGAACTCTAAGAGTGATAGATTAAGACAATAAAACAATCTCTTTGGGAAATACTTATTAAAAAGTATAAGCTTTTTTATTTAAATCATTTGAAACCAGGATATAAAAAAAGAAGGACAGATTATCTTCCTAATAAACACTCCTGTACCACTGGTGCTGTGTATTTTTCCCTCTTAACTGTGAGGCAAACAGGAGCAATCTCAGGAGCAACTGCATCACAGAGCACACAGTGGGTAGAATATACACCAGGTAAAGAAATATCTGAAAGGAAGATTTAGTTAAAGATGCAAAAGATAAAGGGATTTCCAGAAGGATACAAGAAGGAAGGACAACCTAACAGCATTCTGTGATGTATTTCCACAGCTCCTGTTGACAGCAGCAGACTTTAAAGGAATTTGCAAATGTCTGTGACCAAATCCCTCAAGTCAGTCTGAAGCAGCCCTGCAGGTTTATTCAGAGGAACAGGATCACCAGTGTGTAAGAACTGAATGGGTCCAGAAGTTGCTCATTTAAGCATCTAATGTTATATATCCTGAACTGTGTTTCTGCTTGTTAAAGACACATTGCTGGGAGAAGTTTTGCAAAGGCAAAAAAGTGAAAGCAACCAGTGCCAACTTACTGATGTACATTAAAAATGTCTGATATCCCACAGAAAGTAACCTCTGGGCTGTGACAGGGCTCTCAGTCTGTACATGACCCTGTCCTAGGAACTCAAAGAAAACCAAGTAAAAATAACTCCAGTCCCCAAAACTGGCAGAAGGCTGATTTAGATGGTCCTGTGGCTTGATGCAACACAACCTCAGCTGGGTGAAATACCCATTCCCTTCTCTTCAAGACTGCTGGTATTTCAGCCTGAGTGAATTGACTTTGCTTTCAGTCAGGGATACCACAAAATCCAGCTGTTTAGCAAAAACAAAACAAGACAAAAAGCTTTCAAGAAGAAATAGGAAAAATAATCAGCATCCAAAAGAGTAATGAAGAATAAAAATGGAAGAGATGTGTTTCTTGACTTTATCATGGTTTCTTAAGTCAACCCATGGTACACACCAGCCTGATACTGAGGCCTTAACACAGGGGACATCTCCCCCCCATTCAGGGCTGGTACACCATTTCCTCAGTATCTTCTGAAGTTCCCAGATGCTCTTCCCTTGTAAGCCAGCCACACACTGGAAACACAGGGATGAAACCATCAGACTTCTCCCCAGTACTGGTGCCAGTAACATGAAATGGGAAATTTCTATATTCTGCAGTCTTACCATGTCTTTATGCTTTTTTAACTCACCACAAGGTCAGGTAAAGCCAACATACACAGAATTGAGTCCACCCTGTTGCAGTGCAAGAGTTGCTTTCATTATTCTCTTGCCAAAGATACTGTATTTTTTTTCTCCTATTTTACTGTCATCCTAATTTCCAGCTCATTAGTCCCTATCACATGGAAGGCTTCTCTTATCCCTCTGAGACAAACACATTACATCTACCATATCTGCAATGCCTCTGCTTCTGGATTAAGTTTCAAAGCCCAGTACAAAAGTTATGTAACTTAAGCAGGGTAGAGCGTCCAGAAAATGCAACTGAATTAGAAGAAAATAACCTAAAAGTAATCACATTAAACCAAGACAATTTTAAAAAGTACACTCACACACACTACACTGGAAATTGAGAATTCCAACAAAATCCTCACTGGTGGAATGGTATCAGCAGCTCTTGTTGCCTCAGGATTGGACCTGAGAACAAAACCAAGGAGAAATCTTTGCACTACTGCAGCAAATGCTAAAATTTCCATCAGCTGGAAAAGAATCAGGAAGTCACCTGGCACAGAAGAAAACATGTTTTCAAATGCACAGAAGTAACTGATAATTCATATCACCTTGATTCGACTATGAACCCTCACCTTTGTGCTCAAATCTGCTGCAGATTCTGTCTTAATTAATGCCACAATCTTAAGCCACCATCTCTCCCTTCTCCACCCTGTATTTTCTCACACCACCTCCCCATATCCCTCATTTTCTAAGACAATATTCTTCTCCAAGAAGTATTTTTTACCCACCTCTATTAACCATTAGTTTATTAATTGCATTTAACTCTTGCACAGTGTTAACATGTATTTAGTACAAAATATTTGAGAAATTCCCTTAAATAAGTGGTAATTAGAGTTGTAAATTTACTGTTTTGAATGTGATTAAACTATAAGGTTGCTTCTGTAAATGCAGTGTCTTTATGCACTGCTAATGAAGGCTGACCTTCATTTAGCAGCCTTTTCCTTGGGCCAGAAAACTGATATCAGAACCTGTGGTTGGATTAGGACCTCTGATGCTATTAAAATAAAGAACAGCTGCTGCCCTAACCACATTACAATGGCTTTGCTGCACTTTTTGATTACTATCAGCTAGAAAAACAGGATTTTTGTTGACTTCAGAGTGACAGCTTGCTGGAGGGACAAGGGCAAAACTGTGTTTGATTATTAGCAGATATTTGCTGATAAGAACTACTTAGTGGAACAAACCAAAGACTTTTCTACAAATTACATAAAGACAGCTTTTCCCTTTGGGAGATGTAGCCCTTGCTTGTGTCAGCAGACACCAGAAGGGTTGACTTCTTCCTTTAATATGCAATGGGCCAGCATGAGTTTCAATGAGACCCAAGGAAGTTCCTGCAGAGTTCATGGCTGTGCTTTATTGCAAGTGTGACCTGCTATCTCATCATCTTTGCTTTCATTGCTTTATAAAAACATGCCATGCCTTCAGATTGCCAGACAAGAAAAAAAGGGGGAAAAAACCCAAACAGGAGTAACACTGGTCAAGAATAGCAAGTATCACCAGTTAAAATAAATCTTACCATCCCAGAAAACAATATATCCTGCTATCATCCTGGAGAAGAAAGGCTCAATATTCTGTGTACACACAGTCAAATTCCAGTATTTTCAAGAAGGAAAATCAGAAGGAAAACTCTACCAACACCAAAACTCTGTCAACAGAAGTCCCATTCCAGCTAACCCTGGTGGAGTTCAGAGGAAAACCACACCAGCCTCAGTGTTCCAGGCCAGATCCAACTTCCCCAAAGATCAAAAGGCATTTGAGTCCAGGAATTTAGTTCAACCTATTACAGGAGATAGACAACTGCCATATGGAATAGGAACCTAAATTTGTACAGTGTTTAGGGATATTTAAATGAGACCTACCCACAGTTTATCCTACAGTGCCCACTGTGCTGGAGAAAGGAGTAATTAAGAGGATGATTTTTTTAACTGACTTACACACAAGACCTTGCAATTCCCTATGGCTCCCAGAGCCTGTTCACTCATGTCGTAACAGAAGGTCCCCAGAAACCCTGGCATGGATTTACTAACACCTTGGTTAAAATGTCTTAGTATTCAAAAGTCTGTATTTTAGTAGAACTGTTAAGAAAATTATATTCTTAAAAAAAAAAATGGAAATACCCTTAATGGTCCTTTCCCAGGAAAGATTTCCCACCCATCCTGGTTTGAGATAACACATTCCCTCTAGACTGCAGAGTAGAACACAGCCACAGAAAGCCAACACTAGAAGAATTTTTCCATAGTTGCTCTTAAGGAAAAAAGCATGTTTCCAAATTTAAAAAGCAGACAGTAACTGCTGTCTTGTGTATTCTGGAAAGAACATTAATCAGGTTATTTTTGTAATTTACAAACAACTAGTATAGTTAAATGCTTTGAAGCACTACTTCAGATTTCAGCTGCAAGGAACACAGGCCTACCTTTAACCCAGTTGGTCTTTTGCCAGGCACGTTCTCCCATTGAAACAGGGGCATTTGTGCTACCAAGAACACTGTGCCTGGATGAGAAAATAACCTCAAGTACTGTAACAATTATTAGACAGCATCCACATGACAGACAGTGGCCTTTCAGACCCAGAAATACTTGTTACTAACTTTTTCGTTGGTTGAGGGGGTTTTTTGCTTAAAAAGAAAACAACGCCAGCACCACCACAAAAAAAACCAAACCACATTTTCAGAGCAGGACTGAGCATTGATGCAATTGAGGAATATTCAGAGCTGGGTAATTCCTGCATGCCAACAGCATAACCTCCAGAACAACCCAAGAGAAGATGGAAGGAATGCCTGAACTAGACTGACAACTCCTTAGAGCTCCTTTGGAAATTCTGCAGATCACCTCAGAGGAAATTACCATCAGACCCTATATACACATATAAATGTCTTGTTAAGAGCTACAAGAGCAGCCTTAAATCATCTCCTTTTAAATATGCATTGACATTCTGAATATGCAAAACACAGCAATCAAAATTAATTCATTTTCTGCCTCTGAACCAGCATGAATACTCAACAGATCCCAAATGTCAATGAAGGTGAACTTCCCTACTGCCCCTTCTCCAGTAAAACCTCAGCTCCTCATGGTTACTGTGGCTTAAGACCAAAGGAGCTCCAGACACTGAGATGCCTTGTGGATCTTACTGCCAGTCATCTTTAGAGAGTTCACATGCTGCATTACATCCAACTTCATCAAGTTACTGCTTTTCTTATCAGAGCTCCTCAACAGAACTCACACCTGAGCAAAGCACAGGAACAACAGCTACAGGGAGGAGCTGTGACACCACATCCCATCCCATGTGCCAACACAGAGCTGGAGAACAAGGTCTAGCAACTACACCATGAGGTAAAAGGGAGGTTTACGAATGACAAATACAGAATCATAGAACAGTTGGGGTTGGAAGAGACCTAAAAAGATGATATAGTTCCAATCCCTGCCATGGGCAGGGACACTTTCCACTGTTCCAGGTTGCTTCAAGCTCCAACCAAGCTGGCCTTGAACACTTCCAGGGATTGGGGAATTCACATCTTCTCTGGGCAACCTGTGCCAGGGCCTCACCACCCTCACAGCAAAGAATTTCTTCTTAATATCTAATGTCAACCTACCCTCCTTTGGTTTAAGGCCATTTTAAGGACAAATATCAACAGCTTTTTCCAGTTGTAGAGAGAACTTGTATAATGAGGCTGAAAAAAATCAAGCTTATCACTCCAGCAGTCAGCTGGAATATCAGATGCAGAGCATGGAAGACCACAGGTGTTTTCAGACAAAACACTACTTATCAGAGATGGTTCACAGGAAAGTATTTGAAATTAGTTACAGAAAAAAATGCAATGGAAAAAGAACTTTAGATTGCATATTTCTTACAGCAAGAACAGCCTCCTAAAGCTTTATTTTAGTGCTTCCATGCTCATACAAAATAAAGCAGTGCTTGGCTGTCTGCAAACCAGCACCCAGGGAAAAGTGCAAAATAGGATTCCCAGGGGGCAGCTGTGATTCATGAAGGACACTGCTCCTGCAGCTCCTCTTGGTGAGATCTCTGTATTTTCATTTTATTGGATGCATAGAGTATAGTAAGGAAACACTTCCATTTTCACAGAATGCCAGGGAGTAACACTGATCCCATTTATAAAGCAGCACAAAGCAAAGTAGGTGGATTCCATAGCATGAGGCACAGTCTGCTTCAAGTGGCAGCTTCTGATAATGTTATCATATCAACCACCACCAACCTTAAAAGGTAGAAAAACTGAAAGTAAAACAAAGCAACAGCAAGTGTACCAGGAAGGCAGAGTAAAGCCTGCATTCCTTTCCAGCCTTGGAGCCTGACTTCATCTTTGCTAGGGTGACCTTCCACTGGGTCCAGGCTTGAATACTAATATTAGACTAAAAAGAAGTGTGCCACCTTCTAAATATAATGATGACTCAACACCTAGAGGCTTCAGTGATGTAATATGAACAAAGAGATTCTGACTTCACAATCTAGATGCCTAAAACTCAAGTCAAAAGGAACAGATCTTCCTTTGCCCTGCAGACACAAAGCCTGCCTAGAGCCTCCCAGACCATCTTGAATTGCCTGCAGGAAAAGGGAACTGAAGAAACATTTCACACATGGCAGCAGACACAGTGGCTCCACTTTGTTTAAAAGGAGCACTGAACAGACACATTTCAATTATCTGCTTCAGTCAAACCATCAGGAGAAAGTTTCAGTTCCAGAATTAACATACAAAAGTTAAAGACAACACAGCAGACCAGTGAGCAGTCCAGTGTCTTGCACTGAACCTTAAAAATAAAAATAGCAGCATGAAAATGGGCTTTGTTGAGAAATCTGAATGCAAGTACAAAGGAAAAAACGCCTTTACAAGTTAAGGTTACAGAGAGCTCTTAAAGCATCACCCCTGGACAAGTATTTCAGCACCCACCTGAGGGAGCCTTAAATATTTTTCAGGATCCAAGTTCAATAATACATCTTAAAAAAAGACAAGTCAGAGGAAATCTACCAGAGGCTTCTGCAGTAAGAGCAAGCAATCATCCAATATATGTAAATAAAGTTGTAATGTGAAAGAATCCTTCATGAAAATAGCAACTGTTTTCATAGTAAAGTCCTTTTATTAAAACAGGATTATCTTTTCCATTGGCTTGATAGTTTGACTTTTCTCCTTCCTGCCCCACCTCCATTAAGCTCACGGTTCAGAAAATGCATTTTTAATCACCTTAATTCCCCAGTTTTGCATTCTCACACTGGCCCTCTGCATCAGAATTAGTACACATTTCAACAGATGTTCTCAGAATCACAGACTGGAGGAGGTTGGAAAGGACCTCTGGAGGTCATCTTTTCCAACCCACCCCTGGCCCAGCTGGAGTTCAGCTGCCCAGGACCATGTCCAGACAGCTTTGGAGTATCCCCATGGAGAGAGAGAGACTGCACCACCTCCCTGCACCCTGTGGTATCACTGCCTCAGTAAAAAAACATTTCCTGATGTTCAGAGGGAACCTCCTGTGTCTCAGTTGATGCCTGTGGCCTCTGCTCCTGGCACTTGGCGCCACTGAAGAGAGTCTGGATCAGCCACTTTGTCTTTAGGAGTTCAGACACACTGCCCAGATCCTACTGAGCCTTCTCCAGCTCGGCAGGCACAGCTCCCTTGGCCTTTCTTCAGAGCAGACAGGCTCCCATCCCTTCATCTCTGTGACCTCCCTCCAGTATATCTATGTCTTCCTCATGATGGAAATTCCAAAACTGGAAACATTTGATCAGTATTTTCTCATGCAGAAATAATAACAGTATCCCCTATTGGTTTAGATTACATTGGCAAGAAAAAGCACTTGGTGGAGTTTGGCTATCACTGCCTAGGCAGCTTCACCATAACTAAAATGCTCAGAAACTGATGAATCATTCTTTATCTGAAATAAAACCATCAAGTTTAATCGGTGCTCCTTCCAATTTGAGCCAAAAGAATGGTAAAAAAAAAAGGAGCATGCAGCTTCTAAAACACTTGAGGAAACACATCCTTCCCTCATGAAAACATATTCTAATAATGACAGCTTTGTGTAAGCATCTCCTGAGGCACTACAGCATCTGAAGAAACCATCCTAAGAGACAAAGATGCTTCACTTTGACAGTGTTTACCAGTCCCAGCCTGAAGGAAGTTCGAGCCACAGAACAGAAAGGTTGGTTTCACAAAACAGTGATACATGAACAACAAAAGCACAACAAAAGGGTTACTAGCCAGAGTTTAAGGGCTATGGGTAGCAATTAACTGCTGAAACACTGGGATACCCACCCTCAGGAGTTATCAGTGTCACGGCCTTTGGCTCACCAACACAGTTGCTTTATCAGGAAAGCTGAAAGGAGCAGCACCTCCCATTGAGTCACATTACCAGCCAAAAAACAGTGTCAATTTTGCCACATCTCGCTCACACATAAACAGTCCCATCGATGCAGCAAAACCCAAGGTTAAGGTGAAATTTTATTTGTTCTTTACAATAAGACTTCCATGACCCAACCAAGTCAGTGCTGTACACTCCAAAACACCAAATTAATCTGCCCTTACCATTAACAGCTTTATGCCAAAACAAATGATGAGAACAGAGGACAGTGACGGGGGCACAACTGAATGTGATCCCAGCTTTGCAACAGATTATCCTGTTGGATAATCTCCTCACCTTTGCTGGATTTTAGGAACTAAAAAGCTCTGTATTTCAAGCACTTTGTAAAGAAGGTACAATTTCATTTTCCATAGGAAGGTGCAGGCTGTCCATGATGGGAGAGGAGATAAGCAAAGCCACCTCCCCTCGGCTGGAGCAAGCTGCTATCCTTCTGAAGCTGCTAAAACATCCTACACAAATCCTTAAATGCCCATATTATTGACCCAGCTACCTGGGGTATTCTGCTCCAAGCACACATTTCTCTCCAAGAACACAGCTTGGAAGGTAGGGAAATACTTTTTGACCAGATGCTCTGTTACTGAAGCAAGAATCAGTCGTAGGTAGCATTAATCTATATTCCCCCTTTCCTCAGTGTTTCAGGGCAGTCAGTTTCAAGCAGCTTCCTTGAAGCCTGATGGCAAACTCATCTTCAGATCCCAGAGTCCACAACTCTTCAGGCTCAGGATGGTGAGACCTCAGGGTGCCAGCCAGGAGAAAACCCAAGCCTGTGTCTTTCCTTGCAAAGGACATGGCCTTCAGCTGCCAGAATTCCTCACCTTCAGTAAATGAAAATCCAAACTCAGGCTCCCTGCAGGTGCCATCATTGCTTTTGACAGGAGACAGAATCCCTTCTAAGAGGGATTGTAGACACACAGCACTGGTGAAAGGGTATTTCTGACACAAGACTCAGAACAAACCAAATCAGCTTATCCCCAGCACAGGTGGGTACGTGCTGCCAGAAGCTGCTGCAAGTCCACATTCCAGCACAGTCTGGAATTTACCCTGTATCTGATACAAAGGAGTTAAATGCCTTCATATTAAAACCTGTCTTTAGTGAGTGTATTGCTTAGATATTAGAGTGTTAGAAGTTTGAACTTGACGTTTCAGCCCCTTAAGACACTTCAGATAATGTAACTTAAGAACTGACAGAGTAACTTCCTTACATTAAAGCTGTTCCACGCTAAAGCCACTCAGAACTTTGCACACCAAATCAAAGCAGCCATTTACAACGAGGGGTTTCTCTGGCTTCCTTTACTAGCTAACTTGTAACTTCCAATCATACCTTCATTTTCCTCCTAAAAGTGCAGGTCAAGAGTAGAAGTGAAAAATACATTACAAAAAGCTTTACTTTCTGTAGAATGAACATCACAATGAAACAATTTTAGATATAACCATTAGTAGTGTAGTACATACTTTTTAGAAGTTTAGGGTACCATTACATACACATTGGATCCATACATAATTGAAGATATGATTGTTGGCACCATTTATGAATAGCGATCATGTGAGATTTTAAAATTTAGCTTTGCAACTTGACAGTATTTTATTTTGATTTCATGTGTGCTCTTATCTTGCAGCAACAGTTATTAATAGAAAGGATTACGGGTATTAATCAACTGGGAACACAAGTACATGTTCTACAGGAATAATAAAAACCATAATCAACTCTCCAGGTTCTTGGATTTAATGAGCAATCTGAAGGTAATCCCGTCTCATTAAATGGAGACTTACAGGAGTAACCACTTACCTGCAAACAGAGCTGCCCAACCCACAGCACAGACAGGGCATTTACAGACCCCCACGTGGCACAGCAGATCCACCTCCACAACCCAGCTGCTATTCTTAAGACACATCCTTAAGTCCTGCAAGTCTTTGGGGATTGCTATCCCACATACTTACATAATCACCCATTCCATTTTCTAACTAAGCCATCAGCTAAATACCAGAACACAGCTCTCAAAAGGGAAAGCTCAGGAGCAAGTGGGGATAGAATCTCTGCAGGGTGGAGAGAGAGGGATTCTCTACTTCCAGGTGGGCTTCTGTTTTCTTCCTTTAAAACTGGACTTTCAGACCCCCACAACTTTAGTCAAGATGGTCAGAAAATTCTGGGAAATGGTAGATTGTAAATGCAAGATGTTTATTAGCAAAAGGCTTATTCAATAAAATAGGGCACTGTTTTTCAGAATTGCAGTTTAGAGTGTACAATTTCTAATACAGAAATGCCCATTTTAAAGCTCACATCACACCACTAGTCTGTATTACTCAAACATACATTATTACAAGACATTATTACAGAAGACAAAAATGCCTAAAAAACTAAAGCCAAATGATTCCACTTGTGCAGCCTCACAGGACACCACTTTCAGTACCTTTAACAGGAAGCCTGGATCCTTAGAAGTCTTGTTTTATTCCTCTTTTATCTGGTAATCCCCCCACTAAAAAGTCATTGTCCATTCTGGCCAGCTCTGGTCCCAGTGCTTTTGTAGTTTTATCTGGATACCTCAGACAGTTTCAGGCAAAACCCACTGTACCACTGCCAGCTGGTTTCTGAATTGAGAATTCTGAACAGGACACTCAAGTAGCTTCAGATGTGCCCATAACAATTAGCTCAGACTCATTTCATCAGACAATAAAGCCCCAAGCTATCAGTTTTATATTCCTGAAGTCTCAGTCAGAAAGAATACCAGACTAAGAAACAGGAACTGAATGCTTCCTGCAAGAGTTGATTTGTTGTTATTAATATTATCTTAAGACCATGTTGTTCTCAACATTGTTTTAGATTAATTGCAGAGTTCAAAGTATTTTCATGAAGTTTCTCATGTCTTTTTATCCAGAAAATCTGAAGTGAATGACAGTGAGAACACAGTATTACAGATAATTTAAAACATGCCAGACCTTATATCTCTTCTCTACAAGTACATAAAAGGAGGTTGGAGTGAGGCAGGTAGTGGTCTCTTATCCAAATTAGCAATCAGTAAGACATAAGGAAAAGGTCTCAAGGCATGCCAGGGGAGGCTTAACTTGGATATTAGGAAAAGATTATCCACCAAAAGGGTTGTCAAGCATTGGAACAGGCTGCCTAGAGAAGGGGTTGAGTCACCAGCCCTGAAGGGGTTTAAAAGATGTGTACATGTGGCACTTGGGGACACAGTTTAGTGGTGGGCTTGGCAGTGCTGGGCTAATGGTTTGACTCAATCTTAAAGGTCTTTTCCAACCTAAGCATTCTCTAATTCTGTGAGGAAATACAGAAAGGCAGCCTCCCATCTCAGTGATCCATGATCAGCAAGCAGGAGCAGCCATCACATGTTTGATTTTACCATTCCCACCATCCCTGTAGCCAAGGTTGCCATGAAGACACAAACCTCCATTTCAATATTCTGCAAATCTCAACAAAAGAAAAACGTTTTTTCATGACCTCAGCTGACAAAAAAAGCTTTTAAGCTCTTGAAATAAACATCAAAGGAGAATGTTGTTGTCACCTTAGAAAGAAGTCACATTTGTGATCAAGTTTTGTTGCACGGGACAGATTAAACTGTTCCACTGACTGCAATAAACAGATATAAAGCACAGGTTTCTCTTACAGGGAAAACTTGGAAACAGACACTGTACCTTACTGTCCTCATCCTCAAACACAGACTGGTGAACGTTACAGGCGAAGAGAGAATTTGGGAGATCGTTGAAATCAATGATTTCATGAAAATCTTCTTCTGCAAAACATCTCTTCAGGCCGTTGTCTCCGTGGATAGAGTAGAGCAGGAACTGTCCTCCATCCTCTGGGATGCAGCCATAGTGGCCAAGGCCCCACTGGCCAAAGAAGTAAGAATCTCCCCTCATCCCTGGCAGCACAGAGAAAATAACATCACATAGTTACACCACATATTTAAACATTCACAAGGTAACCCAGAGATTCTTCAGTCTGGGAGCTCTGTTTGTAGAAAGTAAATTTCACACCATTTCAAGGCAAAAACTGGCCTCTGACACAGGGCACTGAGACCAGTCTCACCAAGGTTCAAACAGGGACTTGGCTTTAACTTCATTTATTAGCACAGAAAAGGCCTAAACACACCAGTACAAGCTTCTGAACACCAGCAGAAGAGATAATACTTCAGTGCCCCTTGCCCTGTGAGAAAACACTGTGCTGTATTTGGGTTTAAGAGTACCCAAATTTTGTTTGTTACTGGGAAATGTTGAGGAAATGGGAAAAAATGTTTGCTACTGGGAAGGCTGCTGATGCTTCTGAGTCTGCAGCCAGCTCAGGAAGCATAATGCCCAGGGTAAAAAGAACTTGCAAAAATAACTTTGAAACTTAAACCAGGCATCAAAAAACCAAAACACCCTTATGGTAAGGAGCATGAACACAGCACCATCAAAAACCAGTACAACCAAGACACATCTCTGCTACAGCCAATTTCTTCCACAGTTTAAGTACAGAACTTACACTGGCTTTCAAGGCCCATTAGCAATTTCTTTGCATCTTAATCACACCAGGATGCAAATAAAGTTAAGGGAAGAGAGGACTCAAGATGACTTTCAGCACTTTTAGGAAAGTCCTGCTGATTTTGGAGCCTTTATCCCAAATGGATCAGTATAGAAAGGTAGTTTTAAGGCACACAAAATGAGGGGCACACATAATGAACCCATACATTAAATGGTATCACTGCTGTTGTTATGACAGAAAGCTTCATGCCAGCCAAGGGGAGTAAGTCAAGCTCCAATTAATGACCAGTGTGTTAATCAGTATAAAATCAGGTATTTAGCAGTCCTTAGTAGACATCAACCTATCCCATCTACAGAGCCCCAGTAAGTTAACTGGAAGTTTACTGGATAATAATCTATTCCCTTTTATTTGTTTCTTTCAATAACAATATGCAATCATTAGCTGCTTTTCCTCCTAACATAAGCATTTAGAGAGTTACATAAACTCAGCAAGCTCATCTGCTCTTCTCTGCCCTTGCTCTCTTGAATACTTGCTATTCTCTATAAATAGCTGTAAATATTAGCTCAAACACACTATATAGGACTGCGGTCCAAAATTAAACCATATGGGTTTATTACACTTAATCTCAGTAAAGCTAAATTATGGAGCTAATTTGCCATGGCTGTGCCTTTCATATAACCTCTGCTCTGAAATGAGATTAGGCTGATGACAGAGCACATCATTCCATAACATAAGGTTATGGAAATATCAGTAATTGTTATTGCTGGAGTCTCAGGGCTAATGACAGAAGTTCTCCAGTACACAAGATGAAGCCAGGCTCAAAAGTACTGTGTTAACCTGAGGATGGGTTTTCAGGCTATCAAATACTCACTTTCCTCTCAGCAGCTCAGCCCACTATTAGCACAACTACCTCCAACTAATTTCAGTTTAGAAATTAAATTCTAATTGGGAAGAAAAAGCCTGAACAAATGGCAGAAGAGATGGCTACAAGTTCAGTAAGTGTAGGAGAGCTCACCATCACAGCAACATTGCCTCTGGTATTTGAACCAACTCACTTAAACCTTTGTATTACTGTACATTTCATGGTAAATACATCCAAGGAAAGACTCTAAAGAAATCCTCACAGCAGCCAGAAACTTCACATCAGAATGTAGTATTTTCTCCAGCAAAAAGCCTTAATAAATCATCTCCTCCAAAAACAATCATGTTTGTCATCATGCCTAGCCTGTGTCATTAGGTTTATGGAAATGAATCTCAAGCCCAGTGTGTTACAAAACACAATTTACATGGCAGGGCAGATTTGTGCCAGGCTGTGGGAAGAATTTCATTCACAACAGGCAAACAATTTGCAGCCAGGGAAGACACTGACCATCTGAGAGTCACACTGGAGACACTGAAGTTGTAGAAATTTGGATTATGAATGTTAAATCTAACAAGTTTCATACCTCCTTTCCCAAGGCATAACAAAGCTAATTGTGCAGAGAACCAAAGAATCTCAATCCATTGACAGAAGTTAGAAAAGTCTATAGGCTTCCTCACCAAACAGTTGTTTATTTTTCTCTCCTGGGAGAGCCACATTTTAATAAAGTACTACATAGGAAAGCTTTTAAGTTAGAAATTCAGCAAAAGCACTATGACAAGCAACAAAACAAAACAGGATTTTAAGTTACAACCATGAAGCTCAGGTTTTTAACCAATAACAAAATGAACATACACTGCAGCAGCCAGGATGAGAAATTAATAAATATTTACATTATGTGGCAGTAGTCTTGTTCTGCTAGAGCTCCTGGATGGGAAAAAGCTTGATTTTTCTTTTTTGCCAGCCAATTATTGAGACATTTTTGCCCAGTGGGACTTGGGTATTGGCCAAGTCTTTTTAGGAAAGTCACTGTCTCACAGGCCTTTTGACCAGGTCTTTTCCCACACCTGCAGGTTGGTGTCTGTGGTGCACAGGCACCTTCTACTCTTAACATACACGCAGAGCTCTGATCAGTGTTCCCTCCACTAGCAACTCAAACCTGAGCCTTGAATCCTCTGCCCAGTTTATGATGGGATGGGTAAGGACACCTGCATGCAGTAACTGTTGTTTGCCAGAGTTTCCTTAGCCATGCTCTGCACCATAGGAAGCACAGCACCACAGTTAAAATAGAAATACACTAATTAAATACATACATGTTTCCCAAGAGAAATAAATTCTGCCTGTGAGTCTGAGCTCAACAATAATCAGAGGGGACAAGCATACTTGAATCAACAGTATTTGTTAGCAGACTTCAATCAGAGATTATCCTCAGGCATAAGATGGAAATGTTACATTTTTCAATATTATGAATAATGTTACACATGCAAAAATTTACATATATATATGTAAAAAATCACAACTACATATCCATTATTATGCCAAACCTTAAGGCTCAGGTGTCATGTTGTTGGTAGTGGTTTGTGGCTTCTTTGAAATTACTTAGCCACTTCGGGTAGTCCTCAGACAACAAAAACATCCTCTTTCCAATTATTCAACTAATTTAGAACAAAAGAATTTACATTTCAAATCCCTTAAAACAATTAACTCTAAGTCATGTATCATCCATGAACTGGATTTCCATGTAAAATAAGCCCAATTAAAAGTAATCTTTTATGTTATGATAATACAATCACTGGAACACATTCCCATTTATGTTAAAGCTCCTTTCCACAGCTTCTGGCAAAATAAGTTAAGTTCATCCCCTTAGGATCCTTTTTATATTAAAAAAAACAAACAAAACAAACAAAAAAAAACCCAACCAAAAATAACCCCCACATAATAGAAAATTCTACTTATCTTCCTTTTAAAATGCAGTGAGTTCAAATCAAGTTATGCATTTGCTTCTCCTCTCCCAAATCAGATTTTACAAATACTTGAGATACCAGAAGTCACCATACAGAATTTCAAAGGAACTGGCAATGCCATTAAAAAACCAAAAAAATACACTAATTTATGCACTCTCCAGCACCAACATTGATGCTAAATTATTCAAAATCTTAACTGGGATCATGACAGCAAACTCTGTCAGGATTGCTCCCTTGAGAAGTGTAGGACACTGAGGCAGATTCTCAAACAACTTCATATAACCTCCAGCTAAAGCTGAGCACTTTATGCCACATCCATTTATTCCCTTTATTTAAGGCACACCCAAATGTTACCTGTGTTATTTCTGAATTTGGTGGAAGGTTTGGGCCCTCAACTTTCAACCCTTGGAGAACCACAGCAGCCACTTCCCTCCCAGACCCTACACATCACTCTGATGGGGGTTACTTTAAATTTCTCCTCCCGTGGTCCACGTGTGCAAAGGTTTCTAATTTGGGACAGGCAAACACCCTTCCCAGTGGCACAGATCAGGTCATGTCAGTGCTCAGCACTGGAGATGCTGTGACCAAAATCTCTGTAGAGATTCCATGTGGGAGCTCGGTGTTCATTCTGTTACCTCACTATTTTTAGACACAGTACACCTCTAATTAAAATTAACAGAGGCCAGCAGAAAATTATATTCACTGGAAAACAGCAGCAGCTCACTGAAGTTTCTCTTTGAAATATTACACTTATTTAGTGTAGAACTGAAAGGGCAAAGATGTACATCTTCTCATGAAGAGTCAGATCCCTGCAGAGCCAAAACCTCCAGCAGAAATTGTAATGAATGAAGATAATTTGAGTATATTAAGAGTCTGAATGGACCAATGCCTTCTATATCACTGTGCATTTATAGATTTATCCACTGTTTTTATGGAAACTAATAAGGCACTTCCTTGGTGAACATTTCCCTGTGTTGAGAGTTTTTAAAAAGAATCCCTGAGGGACATCAAGAAATAGGGACATATCTCTTGAAAACACAAGGAAACTTTACTTTTTTTTTTTTATTAAACACTGCTTGCCATGACAAACAACATGACTAAAAATAGAATAAAGCAAACAAAACGTTACAAATAGAAGCTTTAAATATAATCACTATAAACTACAAGTATTATTGAGTCCTGAGTGCAAACCTAGAAACCATAATCTGCAGGAATTAAGAAAATTTGGAGAAAATAACAAAGCAAGAAAAGTTGCTTTTCTAGAAGGGTCCAAGAGAAGTGTAGGGATTCTATCTTGGGTCCTACTGAAAAAAAACAGACCCAGAAAAGCAATTTTTACCATAATTCAAAGGCAGGGGAGAGGCAGGAGGGAGGAAATCAAACCCAGTGAATAAGATTTTACTGAAAGAATATTTTTTTATTTGAAATATTCACTGACTTTACAGTAGCAGAGCCACCAGTTTCAGTGGTTGCATCTCTGCTCAGGGCTGCATCTCCTGCTGGAGCCAACTGGCCCCACACCGAAGGCTCTGTCAGAAAGCACAAATGTAACAGGGAAGGTCACACAGTAACTTACTGGAATTTCATTCCACTCTGCACAATGAGCACTGGAGATGAGCATTATTTTTAATGGTGCTAATTCTTCACTATGGAAAGCTCCTATGGACTTAAATAGAGGCTTTTTACTTAATTAGAAAGAGCAGAACTGGACCTCACATGGCAGGATTAATGAACCTTTGCAGCCTCAAAAGCAACGAGGACTGTAGTGACCCCCTCCCACAGCCTTCACCTGGGCAAATTCCCTCACAGGAATCAAAATTACCAGTACAAGGAAGTCCACTCACATTTTGAGCTCCAGTTTGGTTAGCACCACAGAAAAATAGTGCCAATCTCCACTTTCCCTCTTACAAAAGTGGCAGATATGAGGAAGAGGATTTTAATTTATTTTTTTTTCTAAATGCTAACGGGTGCAAATCCCAAATGTTCTAATCCTTTCCATTGACATTCTAGCCGCATTAAATTTAGCTGAGACTTTGGAACTATTTTTGGAAGCTTTTAACATCCAAAGGGACTATTCAGTTTTATTCCTCTAAAGCAGGACTGGTCAGCTCAAGCAGCCCAAGACATGCACATCATCCTGAAGGCTCAGCTGTGCCTCCCACGCCAGGGGTGTATCCTGAGACCACAAAAGGGACTCATCGGGCATTGCCTTGCTGAGCATCTGCATCTCCAGCGCCGGAGAAAACAATCCAGGAGGCACTGGTGAACCCAACCAAGCCAAAATTCCAGTGCCACCGCACAACAGGAAGGTGACACTTCGGAGCAGCCAAGGCCAGGTGTGAAGATTCCCTCTGTGCTGTTCTTGAAGTCAAGAAGCTGAGCTTCGATCAGTTGGGCACTACAGTAACCATGGCAACATTAAGGTATTCAAAGAAGAGAAAAAGAAAAGCCTCCCCAAACACAAAGAAACCAGAACAAGCTTCCTAATCACCTTCACTTGGCCTCTATGCTAATCTATTTAAAGCAAGCCCGTTTTATAAGGGGCACACAGCATTAGAGCGTCACTGGCCTTCAGCCAGAGCTGTCACCTCACGCAGGGGTCAGTGGAACACTCGTTCAGCAGCCCTCCAGCTTGTAACCTGAAATTCAGAACTGTGCCCCAAATCTTACCCAGAACTACCTGCAACAGGAGCCATCCACAGGGCTTAACTCCGAGAAGACACCCAGGATACAGTGATGACTTGGAATAAAACTTCAAAGTTTCCTCCTCTAAAAGGATTTCCTGCTAGCACAGTCAAGTAATTTATAAATAAATAAGTAAATAAATAAATTAAGGACACCAATGCAATGACAAACGTTTTCAACACAAACAATGACAAACCAAACTACTGAATCTGAACGCAAACTACAATACTTGGCAGAGCACATACTAACTATCACACAGCTGACAACTTCTTGGAAGTTTAAGGAGGATAGGACAGATCCTGCTGCTAAAGGTACCAAAGACTAGTTAACAGATATGCTCATCTACAGAAAATTTTCTGTCCTTGTTTACTGAGATGTGTTAGCAGTTTTCTGTAATGCTTTATATTCTCACAGTATTCACACTTCCATCTGTTCAAGGATGATGGGCAACCATATCATTTAGTTTCACTGCAAGAATAAATGCAGCAGTTTCTTTACACTAATCATGCATTTTCATAGGAGTTCTCCTTTTCATCAGGGCAGCCACTCTAACTAGCTAAAAGACCAAAGCATTTCCAAGGGCAAAACTTGAAAGTTGAAGACAGAAGCTGGTGTAAAGTAAAATCTCTGATTAAACTGCAATTCTTATGTAGATGATTTCTTTCAGCTGTATAAACTTATTATTAATTTATTTTTAGGAACCTTCATTAAACTCCAAACTCAAAAAAATAAAGGAACACAATATTTTAAAGAGGTACAAAAGAATCTAGGAGAGGTGAGGGAAAAAACCCCCAAACCAGCAAGTTTGGAGAACTACCTATTACATAAGCATCAAACGATATTGGCTTGGGATCACTGAATCATAGAACGGTTTGGGCTGGGAGGGATATTAAAAACCATCTCATTCCAACCCCCTGCCACGGGCAGGAACACCTTTCCACTATCCCGGGTTGCTCTAAGCCCCATGCAAGGCTGGCTTTGGACACTTCCAGGGATGGGATATTCACATCTTCTTGGGCCACCTATGCCAGTGCCTCCCCAGCCTCACAGTAAAGAACTTATCCCTAATACCTAATCTAAACCAACCTTCCTTCACTTCAAAGCCATTCCCCCTCGGCTACGGCAGCCAAGTTTAAAGCAGCCCGAGAAGAGCCCCTCTCTCAGGGCTCCCGGCGCAGCCCAGCGCGGAGGCGCCCGAGCGCCGGTCCGTGTCCGCATCGCCGCGACCCCGACCTGCTCCCAGCACGGCCGCAAACCCCCTTCCCATGCCCCATCCCTCCCACAAGCTCCTCCGCATCCCACCGGGGGAGACACCGGCCCCGACCCCTCCCGGGGGGCGGCCGCGGGCTCGCCGCGCATCCCCCGCGCCCCGAGAGCCGCGGGTGGAAGGAACCCCCGCGGTCCTGCCCACAGCATCTTGGTTTGGAGGTGTAG
>JANPWX010006184.1:2347084-2417403 GCA_024734555.1 Trochalopteron elliotii
GGGGAGGCGGCCGTGCCCTTACCTGCGGCTCGCTCGCCCGTCCCTGCCCGCCCGGAGTCCGCCGCGCTCCGCGCCCAACGCTCCCTCAGAGCGCCCCGCGCCCGCCCGCGCCGCGCCCGCCAAGGTGGAGGACGGGACAGCCCAATCAGCAACGCCCCCGCCTAAACAGACAGGAGGAGCAGCCAATGAGAACGCGAGGAGCGCGTTGGTCCCGCCTCCCACACCATTGGCCACGCCCCCAGTCCCACGGCGACGCACCGGGGATCGGTGACCGGCCGCGCCCGTGAGGGGACAGGGGACAGCGGAGGGGGCACGGAGGATGTACGGGGACAGATGAGTGGGGCCAGGCGGGCCGGGCAGGGGATGTGTGGGGACAAGGGATGAACGAGGACAAGTGACACGTGAGTGGGGTCAGGTGAGAGGGACATAGGACAGGGTGAGCGGGACAGGTGAGGGGCACAGGGCAGTGAGGGGACACAGGTGAGCCAGGGCAGGAGCTGCCAGTGACACCCCAGCACGCAGGGAGCTGTAGGAACCAGGCAGAGTGTTTGTGTTCGTGGGGCGAAGCTGCTCTTCCTCAAAGTGTCAGTGCCTCCACCCTGAGGGTGAAGTGGGATGGCATGGAATGGAATGGAATGGAATGGAATGGAATGGAATGGAATGGAATGGAATGGAATGGAAGCGAGGAGGGGTGGGATAGCTTAGGGTAGAGGAGAGGTGGGGTAAGATGGAATGGGGTAGGGATATACAGGATGGGTTGGAATGGGAGTGAAGAGGGGTGGGATGGGTGGAGTAAGGTAAGGTAGGGGAGAGGTGGTGTGGGATGGAGTGGAATGGAATGGGAGTGAGGAGAGATGGGGCAGGAGAGGGGTGGGATAGGAGTGAGAAGGGGTGATGGGATAAGGTAGTGGAGAGGTAGGTTGGGATGCAGACAGAAGTAGGATGGACATCCTCATAGTGACAGGGCACTTACCTCGCCATGGTTTTAGTGACAACCCCTCAGGCCCTCCTGTGGTGATGTTGCAGGGGTCCTAATTGCTCTGGAGGATGGAACTCCCAAGACCATTTTCCCCTCTGACCACCAACACCCAAGTGAGCTCCATCTGGGATGGAGCCAGTTCCTCAGGCTAACAGGTGAACCAGGGGTATCTCCCCACTATGGACGATGCCAGAAGAAGCATTTTTAGGACTCTAAAGGAACATCACGTTTACAATGGAAAAAGGCTGATGCTGGTCATGATTTTAAAAAGAAGAGAAAGCCCTCAGATGCCCCCAAGGCATGTTTTATTAAAGGAAGGGCTATTTTCTCTCTTCCAGCTGCACATCCGAGGCTGCTAAACGTCAGAGGCTAACACTGATTTTCTGTGGTCTTGTCACTTTGGAATGTAATACAAAGGGATTTAATCAATAGGGTGATACAGAAACGTAAATAGGTTTTTGTAAAGATGGCTTTGAAAATCTATAGAATGTAATGAAGAACTAGAAGACTCCCATGTAATTATTAAATACCCTATAAAAATCTATGTAGGGAATAATTCGCCATTAGTTAAAAATATATAAAAAGATGTGTGCCATTTATAGCAGCACTTTCCAATAATAGCAGAAAATAAATGGTGTGAAGAATGAAATCAATAATGTATCCCACCCCATCTCTGCAGACAGCAAAGAGCAATGCACTGGAGATTGCTGTACTTGCAACAGAAGAGTTTCTTCCTAATCCCTTAACTAAAGACTGACTTATGCCTTGATGCATATCTGGTTTACACCCCTTTCAGGGTTTCTGCTTCAGTTCTACTTTTATTTTTAAATGTATAATAGGTAACTTATAATAGTAATTATTCTTTTCAGTGGTTTGTCCTTGTGCCTAAAATATTGATCTCTGACCATGATCTTACAGCTTTAGGCATTATGCAGAAGAGTAAGCGAGCTATGGAACCAAGGATGTCACTATATAAACTAATCAGGTTTTAAATTATCAAATTATCTCTTGTTGATTTTTGTTCTGGGAATTAAACTTGGTAGGATATTTTCCTTTGTCTCCATCTATGTGTGTTCCCTTTGCATGATGTGTTATTTTAATATTCTGAGTAGGAAGAGCATCCACGGGGCTTTTTCTGTCCTGCATTTTATGTTATACAATTTCCTTGTGTCTCCTTATCTCCATCCCCTTTATCTTGTGTCTCAATTTTTATTAATTTTCATATTGGGATGAATGTTTTTATTGCGATGAAGCTGCCCTAGCATATGTTTTCCTTGTGGTAAAATAGGAATCTCTGCAGTTTTGAAAGCAAGCTAACCCATGCTCAGGAAAAATCAGGAAAGCCAAGGTCAGCACTTTGGGTTTATATGCATCCAGGCACTATTGCTAAGATGAAGGGGAAAAAACCCTAAATTCCACTGATTGCAGTGAAATGTCCTTCAAAGTAGATAATTGTAAGAATGGCAGCAATTGCAGGATTTGAATATCCCTTGTTATAAGCATTAAAGATTTCTATTTGGAAAGGTCACAAAATAATATATTATTTAGACATGGGAAAATGGTGTTGCCAAAATAATGAGATAAGAGCAATTGAGAGAAAATCCTTTGTGGAGTCCCACCCTACACCCCAGAACTGTTCAGGCCATGCACCCTATCCCTCTTAAAGGCTGTGGCCATCTTCCCACAACCCAAGCAGTTGCAGAGTGCCAAAACCTGGAGGAAGCTGTAATTCTGGAAAGGATACCAAAGGAGGTGATGAAACAGCTGCTGCTTGCAGGATCCACAAGCAGTGCTGTGAGCTCATCCCACAGAACTGAGTGGGAGTTTGTTACTGATATCCCAGAGCAAAGGCTTAGCCCGTCTCCTCCAAATCCTGAGCTGCTCATTATCTTCACTCTGCACCTGCTTCCCATCTCCAGATTTAATCTGTAAGTAAAAGTGGCCTCTCAAGTGTGCTGAAGCAGCTACAGAGAATTTCAACACAACTGAAGCACTGTAACCAAAAGATTTTCTCCCCTGACAATGTTACCTTGATTTCTGATCATCGAAATACAAATCCTGGCTAAGTCCTGCAGCCTTTGCAGACATTTTGGTGACAAATTCTCCTTTTTTTTCAAAAGAAACAAGTAAGTAATGCCTGAAAATCTGTGGATGCTGATTTCAGCCAATGCTTCATCTTTTACATTTTTGCTCACTGGGATAATCCCAAATTCTTTGGCCAGATATGGATTATGATTTCTTGCAAATGGCTGAGTCTGGAGATTAGAATGGATAAAGCAAGTAAAATTAATGTTGACTCTGTCAGCATTATAATCTTGATTGTTTCTGTTACTTTTTTAGAACATAAAAAACACAATTGGATCCATCTAGCTTTGTCTTCTCTCTCCAGCAGCCAAGACTGGATGCTTAGTAAATCAGTGTAAAAATAGGCTCTATGTTCTCCTATTTACCTTCTAATTTTCCATCAGCTAGGAAGGTAGGGATTTCTGGAACTCATGGTTGAATCCAAATTACTCCACTTAGTAGCTACCAGTGGTCCTGTTCTCTAGGAGTTTTTAACTCTTTTTGAACCCATCTGTGGTTTTGCTTTCCACAATGTGCTGTGACAGGATAGTTCTTCACTGTGTAAAAACAAATTCAAGTCTTATCCCTGTTTAAGTGTTCTTTGTTATAGAGACAGTAAATTAATTGTTTATACCTTCTCACTATCATTATAGGACAAAGTGGATTGACTTAAGATGAAGAAAGAGGGCAGGTTTAGATTAGATATTAGGAAGAAATTCTTCCCTGTGAAGCTGTAGAAGGCCTTGGCACAGGTTGCCCAGAGAAGCTGTGGATACTCCATCCCTGGAAGTGTTCAAGGTCAGACTGGAGTAACCTGGTCAAGTGGAAGGTGTCCCTGCCCGTGGTAGGGGTTGGAACAAGATGATCTTTTAGATTCCTTCAAACCCAAACTATTCTGTGATTACTTTCTAGCCTTTAATTGGATTTTCCTCCAGCTATCCCTTTTTTCAATTTCATATGGTTTTCTCTGTTTTCACTGGGAGACTTTATCACCATCCTCTCTAGCCTATCTAATTTTACAAGAAAACACTACTTTGAAACTTTGCTTCTGCTAAAATGACTGTTGAATTTTGCTGGGTCTGGAATAGACAAGAGCTGTCTGGCCAAGGGACTCTGAATAACTCTGAGCATCTGGGCTAAAGAGTCCTTTGACTCTTAGGGTCCCCTCATAATCTAAGGGGAAGCTACTGATTCTTAACATTCAGTTCCCCTTTTTGACCATTTTCTAGCCCCACACTGACATTTCCAGAGGGCTTTCCACTTCAGTCTCCAGATCTCCTGCAGTTCTGGAACCAGTCTCTGTGTGTGTGTGTGGTTGGGGTTATTTTTTCCCCTGTGCATTGCTTTGCACTTATCACTGCTGAACTTCATCTGCCAGTTTATCACCCAGTCACTCAGGGCAGTGAGACAACATTGCCTCCACACCTCTCCAGTGTCTGTGTGTGTGCTCAGCAACTGCAGAGCAGCTTAGCTGCAATGTATTACAGAGAAAAGCAAAAATGTGCAAAGCAAACACTGTCTCTTTTTGCTTCTTATCTACAGAGCATTTTACATCGTTCTGGGTACAGAAACAGTAATTGCACAGATGAAAAATTCCTGCAGGAGAGGAGACTATCCTCCACCTGCTGAAAAAATTTAGTGCCTGTAGTGGCCTTGTACACATTATTCCACAAGCAGGTTGATCATAGGGCAGAGCTGTTTCCTTTAGGGGCTTGGATATGCAGGGAAGCACATGCTCCAGCTGGGACATCTGTTCTCTTCAAATCTGGTATGTGAGGGTCAGGGAAGAAAGGAGAAGAACCTAGAGAGGGCTTCCAGCAGCTAAAGGGGCTACAAGAGAGCTGGAGAGGGACTTTTATTAGGAGCATGGAGTGGTAGAACAAGGAAAAGGACCTTAAGCTGAAGGAAGGCAGGTTAAATTAGGTATTGGGAAGAAATTCTTCCCTATGAGGGTGGTGAGGCCCTGGCACGGGTTGCTCAGAGAAGCTGTGGATGCCCCATCCCTGCAAGTGCTCAAGTTTGGGTTGGATAGGGCTTGGAGCAATGTTTTCTAGTGGAAGGTGCCCCTGCCCATGGCAGGGGATGGAATGGGATAATCCTTTAGGTCCTTTCCAACCCAAACCAGTCTGTGATTCCATAGGAACCTGTGGCACTGCTCTGGGACCCCTGAGCTCCCATCTTTGCAGTGGGACTCCCCCTGCATTTGGCTCTGTTGCTCCCTAAATCCCCTCTCTGGCATATCCCTGTTGTTTCTGAGCATCTTCAGGAGCAGACAGAGTTCAGACAAGGAGCTCATGTCTTTTAAGGCAACGAGAACAGGAACAAAGAATCTTTCCTTTTTACATCTACTTCAGAGAGTAAGAGCTGTTGGAAAAAATAAAGGGCTTTTTTGATTTCACATTGCAAAAATTCCCTATCTAACATAAAGTCCCCCAAAACAGAACTTTACTATCTTATAGCTAACCCTCAGCTTTAAAGACAACAAAAATGGCACGTCCCCATTTCTGTTGAAGGAGTATTTTTAACCAAGAGATGTTTTTTCAGCCTAGTTGCATGATAGATCAAGGGGAAAAACAGGTTTCATTGACTTTTAAAACAACCTCCATTTCAAGAAAGAAAAACACAACCCTTTTGTTCTGTAACAAACAACGTCCTTACAGTACTAATGCAACTCTCACATACTATGGCCAGATGCAAATTGTCACATTTGAATGAGGATGTTGAAAATAGAAGGTTTTCATTTTGTTCCTTGTTTCTTTAAAATTCTGTGGTTTACTCCTTATGTCCTTTTCAAAGTGATATTCTCAGCAGAGTCCTGGACTGTTTATTTCATAATTGGTTCATTAAGGTCAAGGCCTGTACAAGCTACTGTGCAAATTCAAAAGCAATCTTGGAGGTGTAGCCACAAATCAAGAGTATGACTGATGATGTCAGCCCAAATTCCTCAAGGATAAACTGTGGTTTGCTGCCATGTGTTAACAAGTAGAAGCACTTGGTTTCTAGGATTTACCCAGTCAAAATACAGGAAGCTGAAACATCTGGCCTGTCAAAATGGTCACAAGGTTATAGAGGCAATGACAAAAATGTCAGAAAACTCAATCCAGGAAATGAGAACAGTTTAACCACAACATAAGTTCAGTCTCTAAACACAGTCTTACCTTTCTGATGCACTGATTTCTATCTTTTTTTAGATTTTAATTCTCCATGAATGAAACTCCATCTATTTTGAGGAAGTGCTAAACATCATTATGGTTTTTAGTAAGTAATTCTTACCACCTCTCGTGCTATTTCTTACATTTGTGATGAGAATTATTAGAAGTGACTTGCCCATTGTGACCCAAATGGAAATAAAAAAATGCAATGAGCCATAGCTATGTGACCTCAAGCCAAACACTTCAAACTCATGTACCTAAATATAGACACCTAAATAAATGGCCTGGTTTTCAGAAGCACTGTGTGACTCTCAGAGCTGTAGGTGCTCTGAAAAATCAAGATGCTTATTTAGGTATCTAAATACAGACTGAGCTTCTGAATATATTATTTAATTTGCTTCAGAATGTAAACAACTAAGAAAAAAAAGCTACCAGAAATTCTATTTTTATATGTGCTAATTAGAAGGCCACAGAGTGTAATTCACTGCAAGACACAATTTACTCCTCTAATGCAATACTGTGGTAATTAATGTTTATTAATTGTTGAGAAGTAGAATTTAGGAGCCCTGGTTCTGAAGCAGTGCTAGACAGGTTTGATGGAGAAGTCCACTGTATGTGATTTCTTTGCCTTTTATTAATCTTTATCCTTAATTATGGAGATTGACACAGGAAGGCTTTCCAAAATGTCCTTTTAGGGAGCTTTGTTTATATTGAGAGATCATTTAAAAAAATTTGAATATTTCAGTCTCCTTAAGTGTGATCCATAATCTTCAGGCTTCTTGTGTTTTTCTTTCTTTTCTGAAATTTTCATTCATTATTCTGACACTTTTAAGTGACTACTGAAGGCATAATTGGAGTATCATGGGAAGCAGAAGGCTGTGCTATTAGTCAGCATGACACCACATACACATCCAGTTAATAGAAAATAAGCAGCTCAAGCAGGTAAGTAACAACTGAGACTGTATTTTTGAGCCTGAATTGTGCCTAGAAGTGAAAACTTAATTTTTCAGCACTTCTACTAAGGCATAGTTTGCTTATACACTTTATCTTTGTGTATGCTTATATCATTGCTTTTATATATATTTAGGCCTGATTTTCTAGAGATCACACCAGTGACTGACAGTGGATGATGCCAGTGCCCCTGTCCTGCCAGTCCTTGTGCAAGGAGAACACTGGGAATAGCAAAAAGGGAACCAAATGTCACCAAATTCTTGGTGACACAGGTATTTTTGGGTAGTCACAGCTTCCACAGCACTGAGTCACTGCAGCAGAGCAACCTCTAAGGAGTGTCCTCCTTCCACACCAGCCAGAGGGAAAGCTTTGCCCCTTCCTCCTGCTTTCCCAGCAGTGTGACAGCTCCAGAAGGGATAGCCAGTCCATTCAGGAGTTATCTCCTACTGAGGCACTGACCTGCCAGGCTTACCCTTGCAGTGTTGCACTCCAACTTTAGGCTTTTCAGGTATTTGGCAGCCTGGATGTCTAAAAAACCTGAAGGAAAACCTAAGCTGAGTTTACAGCTGAGTTGGCAAGGGGGGGAAAAGAGCACTATTGAAGTTCCTAGAGAGGATGGAAACAGTAAAGGGAAGATAAAAAGGAAAACGTCTGATTGTGCCCTTTGACTGCTCCAGGACCACCTTGGGGAGCAGCCTGCTGTGCCATGAATGTCCTGTTGAGCCAGCCCACCAGGACATCCAGTGGCATGGCACCTTCCCAGGCTGTGAGAGCTCAGAGCCCAGCAGGCAGGACAGCCTCAGCTTCCAGCTCCTTTGCCCAGCTTCCACCCTTGACCCCTGTACAAAGATGCCAATGCTGGAACGTCTCTGTGTGGAGGGATAAATGTTCCTTCCCACTTGTGGGTATGGCAGTTCAGGGCAGATGTGATTGCAACAAATCACCTGGATTTGTCCTGCCTTGTGGATGTGTAGGGAACTCATTTCCTACAGACCCACATGCCTGAATGTACAAACTGTGCATGTGCACAAAACCTCTGAACCAGGCTGCAAGGCCAGAGTCTGCTGGAAAAATTTAGCTGGATATATTGATTAATAGCCAAAGGACAGAATAAAACCATCTCCTGCTGATTCAGGATTCATTCTTTATTATTTTAAGGAACAACTAGATCATTGTGATGAAACTGGCTTTTAACAAAGTGGTGCTTGATTTCACTTCATGGTAAGCAAAGACCAGTTGCCAGGTTTTCAGCTAGTCAAACATTCCTTGGTTTATTTTCCCAGAAAAAGGAACTTCAAACCTCAGCTTTAATGCCTGAAAACGCCCTAGTAATTATCCCTTTTTATCTGCGTATTATTCCAGTTCTATAAACAAGCTTAAAATAGTAAATTATAATATTAAGATTTGGGCAGAAGAGCATCAAAGGCAATATCTTCAGCTCTAGTGAATTACTTAAAGAGCAGAATTCTCAGAATATCTCGTGCTGCTTATTCATTTTAACCTGGGAGTCACATTCAGGACGCCATGTCATGATACTGGAAATTACTTGATTTTCTTCTGGTCTCAAGCAAACACAAGGATACACTTAATGCTTTTCTGAGCATTGATGGTCTTCAGAATAAAGGTCAGATAAAAGGCCAATGCCTTGAAACTGCCTCTGTATCTATGTCAGCAGTTAAAAACACCAACACTATGAACCCAGGGTGTTTAATTCAAACAAGTCAAGTCTGGCTACAGTTGAGACCTTTGAGGGGAAGGTGTGACAGAGCCCCATCTTCAGCTTTAGCAGTGCAAGACCCCACAGCAAGAGTAGTTTGGACATGCAGTGCTGAGGGACCACAGCCAGGGAGCCCCTCTTGGCTCTTATTTGGGTCAGATCTTCACAGAAATCACTGGTAATTGCCTCTGAGCAAGGACACAGGAAAAAGGGAATTCCAAGTCTTTCCATTCCCTAATTATGCTTTGTAAAGAACACAAAGATCCTCTTTAGGTTTAGATTTCTATGCCCAGCTGTGATTACATGAGTATTATGCACTCAGAAAAAGGTGTTTCCTGCTTTTGTTGGTTACCTAGAAGTTGCTTTATGGAAGCAGAATGCCCATATAGATAACTTAGGTCTTCAGTCTCTCCAGGTTTATGTTTTGCAGATTGCTGAAAAGTAATGAGGTTGCCTTTTCTTCCTTCCTTCACCCCAGGAATGCACATACTCCAGAGCAAGAGCTTCTGTCTTGGAAAAATGGGCAATTTTGTTGTCAGGACTATTCATATAGAAACGTCATTTCAGTGCTTGGTAAAAATTCCATTTCTTCATCTGCAGTTCTACCTCATTCCAGGTAGGAATCTGCTCATTTTCATTTCAGTTCACTGCAAAGAGGCACAGCAAGCTCCAAAGGCCCATCCACTACTGGAGAGCTCTGATCTCTCAAGTTTATCAGGAGCTGTTTTCCATCACAGTCAGGGCTGTTACAGTGCTATTGATGGGAGATGTAGGATCTCCTCTCCAGCACTGAAGTCCTTGTTTTTGTAACCAAATCCATGTTAGGGCCTTCAAGCAAAGAATCCCATGTGACAATCATTTGCTCATTTTCCATCACTCCTCCCTCACTTGCCTTTTTCAAAGCTGGAAAGATGATGTATGGTGTCTCTAGAGCAGGAAAAGTGCAGCTAGGAATGTTAGAGCATAGCTGTAGTTCCTACTCACAGGCAGCTGCTATTCAGCCTTCTAGGTAATGCTCCTCCATAGGGTTTGGTTATATGAAAGGCAGTTCTCTTTTTACTCAACAAGAAACTTGTCCATATTCTTTAAATGCCAAGCTTTGCATTAAAACTAAAGTATTTCTGAAGACTGTGGGGTACAGTTGTTTCATCATCCTCTTAAAAACTGTGAATTAAGAAATTTAAAATATTTCTCCTGAGTGTTTTGACTGTAACTCTACAAGCAGCGTAATTTACCAGTAGCACACATCAGGAAGACATGTAGCTCATCCAAAGCCTTCCAGACAGCCATTGCTATCAATAACCAGGCAGGAGTGCTGTGATGAGTGGGAGCAACACTTAGAGCTTTTAAGCCACACAGACTTTGCAGCAGTGGGTAATTGTCATTATTACCCCAGTGTGAGGAAACAGGGATGAAGTGATTCACCCAAAGAGCACAGTGAGTCAATAGGGGAGCTGGGAATAGAGTGCAGAATTCCCTGCATTACCCATTGGAGACCTCAGATAATATAATTTCATAAATGCTGTATCTTTGTAAAGACTTCAGTGCTATAATTATCCTCCCAGGACTCTCATGGAAACAAGATATTTATAACTCCATTAAGCCTTTCCTGGTAATTTTATGATCAAAGTGAAAAACCCAAATAATGCTGTGCCAATCAGTCTCATGTCCAATGTCATCCAGAATGGCCACATGATGAAAGCCTCTCCTTGGCTGTTGCAATTAAGTGCTTGCTATCTTTTGAATGCCTTTCCTGTGTCCAATTCCCCTTCTACCACATGGTGGACAGCGAGTATTTTTTGCAGTATGATGAGCCACACATTTAGAATGTACCAAATAACTGGGGAAGATGCTTGTTGCCAACAAAGCCTACTGGTTTGGGCTATAAATGCTTCCTAAAATCCTTTCATGTGTGCCAGGTTCACCTAAAATGAGCAAAGCCACCTCAGTATTTCCACTAACCTTTGTATGTCCTTAAAATTGTAATGCAGATGCCAAGACTAACTGTAAACAACAGGTTAGGGACTGAGGCTTTTGGACCCTGGTTCAGCAAAGCACTTAAGCCTGTGCTTAAATCAAAATCCATTCTTATTTCCCAGATCCATTCTAAGTGTTTGTTTAAGGCAAAACACATGCTTAAGTCGAGTTTTGCTTGGCACAGTGCTTAAGCCCAGCACAGAGCAAGGGCCTTAAAATTAATTTCTTTTTGAGGGGAAGTCAGTATTTTTAGCCCACCTCTCAATGGCCACAGCACTATCTTTTAGTCCCCAGACAGCTATTTTGAGGAGGTGTATGTGCTAAGCCTAAACTTCTGGGTTCTGTGACACAGAAAAGTCAGTGGCACAGAAAAGAGAAAGACCACTTGAAATACTTGACTTTAGAGGGGCCTTTGGGGAGGCTTATTAGAGGGAAGACATGAAAGAAGTTGTGATTATTCTGGGAGGTGGCTGCTGATACGGTGGGTGATCTTTTCACTGTGCTGACTGGAGAGGATTCACTTACAGGAGGTCAACAATTTTAACTCAAAATGTTTTCACGAGTTTTATATTTCCACAGGAAATTCATGATTTCAGGTAAAATGTTTATACTGTCTTCAAAAGTATCAAAAAATATTTGGCTGGGATGTGTTAATTTCCTTATTTTTTTTCCCCTGAAACATTTCTTTGATATACAATTATTAAAGGAAAATTCATGTAAGAGTTTTATTTCTCATTCCTCGTAACACTAGATCTCCTGTCTCATTAAGACAACTCTTACCATTGTTTCCCTGGCTTCAACATTATAATTTATCAGCCAGATTTGGCCTTTGTCACATCTGGAGGAGGAACAATTACATTTTCTAAGATGTTTTTTGAGGGATGCTCCACTACTTTCCTTTAAATATCCAGACTTCATACAGAAGGTAGAAATAAAAAAAGGTAGCTTGAAATACATTTATTTCTCTGTGGGCTTAAAAGTCTTCAGCTTCTTACAGTCCTGTGGTAATGGGATGGATAAAACCTTATTCTGACTTCTACTACTGATAATATGCAGGACAGCTTTCTAACAGCAGGGAGAATCAGGTAAGAGGACAGATCCCCCATGGAAATTTGGCACTGCTGTATTTAAAAGCAGATTGGACAAGCACTTGAAGAGGAATAATTTAGATACTCTTAATCCACTTCTGCACAGGATATCATGATGACCTTTTAATGCCTATTTAACCCTGTCCCATGGGAAAGTCTTTCCCTCCCCCAGAAACTTCTGGATTATTTCCAGGCAGAAGACCCCTTTTAGCTCTATCATTTGACCACCACATTGCTTTACTAATCCACCTCCCTTGTTTTTTTTCCACCTTGGAAAGTACAGCAAGTGCCTGGAGCTGTCATCCCCCACAGGGCAGTGATGGGATCCCATAGTCAGGCCCACTTTTCTTCACCTCTGCCATGAACAGGTATTTCTTTCCTGCCAAAAGCCTGCACTTCTAATGAGAATATGTCCTGCCTTTCAGGATTCATATTTTCATGGCTGATTCTTGACTGATCAGGAGCTGCTAAATCCTGTAGCCCCAGAGAGGTGAGGCTGCTGCAGCTCCACACCCCTGGGTCCAGCAGACACATCCACAGATGTGTGAAATGTGTGTATGCCCTGATGGTTCCAGTGGCCAGCTCAGACAAACACCAGTGGCCTCATCCTGCCCCTGCTCTGGCAGATCAGGGTGAAGGTTAGTGAATGCAAAATATTTGTAAAAATCAGCATGGAATCATAGAATGGTTTGGGTTGGAAGGGACCTTAAAGACCACCCAGTTTCAATCCCCTGCCATGGGCAGGGACACCTTCCACTACCCCAGGTTGCTCAAAGGTCCATCCAGCCTGGCCTTAAAATATTATGGTCATTTCCAAATTTTAAAATTAAAATATACACTTCCAGGTAATACCACACATGAAATCCAAGGGAATGGCTATCAGTTATGGAGGAGACACTGGAACAGCAATTAAGAGTGCAACTTCTGCACAGTTAACCATTATGGGCTAAATTAAAAGTTGGATGAATCATTTTCCAGACATATAAATCACTGAAGTTGTTCTATCCATCACGAAGGTAAGCCAACCATGTAATGAATTACACAATGTGTTATTTTCCTATGCATGTTATTCCCATAGTTTATACTGTTGTTGAAAGTCTATTTGTGTGAAGTTTTTTTTTTTTTTGCAAATACTTTTAAAATGATGAATAATCTTTTACTTATAAGACTAAAAATATATGCCAGCTATTACTGTATATGAAATCTGACAGCAGTTAAAGTGTTGGTATCTGAACTTATTTGACAGCTTCTTCAAAAAACTTTTACTAAGTATTCTTTACAGGATTAAATATTCTTCTATTTGTGCAATTTGTTCTATAATTCATGTGGTGGGGAAAGCAAAGTGTTCTAGATATTAGACAAAAAGTCTCATGAGCAGGAACAGCTTTTCTGGCTATCACTTTTTATTGGAAGCCAAACATCAGGGTCAAACTTTTATTGCAAATTCATGCAAGGACCGATTCTGAATCCTGTGGAGCAAAATAAAGCTCAGCAGAAATTTTAGGTGCTCCAGTGGAACAAGATCTCAAATGCTTCCAATTTTTCCATTACAAATTCATTTTATTTGCAAGAAGTTGGCACTGGTTGTAGGCAGAGCAGGCCTGACCTTCACCTGCCCACACAGGCAGTGACACACCAGTCACCCCAGTTTATCAGGATGTGGAGCTGATCCAGAGGTCTCTGCTCAGAGTGTCCTGGATTTTGTGCACACCAGCATCAGGGAGCTGTTTGTTGTTACCATTGTGTTTTCTTAGCATGAGGCACCACTTTGGCCTTGGTTTGAAGCACCCTGTAGGAAGCAGTGACCTGGCCCAAGGGAGCTGCTTCTCCACTGGTTCTGGCACAGCCTCCACAAAGGATTTCCAGACTCTGCAGCTTTTGGTCCTGAATGTTTGGTTGGTGAGTTGAGTACATCAGGTTTGCAATCTCTGTGAATAACTGACCCACAAATTAGGAATGCAGCAGGGGAGCTTGGACTGAAGCACTGGGAGGTGGGCAGCCAGGGAGGAGCACAGGCACGACTGCACTGGCTTGGCACAGCACAGTGTACAGCATTGAAAGCTGAAATCAAGAACTCTACAGGCAGAGAACCTGTGTGAAGATGTGGGGCTGGGAAGCAGCTCAGTGGTTCATCCATCCAGCGTGGGCTGGCAAAGAAAGGTCAGTGCTGCACAACTTTCATTCCCGGCATTTATACCGGACCTGTAATTGTCCCATTGGCTGCTGTGTCCCCACCAAATGTAAAGGGCTCTGAAGAAAGAAGGAAATCAGAAAAAACGCTTCAGTTAGTTCAGTTAATGGAATTACCATTGTGCTTTAACATTAAGATATAAATAATCTTGCATCTTCAGTCTTAGAGAACCAAGATCAAATACCAAGAATTATTTCTTGGCTTTGCCAAAGCCACTGAGTAGGGCCTTCATGGTTAATTATTATTCCAGTCACTCTGTCAGGGTGACACATGAGCTCTTAAGAAACACTCCCAGTTTTGAATACTTTCAAAATACTCAAATAATGAACTGGAGACTGTGCCATTCTCCCTTAAGTGTAAAACCCGTGTGCATCACAGTTGCTCATTCAGCTTTACCCTAATCATGTACCTTCCACCCCTGAACATGTAGTGGAAGAGCACTAGGAGTGTTTCATGTCATTCCATATCTTTAAAGTATTAATGATCCCTTTCCATATTTACTGTTTCTGTGAGCAACAAGTATCAAATCTCTGGTAATGTTTAGGCAACGATGAGACAAAACATTCTTGTAAGCACTTTGTTGTATAGGCAGTGCAGCCCCACTAACTCGAATTGCTGGAATTACTCTGGATTTTCTGAGTTAAAACAAAGATCGAGTTGTTTGTTTTATGTTTTATAATAGTCCTCTCCAAATTTATGTAAAAATTTATGTTCAGCTGAGCCTGATGAGTGAAGGGTATAAAGATGGGGAATGCTACACAAGTGCGTGGATCTCTTACCTCTTTTGGCACTGCATCCAACAGCACAAATTCATACTTGTACAGGAACAGCACAACGAGCAGCTGGATTTCCATGATCGCAAACCACCTGCAAGAAAAGGGAGGAAAACAGTGGCCCTCCAGACTGACCATCACGTGTGTGTTATCATCAGGTAAGAAACAGGGTGTCTGACACATTTTACACTCTGTGCTTTAGGTCTGCCTGGAAGTTTATCTTCCATAGGAAAACTGCTGTAAGTTTGTTCAGGTTTGTTACTTGGCAAAGAACATAAATGTGGTGGCTGCCCCTTCTTTCTGGTGAAACACTGGACTGACAGTGTCCCTCTGACACCTATTTTAAACCAGCTCCTTATCACTATGGATTTTTCCACTGTATAAACATTTATGTTCTCCCAACACTTGCTGACTTGAAATAACTTCCTAGGAGTGAGAAGGCAGTTAAACAGAAAAGGCCATATGACTAATGGTGCTATATAAAGTTATATAATGCAGCTGGGAGCCTGGTGACATCAGAGAGCAGTGACAGTGGGAGTTATTATTTAATGCGTCAGCATTAGGATGCAGTAGGAGACCCAAGGGCATGATTTCTTCTTTCTCTAACACTCTCCCAAAGGTTTCTTAGGCCAGAGAAGATTTTGGATAACTGCAGGTGAAATCCTCCAGGCTATTGGTTTTTAATGCTGATGTGTACAAGAGCTTTCTGCAGTCACCAGTGTGCACCTGTGCGAGGTCATGGGATTTCTCACTTGCAGAGTTTAGACATAAGTCTTAAATACCCAGTTAAAATAGTAATACCACCTTGCTCCTCTACAGAGAAATGCTGGGAAACCTGGATAAAACAGCTATGGGAGAATTCACAGGGGAAGAGGATACATGACTGCACATGGAGTTGGCCTGGCAGGTGTGAAGGGAAGCTAAAAAGCTTCACAGACCTAAGGTAACTCCTGCAGAGCCATCAGGCTCTGCACATGGAGCCACCCCGGGCTCTGGAGTGGGAAGATCCTTGTTTGTTTCAGCACAGCTTCAGACCCAAATTATCCCTGTGATTTCACACTGGAATTGCATTAAGCGTTTGGTGGCCTTGGCTCAGGGGAATGCATGCAGAGATATTTTGATGGTTTTTAGCCCAGCTCAGGTGGGATGTAGCCCAAGCTCCAAGCCTGCAGCACCATGCAAGGGTGGGTCCTTCCAGTCCCAGCTCTGTTTGCACAGCAAGGCCCTGGACCCCAGTGCTTGAAGGGACAACACACCCGTGCAAGATAAGCACAACCATACAGGCAATAATCACCTGGTTTGACCAAAGTAGTCACACTGACATCAAGTTTTTCTCTAAAGTAAAAATACGGCACAGAAACGGCTTTTTGGGAGCTCTTCCCACATCAGTTTGGTAGAATATTGGACAGGTAGAATATTGGACAGGTAAGTTATGTACTAGCTTTCAGTTTGATTAAATTAGCTTTTAATTTTATGCTGAACTTTTGCAATGGAGAAGTTAAATGCTTCATACGTTTCATTTATAAACCTCAGTACTGAAATAAATAAAAATGCATGTTAAACTTGAAATATCATTTCATTCAGTTGTATGAAGGAAATCTGCAACCCGGAATCCTTGATACAACTCTTGATTTAATTTTCTTTTTTTTCGAGACCATCACATTATCCTTTTACAATTATTGCTGAAAAATCTGAAGGTGTGTGTTACCATGTGGACTGCCAGAGGGTCTGAAAGGGCTTTTTTTTGTCTCTCAGCAAGAATAAGTTTCTCCATCTGTTGTCTGTGTAGAGATGTTATACTTTTCTTTCTAAACAAAAACTTATTTGAAAGATGTTATCAGAGTCCAGAGAACAGCCTGAACAAAGATACAGGTCAGGATATATAAACAAGCAGCTTTCAGAAACATTGTTTTGCAGCTTTCCCTGTACCTGCAGATGCCTCTTGTGAATTTTGCTGTTGTCCTTGCTGGGAATGAGGCTGTGCTCAGATTTAGCTCAGGAATGTGGTACAAGCCACCAAGGTACAGTAGTGAGTGAGCACTTCCCTCTGGCAAGCCTAAATGGTGAAAGCAGTTTTATTCATTTTGCTCATATCTTTAATGCCTCCACAAAGTTTATCTGGCACTCAGGTCTAGCCTGCCATAGGGTGCAGACACCCTATGCAACACCCTCCAGATTGCTTGCTCCACATGGAACTTGAGGCAAAATGACTGGTCTTAAGGATTCTTGGTCACTTTTGTCTCAGAGAGGCACAGGTTTTGAAGGCAGAGGGTTGAGCACAGAGATGTTTGAACACAGGAATGAGGAGCAGCTGGCTCCCTGGGACTTGTTCCAGGAAGAGGGACAACAGAGAAAACAGCAGAAGGAATGCAGGAAGTACCAAGGCTGGCATTGCTGGAGGAGTGAAATGAAACAGGACCTGCAATTTAAGCCATTATACATATCTGTGTGCCCTAATGCAAAGACCAGATGCAATCAGAGAGGAGCCAGTTAAGACACCTGAAGATCAGCAGAGATGTCACTGGCATCACAGAGGATCAAAAGAGAGTCTGTAGGTTCTGTAGGTTTGTTTAGAACTGGTTTAAGGCAACCTAAATAACTGTGTCTATAAAATGGTGTGTTTGGAAGTGAATTAACTCTGCCTTGATGAAAAGAAACCTCAGCAGGGGCAGAGCCAGGCTGAATTTCCCTGATATCCTTTGATACACTGGTCTCAGATTCTGCCTGTTCATTGTGACTTCACCTGTCTTTTCCAGGAATGAAACCACTTTCAGATCAGTTTAAATAAGGGTGCAGATGATGCTGAACATTAGGGGAGTGACAAAGAGCAAAGCAAACACTTTATCTCCAAGAGTAAGAGAAGCCCAGCTCAAGAGAGTTGTTCTCTGCAGGATTTGGGAATAAATAAACCCCAGCTGTTTCACTGACCTTCCTGGACACTGATGCTTCCCTCCTCCGAATGCCACAAAGCTGTCCAAGAAAGCATTCTTCTCTAAATTTGCCTCTTTCCAACGATCCTGTGGGAAGAAACTTTTTTTTTTCCAAATCAGCCTTATATAAATAAAGCTTAACTTTATTTCTCCAGGCTAAAAATGACCTTGGACAGCTAATCCTCAATACAAAGTTGCACTAATACCATTTTTTTTGTATTCAACCTGTTAGTATTAGAGTCTGAATCCCAAAGTCAACACCAAATCAGGGAAAGAAATGAGGGTCCCATTTGAAAGACATTTAGATGCCTTCAAATGCTGGAGAAGTAATAAAAATTACCCCTACAGCAATTTTCCTATACCTCCCCATTTCCTAAATCCTGCACCTTGAGCTATTAAAATGCAACCTTCTCTTTTTAAATATATCTACAAATGCCAATGTTCAACCAGTACTGAGGGAAGCCTCGGCCACAAAATTGTGTCATGACACACAAACAGCTCACACACATCTTGAACAAAAAAACATTTCTAAGACACTCTGCACAGACAAATGCAAGGTCTATGAGCTTTAACTGATGTAAGCCAGTGTGTGAGATGAATGATTCTCCACAAAAAACAGCTTGTCTGTACCCAAAGGGATCCCTGCTCTATCCTAAATTGCTTTGAGAGAAAAGGGACAACACAAGAAACAAGGCAATATGGGCTGAAGTTTTGCTGAGTACCACTGAGAGAAGCAAATCTCATGACTGCTGGGTGACAAACTGTACCAGCCTCCACAAACTCAGTGCTACTCTGCCAAGTAACACCCTGTCAAGCTTCTGGTGCTGAGCTCCTCTGATGAAGCTGTCCCAGAGAAGACATAATCTTGCATTTATCTATTTTAGGGGCTTTCTTCACCTAGAGCTGTTTAGAGCTTTTTAAGCAAGAAACCCATCAGCATCAAAATCCAATAAAGAAAGAAAAAAAATGTCACTGGTGATGAAGTAAGGTCATACATTTGGAATGACAATGTCCAAGGGGTACTTGTCTATTCCTCTTGAAAAAAGGGAGAGTTTCTAAAAAATGAACTGCTGTATCAGTTTCAGCTTCAGATTTCAAAGAAGCAGGAATTGTTAAAAGGGATTTCAAATCGGGAAGAGCTTGCTAGAAGGGAAGTTTTGTTTAAATTACTCCTTGATGTATTTCTATAAAAAAGACAAACTGTTCTATATTGGATGGTGCTAAAAAGAGCAGTTACAAGCCTGCCCACACAGCCACCTGCAGTGGAATAATAATCAAGAAACTAGATTAACTACTGAATTAGCAGAGATAATACCTACAAGAAATCATCTGACAGGGAGAGGAGAATACTTGGAATCACAGAATTGGTTAGGTTGGCTCTAAGATCATCACATCCAACATTAACCCAGCACTGCCAAATGCACCAATAAACCACATCCCCAGGCACCACACCTACACTTCTAAATCCCTCCAGGGATGGTGACCCCATCATTTTCCTGGGCAGCCTGTTCCAATGCCTGACAGCTCTTTCAGTGAAGAAATTTTTCCTAATATCCAATCTAAACCTTCCCTGGCACAATTTGAGGCTGGCTCCTCTCATCCTATCATTTGTTACTTGAGAGAAAAGACTGACCCCCACCTGGCTGCAGTCTCCTTTCAGGGAGTTAGAGAGAGTGATAAGGTCAGGATCAAAGTGATACTAAAGTAGTACCATATTACCTGGAACATGTCACTGAATTTAAAAGTCTTTTTTATTCCTACAGGCTCCTCCTATATGTGCAATCTTGTGTATTCAAGGCCACTCTCAGCCAGATTTAAGCACATTTTTCCATATGTTTTTATTGGAAAATAAGTGAAGGGGAGAAAAGACAGAAAAATATCCACACTAAGAGTCACAACTTACAGGTTTGAACTTTTCTGGGTCAGGAAAATATTTTGGATTCCGGTGCAACCAATATGGTGACAACATCAGCATGTCACCTGCAGGGATGGTGAAATTCTGAAAAGGAGAAAAATCTGTAAGAAAAAAGCTAAAAATCTCACAAAATAGTCCTTCCTCAGTACTTCTCTTCCATCAGTGGAAGATTTTAAGGAAAGATAAGTGAAGGTAATAAAGCCATGGTGGCTATATTACATGTTTGAAGTTTCCTCTTGCTGTTGCTATTTTTTTCCATGAAACTTAAGCAGTGGGGAAGGTGGAAAGATTATTTGTGTTCTTATTTGGGTTTTTTTAGGTATCAAATGATTAGAAGCATTATTTCTGTCTTTCCTGCTTCTTGATTTACCATGTGAGCTGTTTTCTTTTTTCTGAATACTTTGTTAAACACTTCCTACAATGCAAAGAAATTCAAATAAAGCCTTCTATGACAGTAGGTATTAGTAATTTGATCAGTAATCTTAAACAGTCATGAGCACTGATTCCTTAAGAGTGTGGGTTTTTTCCCCAAACATTTCTTTGCAAGATTCCTGAATGCTGACACCTCTCTTCTGAATGGTAGTGAAGAGGACAAAAAGGAGCCTTATCAGTTACTAAAATATGGTTCCGTCTATACTTGTTGTGTCTGATTCCTCTTTTACGTGCCACCAGTATCTGTAGTTCAATTCAATTCAATCTTAAATCAATTCAAAATTGAAGGCAAGACTGTAAGCCAAAAAATCCAAACCACTCGTAAATTAATGATGATGAATAAATCTATTTAAAAGAATATATATGTGAGGTTGGGGAGTATCTTTACCACTGTAATTTTACCCAGATCTATCAGGAGGACCCTTTCCAGACAAATCTCACTAAGCATCCTTTGGCAGGGAAAAAACCCCACAACCAAACCTCACCTTAATTCTAATTGGGTTTATGACTTTCTTGGTGATTGCACCTGGAGACCTCAACCGTATGGCTTCCAAAGTGCACCATTTAATGAAAGGGATCTTCTTCAGGTCCTCCTCAGAGACTTCCAGTTTATCTTTACCTGTTATGGAGTGAGAAAGAAAAGTCCATGTAAAAATTATATTTCATACTTGTTTTGATACAGGCTGGCACAGTCTTGCTTTAGGACTGTGGGTGAAATACTTCAAGGCTTCAAGGCATTGCTTACACCCAAAAAATTGTCTTTATATTTCAAAGTAAATAAATGGACTCAAATCAGTAAAATTTAAGAAAAGCCACTGAACATAATTCAGTAACTCTAAAGGAGGTGTAGATATGGCGTTAGACAGAAGGGGCCAAGCAAAGTCATGCTGGAAGTTAAAAGTCTTCAGAGTTTTCTGTGCTTTCATGGGACACTGAATGGAAATCTCAGGGGACTGTAGGCACCAAGACAAGAAGCCTTGGCTGAGGTCTTGGGCTCTGTTAACATCAGCAAATGAAACAAGGCCAGGAGAAAGGCCTTGTGAATTTTCTTTATTGGTTAATTACTGACAAGTTTCTTGATACAGATTTGATTCATGTCAACAAAGAGTCTTCTGTGAAGGTTTAACTCTGGTCCAAGGGACTGCATATGGGAACAACTGCTCCCAATAGGTGACTGCTTTTTGAGGGAAAGAGGTTACTCATGTGGGGTGAACTATGCTGGAAAAATTTGCCTCTGATGACAGAAAAGGAACAGTTCCTGGCCTGTTTCTTCCATGAATAGCTGTAACTCTGGTGAACAGCACACCATGAAAAGCACCTGAACTGAAAGACCTCATCTGATGCTACTGTAGGTGCCTGGAAAAAGCACAAGACTGGGAAATACAAATCTAAGTTTAAATGACAGGAATGAAGAAATACACTGTTCCTTTTCCTAGCTTCTTTCTGCTAACATCAGAGGTGTTTTTGCTTAAAAATACATTTTGGGTATATACTGAGTAAAGACCTGAGAGCTGGACTCTATGCAATCAGTAGCACCCTTAGCAGGAACACTCATTGTTCCCAGCCACTGACCAAGTGTGCCCTGTGCTGGGCCAACACAGGATAAATCACTTCCAGCTTCCAGAAGGACAAAATCAGATTTACTACCTGCTTTGCCAAAAACAGAAGCCAGGTCTTCCATGACTTTCTTGTAAATGGCAGGATTAGAGAGTATGAAAGCAAGGGTCCAAAATGCAACCTAAACAGAGATGGAAATCCTTGAATTTAGAGACATGGAACAGAATGACAGTATCTTTTCAGCAAATCACAGAGGCAGGTGAAAACATATGCACTTTTTTGTATGTGCCTGTTGTAGTTGAGATGCATGGGGAGCTGTGCTTCCTGGGTAAATCTATATCTAAGGGCTCAACTCCTGGGAGATTATGTCTAGTCATCTGCTGTGTACTTATCTTTAGTGAACATTATATTGCTTTGGCCTTGAGCTTTGAAACACAGAATCCTTTATTTTCAAATAACTAGGTGTTAAATGAACTACTAAATCATTGTGAATGATTAGTTTTAGCTGCAGGAATTAAAAAAAAATCATACTAGCATTTGCAGAAATGAGGTTAAATAATTTGCATGGCACTGTCATAGTGAGTCACACTAAAATGGGCAGGAAAAGTTTTAAAAAACAGCAAACCAAGGAGTAGTACATCCCCCTTAGAAATAATTTGCTAACTGATTATGCAATGAAGTTGAAAATCAAGAAATTTAGGAAAGGAGCAAATCCTCTTAAGTAGGATGAAACCAGAAGGACTGGCAGCAATGCCAGGAGTCTCTCTCCTCTTGCTGAGCTAGCGGGAGGTGCAGCCTGCACGCAGATCTGGTCGTGGGCCATCTGTGCTGGTGGGGGATGAAACTCTGACTGTTATTTCCCAAACAGACTGATATGGATGCAGCCCTCAGTCTGCAAAGCAAACCTTGTAGCTTAGCTTTCCTGTACAGCACTTGGACACTGTGGCTTCACTCCATGGGCTAAGAAGGGATAACTGAATTGTTTCAGATAAAAGGGTTTAAAGTGCTTGTAAAAAATGCCCTTGGAAGGTGAAAGGCCTTTTCTTTCGTCATTCCATTCCCCAGAACAGTGGTTGTGACTATTCTGAGAAACAGAAAAATATCTGTATGTCTATTTACAGCTGAATATTACAGAAGTAAGTGTTGTGGAAGGAATGTCAGTTATCCTGATAACAGACAGCAGGCTTTGCCTCCCACTTACACCAACACGTGAATCCACAGAAACCTCCCTGAAATGGATGAATTTCCCTTAGGCTAAACTGCAGTAATATCCAATCTCCAAAAAACACAGATATATCTGTTAGGGGAACATATAAAAATAACTCACTATCGTGTTTTTCTAATTCACATCTGTAATGGACATAACTGTGCTGGAAAGAGCTTAGTAGTCATGGTAAATAAAGGATGTTTTTGCTGCTATGGATTTTTCATCTGAGAAATTCCTATAAATGTCTTTGGTCAGCCTAAGCTGTGTTAGATATATTGGGCTTGTTAGCATACTTATATCAGTATCATTAATCCAGCAAATTCTTTTCTAACACAGACAAAACTTAACAGCTTTAGAATCAAACTATTGCTTTTCTTCCACTGACATTTGTATAGCAGATCCCCCAAAAATGAAAGAGAAAAAAATCACTCAAGGGTTTACACACAGATGGAGTTACTCTATATTATGCTTTTGATATTCTTTACAATTGGTAACACCAGGCTATCTGAAATAGTCTTTTCTGTAATACAGCCACAGTGCTTCAAAACAGAGTTAAATGCTCTTCACAGCTTAAGACTGTGATCTTAATAGCTGTGAGGCTTATGTTCCTGAAATGTTATGACAGGGGACAACATAATTTAGGAAAAATACAAGAAGAGCTTTTCTTGTCATTGCTTCTGTGACATTGCAGCCTGGGTATATTTGCAGTGATGCATGTGGGCGTGATAATCCCTTCTTTGGAATCCATGGAGTGTGTGTGACCTCTGCTTCAAAGCCTTTCCTTCCCAAATCCAGGCTTTGGAACAGAAGAGAGAAGAAGGTGTTTCTGTAGCTGATGTACTTACAGGCACAGCGTTTGCTTGGGCAGCCCAGAGCATCAGGAGACCATAATTGGGAGCTAGATGTTTTCCCTGCAAACTATCCAGGAGATGTTGTAGAAGTGTCTGTTAAAAATAAAAGAAAATAATCTGTATTTTCAAGAATATATTAAAATGTAGTTTGGGGCAGAGCTTACTAGAACTCAAGGACTATTTCTCAAAGAGAAGTAATGTTAGTTATGGCTTTTTTGGAAGGCACAGTGTAGAAATGACAGTGAGACTCACATAGGCAGAGGGCCAGGAGAACTCAGTGCACCACATGAATCCCTCCTGAATACTTTCACTGTTCTTCATTTCCATGTTAAAGTTTTAGAGGACTGGGTTCCCTCACTTCCCACTGTTGCTTGTATGTGGAAGAAAAAAAAAAATCTCTATTCCAATCCCTGCTCAACACTTCTGCTTTAAAGAACCTGAAAATGGGAATGAGCTAGTTGAATGAATGGAAATGAAGAAAATGTTCTCTGTTCATGCCAAAAAGATGCTTATTACAAAGAGATGGTCTGACACATCAGCAAACTCCCTAGTTTCAGGCACTTTGTTGGTGACCTAAGCAGTGACTTCAATGGGCTGATATTATTTGAAACTATAGCAACTGTGTAATGTTCTAGGATCAGCTTTTGCTTATAGTATTTCCTTAAATGCAGGGCAACCATGCACTTGAGGCAAAGCTTCCTGCCTACTTTTCAGAGGGGAAAAAGCTGACCTTGAATAAAAAATGGATGAATTTTTTTCAAATTCCCATCCAATCTAAGACACCAAGTTTGTGCTTCCTATTTCCTGCGCCTTCTTACCTCCCACCAGCTCCTCTCCAGCTTTCTCTTTCTTTCTGCTAATCTGGTTTGTTTTATTAAAGAAATTATGGTATGTAAAGCTTTTGAAGTCTAAATAAAACCTGTTTTGTTTGATGATCTGTTCTACAACCATTTGATAGATCAAAATTCCCAGGCCAGTCTGCCGTCACATTTGTCAGCCCTATCAGCAGAATTCCTGCCAAAGCTAAAGAGAATAACCAGGGGAACAACTTATCTCAGCTTTGACACAATCAATATTTAGGGTACTTGGCTCCCAATCCAGTAATCTGCTATTTTCTACCAGTCTGGCTGTTGAAGGATCTGCTCATTCTACACCAGGGTGTATAAATAGCACATGTAAGGTTTTGAGGTTTCACAGCATGATGCCCTCAGATAAACAAGAGAAGGGTCTTTCTCTCACCTCTTTCAACTGCTCACTGCAGCGTGGTACTGCAGGCTGGGGATGGCTCATAGCTCTGAATCCTTGCCTTAAAATTCCCCTGGGGAAGATGTTAATTCTCAGAATTGCTTGAAATAAACTAAATGGAGGAACAGGAGTCAAAGTTATGAGTCTGTCCTACTGCAGGTGACAGCAATACTGGAACATTTGGGTATAACTATAAAAGCTGACATATTTGACTTATTTCTTCCAGTACTGAAGTAATTCCTGCTCTCCATCACTTCAGTCAGAATATACAAGAAAGTCATTTTATTTCCTACCCTCGGATGTTTACCTTGGAGGCAGTCTCTGAAGGGTTGGTCCTTTCAGCATCCAACACTACTTTCTCAAATAATTTTAGAAGCCATTTTTTGGATTTAGACCAGTTCCTGTACAGAAAAGCAACAAACAAGAAGCACTTAACTGAGACACCACAAACCAATATTTCCTTTTCCATGAGAAGCACTCCTTGGGTTTTTTTCCAGATGCCCCTGGGCAGCAGTCAGCTGATGAACAGCCAAGTGTCAGTCTGACTGACAGAAGTGATGACTGGCATGAGGAACAGCACATCCAAGGCCTTCACCTTGGCCAGACCTCCTCTTGCAGCCAGGATGTGGGACTGCAAGAGGAGGTCTACATTTTCATACCTTTTTATTACAGGTTGTCATTGTTGATTTGGACAGACTGCTTAGGAGAATCTTTTCAAGAATGATCCTCTGGAAGAAAATCAAGGCCATTTTTTTAGAGCATCCTCAATTCTTTCTGAAGGTATTTTGAGGTGCTAAAGGTGCAATGATGGCCCTGAGAACACTGACAGTGTCTGGAAGCACCTCCTCAGGGTTTGGGTGTCTCTACCCAAGGTCAATTCTATGACAGTGCAGCCACATAACCTGGGATTGGTATTGGGAAAACAGCTGAGGTGTGGAAAAGGGCAGAGAGACACCTCATTGGAGGCCCCCTGAGCTTGGGACTCACATTTAGGCTCAGGCCTTTGCCCTCTACCTCATTCTGCTGCTCCCTGACAGGTCCAAGCTGGGCTCTGCTCACCTAAGCCAGGTTGTTTCTGCTTTATACCAGGAAAAAGCACAAGACAAGGTCAGAACCTTTTTGAAGCATTTAGCTAAAAGCCTGCTCCACCTGAGGCCACACCATCAATAAAAACTGGGCATTATCCTCCAGGGGAAATGTCTCCCATGGCTGATACTGCAGCAAGATAAATGTCTGTAGTGGGTCCACCACAATCATCCTCTCTGCCCCTTTACCTCAGGAAGCACTCAGGCATCTGAGAAGCATATTCAAAGTCCTCATCATACTTCTGAAAATGCTCTTCAAACTGCTTGATTTCACCTGGACTGGTTGGGCAGATGCCCTTCCCAAACAGGGTGTTCACCACTGCTGGATACATGACGTGCCTGCAAGGACAAGACACCCAAGACTTAGGGGCCACAGGGAAGCTGTTGCAGCAGTTTCAGACCAGGATGCAGCATGTTGGATTGCCAGCCCTGGAAGCTGTGGGATACAAGGGTCACACCAGTATGGAAGAGCTGGAACACATCTCACCCACACAATTATTTCAGATTTTAAACAGAGGCAGAGATACACAGACCTCAGGCTGATCTACACATGGCTGAACCTCACCAGTTAGGGTTTGGTCACCTGAGTAAGGGCAGAAAGGCCACCAAGGTCCCCTTCTCTCCACTAACCACCCCTCTCATTTCAGGTTGACCTACATGAACTTTCTGTGCATTGCACAAACCCCTCTGGACCAAACATCCTGAAACATTCTTCCTCTGGCTGCAGCTTTCCTGGGCAGATAATGCTGTTTTGGTTTCACCTCACTCTTTTGTGCTTGCTCCTCTGTTACCCTACAAACTCTGAGCTCCTTCTTGAGACCCTTCTCATGTACTCCAAGAAACTCTTGTGCAGCCTTTGCTGTGTCCCAGATGCTGCTAAATGAGTATTTCAGGGAACAGCACTCCCTTTTCTGATTTTCTGATAATTAGGAAGAGGGGGCCATCTGGTGGCTCTATGGATTTCATTTTGAGGCAGCTAAATAACAATTATTCAGAATGTTACATTCCATTACTTTTACTTTGCCTTGTTTAGCAAAACAGAACCAATCACCCCCTACCAAATTTCAAAGCCCCTCTCCCCCACGTTTTTCCCCAGTTAATCCAAATTGCAGTAACTGCAGTGAGAGGTGCCAAGTGATTTAACTGCAGTAACAACTGTATCTTACTGTATTATGCAGAAAAAGGCAGCAAAAGACAATCTGAATGTGAGGTGTTAGAAACAGGTCCAAACCAAAGGCAGTATCTGTCCCCATCCCTGGGAGTCTTCAAGGCCAGGTTGGATGGGCCTCTGAGTAACCTGCTCTAGTGGAAGGTGTCCCTATCCATGGCAGAGGATGGAATGAGACCTTCCAACCCAAACTATTCTGTGATTCCATGAATATTCAGTTTGTAGTACAGATGGACAGACAAGATGTAGGTGTTGTCACAGATAATCAGGAAAAAGAAGGAGTTAAAAGCTTTGTTGCTGTCACATGAAAGAAACTTTTTTTACACAAAGTTCTGGCAGCCAAGTCAGTTGCAGAGGGTCTTAGTTAAGCTTCAAGCTAAGCTTGGTTCAAACATGAAAAGTTCTCAACCTGCAGAAGATTAAGCATTTTGTCTGTTCCTAAGTTCTTTATAAATACGTGAAGCTTTTCTCCCATCTTTTGGGAAACAGGGTTTGCTGGAACACGCTGTGTTTTCTTTTTTCTTCCAAACAGGCAATTCAGATGCTTCTCCTAATGAGGAGAAACACCTTTGTATGAAACCCTGTCCACTCTGTGAGCCACCTGAAACCATGAAGCTGTGATGAGCATCCTGACAAAACTTTTGTAAGACTGAGCTCCAGCTGCTTTACAGAAACATTTCTCTCCCATGCAGGAAACCCCTGAGCTGGAGATGTGCTGCACAACTCCCTTACCTTACCAGGTCATTGAGGTCGCCTGTGCCCTCCGTGCCCAGGTGAGCCATGTGCTCATGGAGCTCCTTACACAAAGTGCCCGAGAACATGTGCAGATTAGAGGGACTCATTTTCCCCTTCATCATGCTGTAGAGGTTACCATGGTTCTGATAAAATGCTTCTGCAGGAACAGAGACTAAATACAAAATGAAACAGAAACATTTTGAAAAGCAGATTTTTCACTGAAAGACAGAGTGAACATTTTTACACATAACTTTTGACTCTAATTTAAACGCCTTAAACCTCATTTTCCTAAAGTAAAATTCCCTGTTAGCTTCCTTGTAACCATGTAAAGATTTTGGTAATGACTCTGCTTCTTCCAGTCTGTGTAACATCCTCCTGCCTCATGAAGCTTCAGTGCCAGAACCAACAGTCCAGAGATTTCCCCCCAGTGGGATATACAGAGATGTGCAGGCACACTACAAAACTGAAGTGAAAAACAATTTATCCCAAGAAAAAAACAGTTTATGTCTCCATGCTATAGTAGCACATCCTCATAAACACCTAATCCTTTTCTAATGACTGTTGTATTACTGTGTAGCAACTAATTATTGCTGCAAGCTGATTTTCCAGGGAAGTGATAGGATTACCTATGATTGCTCTTAACAAGGTACATGCAGGTACCCAGGTGGTGTGCCCAGGTGGGGTGCCCAGCCACAGCAAAGGACCTGACCTCAAACTGGGGTTGCTGGATGGTAAAAGTAATAACAGCCCCTGAATCAGAAACTTCTGATTCCTTGAGATTGAATGCAAATCCCTTGGCTGGTTTACAGTACTGGGTCATCGTGGAGAAATTGGATTTCACCTTTTCATAGCATGGACATGGGTTAAAATAAACATTTAAGGCATGATCAAAAAGCCAACAGGCTTTTGGTTGGGATTTAATGTTCTTGGATAACTAGATTTAGTTTCCTTTAAAAAAGAGACAGGTCTCAGTTACCTGCATTCTTGACAGCTTGTTGTACTGCCTGTTCAAAATTTAAGTCTTCAGATTTAAAAAAAGCTTCAGCTCCTTCTTCCTCAGTCACAAAAGTGAATCGTTTTCCCAGAGCGAATATTGTGAACACAGGTCCATGCTGGAACAAACAAAGATTTCCTGTCAGTACACTGAAAACACATTTTGCAGGAGCCCCAGCACGACTTCAGTGCTGCTGAGAGGTCAGGAGGAAGGACCTGGTCATTCCTGCTCTCTGCACACCTTGGCTCAGAACTGCACAAAGATGAACATGAATCAGGCCAAAATTTGCAGACTTATGACCAGAAAAGAATGTGGTATGTGCCTGCCTGACCTCTTGCAGAGTAGAAGAGATTCCTTCTCTTAAATTAACACTTTATATTTGAATTACATTGTCATTCAAACAATACAACCTACGTGGATTTAGAGAACCCAAGGGATGTATTATCTGCTGCATCCCTTGTCTGCCACAGCAAAGTACCAACACTGTAAAAATCCATAATCCTACTACTTCAGTCTACACTGTTTTAGCAAAACCTCTACCCTCCTGTGTATTTTTTGATATTTCAGGTTCACTTTCTTTTCCTTTCCTGTCCTTTCTCCTAATACCAATGATTTCTTTCTTGTAGAGATTAATGTCAAAATAGCTAATAAGCTTTGAGCAGAACAGACTGACTGACATTCAGGAAAGGTTTTTAATGCCATAAATCATTCTTTCATCTTCCCTTAATATAATATCCTAGAGCCCTCTTGAAACTTTCAGCAATAGGCATTCAGTTCTGAGTTCCTACATTGTTAAAATTATCCCTGATTATTTGTAAATACTCTAAACTAGAAAATAAATGTGCAATACCTACTGTCATAAAAAATCATTCTACCTTGCTCACATTGTTTAGGCCATTGACTTTAACCATTTCTTTTCCTGTTCATGTCTGTAGTGTAAATCCTGCTTCATCAAAAGCTCTTTGAAGCCAAGGAAAAAATTCCTCCTGGCATCAGTTGAATTTTGATTGTGTCCTTCAACTGCAAATTATTAAAGAAAGAATGACAGTTCAAACCTTCTGGGTGATTATAAATAAAATATTGTCTTAATAACAAGTGTTCAAGGCCAGGTTGGATGAGGCTCTAAACACCTGTCCACTGGAATTTGTCTCTGCCCATGGCAGGAGGTGGACCAAAATGAGCTTTAAGGTCCCTTCCAACACAGACCAATCTGTGATTCTGTAACTCTATAAAAATGAAATTTCTCAGATTGCTTTTTGATGTCCATGTCCTCATCATCAGTCTGGATAAAAATCAGTGAATTTGTACCATGCTTGTTTTTAAATTGGATTTTTAAAATTTTAAACATTAAAATATACTTAAACTAATTTTAAAATAAAATTAAATTTGAACTAATAGCAACCTGCAACAACACTTAATTATTCAATTAAGGTCGCACTCAATTAAAGATTGGAACGCTTTATTTTAGGTGATTAGATGTGAGCAAGATGTCTGAGCTCCCATAACAGAAATCAAGCCTGTGCAGTCAGGGGATCCTAAAAACTAAATTACCAGACCATGTCCTGCACACCTGTTTTTGGAGGGAGCTGAACTGCCCTTGGACTCCTCTGACAGCACTGGCTGCATGTCCAGTGACCATCCTGGTAACCTGCAAACACCCACACAAACAATCTGTGTTTGAATCTCGTCCAACTTCCTGCAATCTATTTAGAATCATTAAAATGAGACCAATATTTAACAAAACTGAAAGAAGAAAGCTCCATAGATGACCATCTCCAGAATAAGTCAGCCTCACAGGGCAACGCTGTGATGGCAGATATTCAAACACAGATCCCTCAGAAAGCAGAATTTTGTGTCCAAATAAATATGACATTTGACAAATGCAATGCAAAATTAAACTACTAAAAAAGGTTTGAGAATCAAACTAATAAAGGCAATCTGCCTCCCCAACAATAAAGACTTTTCCCAGCATGCCAGATGCAGGAAGTCTTCTGGTGTGCTGCTGAGCCTGATAAATACTCAGGGTGTAAAAAACTGAGTGGGGAAGGAATCTGAGGTAGGGATTACATCAGTATAAAACAAACCCCAGGGGGGGAACCTTTCACTGAGAGTGATGGACTGAGACCTTGTTTTGTCCATTGAGCAGAACAGACTTAAACAAGTTTTAGGTAAAAAAGTGATAAATATTTCAATTCAGAACTCTTGAGGAATTAAAGAAGTTGCAGAACTCCCTACTGTGATGTATTAAATCATCCTCAGCAACAGGAGGATGGACAGGCAAACGTGGTGCCAGAAGGACCTGGGATGCCTCAAAGAGTCATTTTAGTACTCAAAAAACTACAGTAAGTGTTATTTAAAATTGGGATTAGTAGTGGATAAACAGGATGTACTGAAAAAGAGCTTTTAGGGAAACATAAGGCCGTGTGGTGTTAGAAGTTTTTCTAATTCATTCCTTGGAAGAAGAACTAAAAGTTTACCCGTGATCTGGAGTCATTTGAGAGTCTAAACAATGAGAAGACCTAGAAATATCACAGAAGAAGGCTTAGAATAGTGACACTCTGAAATGACTCCAAAATCTATTATACAAGTGCTAATAAATGGCTTTAAACAGAAAGCAAGTAGGTTTGCATTGGATATTAGGGAGAAATTCTCTGCTGTAAGGGTGGTGAGGCCCTGGCACGGGTTTCCCAGAGAAGAATTTGAAATTCCTTATTTACTCTTACCATGTTTGCCAGGCAAAGGGGAGAGCCACATCCTTTGAACCCCTCATTAAGCAGCTCACCCTGTATTTTACATTGCATGGTGGCTCTGGTTATTCCCCCTGCCCATTCCAGACTGCTGCAAAACTTCTTTCACCAGGCAGCTTTAGGAGGAAGAGGTGGTATCTTTTATTAGATGAGAGATTAAATATTTTATTAGGACAGGAGAACTTTCTTTTCTTAGTCCCAGTGATGACACAAGGGGGAAGGGAGACAATTCTTACAGCCCACGTGTTCTTCCGTGGGAGGAAAATAGAAGCAGCAAACTCCAAGCAAAGGGCAGGTTGGAAGCAGTGGAACTTTACTGTGTTACCCAGGACTTCAGAGAAAAAACAGTGAAGGACAGACACAAAAGGTATTAAGGAAGAAAGGAATTAAGAAAAAGAGAAAGGAATTAAGAAAGAGATGAGTGTCACTTTGACAGTCTGAAGGATTAATCCAGGCGAGGAATTTTCTCCTTGCAAGATTCTCCCCTGAAGATCATGACCTTGCAGAGATGAAGAGGTTTCACATTGCCTGAAGCCTGTTTCTGCCTTTTACGAGGGCAGCTTGCTCATACTAAGGACACTTAACCCTGTTCTGGCAGTATCAAGGAGCCTGGAATTATTGCAGATGTATTTTGCAAGGCCTGTAGTGCCTGTTAATGACCCCTCTGGCAGCAGCACGTGTTTTGTTTGGCTGCACTCTGCAACAGTGCCTGCTCTTTTAAAAGGGAGCAGGCAGGAAAAGACTTATTTTTCCTGGCCTCAGCACAGCGTGCCAGTGTGGGAGGTGGGAAGGGAGAGACACTTTCAGTACCTGAGGAGCATTTAAAGAGAACAAGGGGACAACAAACAAGTGGCCTTCCTCAGAGAGAGGGAGACTGTCAGATGATGGTGCTGCAGGCCAAGCTGGGAGGGACGGATTGAGACATCCCCTCTTGGCCCTGGGGGCCCACAGGGAGAGGTCACAAGGAGCTGCTGGACTAATAGTCAAAGGAAAGGTCCTACCAGCAAACACACAGTAAATGGAGAGAGGTCAGAAAGCCTTCTCTTCCTTCTTTGCTTGGAGTTTTCACCCAGTGAAAATGTTTCTTGTTCTAGTTTCTGTCTCAACAAAACCAGAGGTTTGTAAAGCCCTTCAGGTGTTTCTGGTGTGTGCAGAAACGCAGCAGTTTCTGTGTCAGCAGCTGTCAGCAGTTGCCACAGCATCAACCTGGAGCCTGGAGGGTCTCCAGGCAAACGAACACCAAAATTAATTAACCCAGAGCCAATGAGTGTGCATTTGCACAGATGAAAGCTACAGGAAAGACACAGTAAGATAAAATTAAAACTGGCCTGCCAAGCACAGAGAAGCCAAGAAACTCCTGATCATACCTCTGAGCTTACCCCACAATGCACCCAATGTGCTTTAATACAAGATTGACAGCTCTTGCTGTTCTCAAAGATCAGATTTAATCCTCTGCTTTAACACCATGAGTTTGTAACAATACAAAAAGAAAACAAGTATGAAATCTAGTAGTTCAGAATGAGAAAGCAAATGTTAAACATCCATTTATTGATGGTTTTGTTTAGGTTTTTTTTCAAAATTCATGATGCTACAGTGGTTTCATTTTCAGCTAGTTTTTGCAAGTAATGGACTGTGTTATCCTTCAACAAGGAACATTCAAGGCTGACAACATTGTAGTAGCAGATGGTATAATCCCTGAATGAAAGTGGGAAACTGGGGTTATATCAGTTATTATTAAATATCTAGAAATTAAGAATTTGATCTCTTTCTATCCAACAGACACAGAAAAAGAAATCTAGTCCAGGGGGTAAATCCTGACCCCCATGTTTGGTTAAGATTTTTTAGGATGGAAAACTTTGTCTGTGTTGCTTGAATGTTGAGGGACACCAGCTGGTGCTCAAAAATCTCACTTAACTTTAGGCATGCAAATAAATAGTTTCCTGGTCCCGGCCCTTGGCACAGAGCTTTCCACATTATCTGAAACCAAGATTAACACACAGCCAGACTGCAAAAGCAAAACGGCAGAGGACGATCGCAGCACACAGATCGTGCCTGGATCAGATCCACAACTCACCGGTGCTTACGGTACTACGCTGATTCTTCACCATTTAAATGCTCCTGACGTTATAAAACGTGACAGGAAAGGGCAAAACAAGGCAGAAGTTTTTGGCTGCCTTTCCCCTTGCAGGCAGCCGCCCTGAGTACGCACCCACGAGCAGGCAGGTCAGCACATGCATTACCTTGTTTCTGGCTTGCTCTATAAACTCCAGAGGCGCTTTCCCGAACTGAAACGCAGCTCCAAACCAAGGGATCCAGCTCCTGATGCAAGGAGGGGAGCTCGGGTTTCTCGGCTGGAACAAAAGAGCCTTGACAATGAGGAGTCCCAGGAGTGCTGCCAAGACCAGAGCGAGATCCATTTTGCCTCTCGGCCGCCTGTCCCAGGCCCAGCAGCTGCTCCGCCCGCCGCAGCCCCGGCACGGCCGCGCTGGCCGCGCTCCGAGATCATCGCCGGAGATCTCTGCCCGGCCCTGCCGGCCCGGCCCAGCACTGCCGCGGGATGTCAAAAGCACTGAGCAGCACAGGGCACAAGCCCCTCTTCTGGAAAAGGCAGAGTCAGTTTTGCTCTGTTCTGGGATGAGGACCAACTCTGCTGCTTGCAAAATGTAGATGTTGCTGTGGCAAATCCTTGGACTTTGCACCGGTTGCTGGACGGTCACCCGGGCAGCCAGGGACACGGCCAGGGACACGGCCAGGGACACTGGCAAAGCAGTGCAGAGTCTAATTCAATATTTCAAAAAAGACAGGTTTTTTGTAGTATTGAGATTACAAAGCAGAAAGCCCGTGATTTGCAGACATTTAGCTTTCAGCAAATCAGATGGCAAGGAATTTCTGCAGACATCACCTGAAGCAGAAACCTTAAGAAAGGTATCTCTCACCTGTCTGATATCTCATTAAAGGCTAGATGTGTGTCCAGTGTCTGAGGAGCAGAGAACTGCTTCTGAGGTTGAACTGACAATTCAAAACCTGCTGGTCACCTCTATTATATCAGTGCCATGTCAGAAGACAAGGTTTCAGAGAGGTCAGATTAGTGTCTTTGCATGTGTGAAAGTGGCACATCAAAATTACTTACAGAATACATTAGGTACAAAAAACCCCTACGAAGTGCTGTCAGAATCTACCCCCTCACACCCTCAGCAGGGTTAAAGAGAACACAAAACCAGGAGGAGTGGCTGACAGACCAGATGAGTGTGCTGCCATTCAGGGGAACCTCAGCAGGCTGGAAAACAGGCAGACAGGGACTTACCTCAAAATCAGAGATGGAAGCTTGGAAGGGACCTCAAGGATCCCCTGGTCCAGCTTTTCCTGGGGAAAAAAGAAAAAAAAAAAAAAAAAGACTTCATGAAGTTCAGCAAAATGCCAAGTTCTACCCCTGGGTAGGAACAACACCATGCACCAGTACAGGCTGAAGGAGCACCTGGGTGGACAGGAATTTTGTAGATCTGGGGTCCTGGTGGACACTATGCTGAACATGAGATGGACCTTTGCACTCAGGAGCACCCTGGGCTGCATCAGGGAAAGTGCTGCCAGCAGACGGAGGGAGGTGCTCCTCTGCCAAGAGTAAAGTGCCAAAAAAGGGCTGGAGCATCTGTCATCTGAGGACAGGCTGAGGCAGCTGGGACAGTTCAGTCTGGAGAAGAGAAGGCTCAGTGTGTATGAACACCTGAAGGGAGGGTGCAAAGAGGATGGAGCCAGGCTCTTTTCGGGGTGCCTAGTGAAACAGCAAGAGGCAGGGGGCATAAACAAACACAGATACAAATATGGTTTAACTCCCTTCCTATAGAGGAATAGGTGCACAAACAGGAACCTTTGTACCTGGGCAGACAGGCAGTACAATAAAAGCACAGCAGAAATACACCTGATAGTAAGAGATTAGGAGCTGTGAAAACCAGGTGTATGTTCTTCATTAAACAGTCATTCTGAAATACCTTGGGATGTTACATGTTGGTTGGAGGTGCAGAAGAACAAGCCCACATACGTCAGCTGGGACAAACAGGGTGTTGATCTCCATTTTGCAAACTGTCTGGAACAAACAGATAAATCACTGTTAACTGTGGTATTTCTACACTTCTGTGTTTAGCTATAACAGCTCTTTATGTTTATTTCCTGGTTTTATTCTATACATTAAATTATTTCTCTTCCTATAAAGGGGTAAAGTGATAAGAGAGCTAAAGGCCTTGCAACATTGGAGAAAATGCATATTTTCATTATATGCATGGTATGTTTTCATTAGCTGACTGAGTAGTGAGTTTAAAGTGATCTATGTGTACAGATAAGACAAGCCCTCAAGCCTCTGTGATGACATTCATTAAAGTCTTTTATGTTTGTTTTGGCCTTTTTTGTTTGTTTTGTTTAGGTTGTACTTTTAGGGCATGATTTGGTGAAGGACATGAGATGCAAGGCACTGTTGTGAGGAGGACACAACAAGTACAATGGTGCAACAGTCACTGCCAAGCTTTCCTCAGACTGGGCAGTGGTTAATGTTCAGTGCATTTTCCAAAAGAACTAACACAGAAGCACAGGGGAGGGCACTGGGCAGTCTGGCTGCCTTTCTCCAGCAGCACACAGCTGTCCCAGACCCCACTGCACTGCTTCCACCCCATCTAAAGTCCACACTCCCTCCCTGCATGTGCAGCCCTTGGTCTGGGCTGGCTTGGGACAGAAACAAAAAAACTCCATCTCACTGAGAACTGAAATAAATGAATAGGAAGGGTTGTCTCTGCTGGTGCTGTCTGTCTCAGGATTCGGGGATATAGGAACTTAGGGTGTTTGATGGTTCTCCATGAGTACTGGCCCTTCTCCACACATCACAGAGCAGATGCAAGCAATCCACCTCTAGTCAGGCTCATTTCAAACGTCCTGTGGCAGGAGAATATTCCTCTTCACAGCCATCCCCCAATCATCTGGTTTAAAAAAGAACCTATTTCTTCAGGCTAAAAATGAACATACAGAGCTGCTCCTTGCATAGGATGTCGCAATGCTATGAGGTTTACTTTAAGGAGGGATCTAGCTGTTGTTTTCCACTCCCTAAAGCGTGGTCACAGAGAAAACAGAATGAGCTGTACCCAGAGGTGTACAGCTAAAGGATGATTGTGAAACCCTCATCCTGGGAGGTTTTCAGGGGACCCAACAAGACCTTGGGCAAGCTGATGTAACTCCCAAGCTCTCCCTGCTGTGACAGAGGACTGTAGGGTGACTGCAGGTGAACTCTAGAGGTTCTCTCTGCTCCACATTAGGAGTTAATGATACACAGGCTGATAATGTGTGGCACAAGCTGACCCAAGCCCCCTCAAAGTGCCACAGCAGATTGCATGAACTGTCCAGAAACAGGCTCTGAACCACTCATACCTTCCATGCAGCCAGCCAGGCACGTTTGCATTAAATTGTAATATGCCCTCTCCCCATTTTGAACCACGGTTGTGTCAGGAGTTTGTTTTATCCCTGCATGAATTCTAATGAATTTTAACCCCAAGAAGGATCCAATTTAATACCAATTATTGGGGACCAATGAGACACATTCATCCAACTTCAACTGAATATATCACCCGCAGTGCTCCCTTATTTTCCCTGAATTATTTTGAAGGGGACCACATACCAAAGCTTTAGGCAGTCAGACAGAGATGTGGGGAGGTGTTCTGGGATAAGTTTCTGTGACCAAAAAAATCCTCCAATCAGCATGAGGATTACTGACTAATGGCTAATGATTAACTTAGGGACTTAGCTGAGCCTTAATGATAAATGAAAAGCTTCTCTTGAACAGCACATACCTTAACTCTTTTTTTCTTTTTAATCTAATGACAACCTAAATATATCTACAATAATTTAAGAAAAATTAGGACTGACACACAACAGGACTTCAGCATTCAGCCAGGAAAGGCTTTAAACTTTTCACTTAAGCACTCTAAGAAGCAATCAATTTCTGGCCCCCCAGGCTTGCTGGGATCCTTGTTCAAACTGCAGTGCTGCGTGCCTAATCCGCAGCCCCAGCTCGGCACGTAGCTGTTGCTGATGCAGCTCTTACTAAACCAGATCTGGATCAATTCATCCCTCCCGGATGCAGCTCTTTGACACGGCAACAGAGTTTGGGGCTCCCCAGGCAGTGCTGTCAAAGACAGTGCCCCGCAAAGCAAACAGACCCCACGCTAATCTTGAGCTCTCATGAATGATTACTGTTTTTAATGTAGATAATGAACAAACCCGTGCGTGTGTCTGTACCTGCAGTGCCGCTTTCCGGGCACAGAGCAGCCTCGGTGACAAACTACATTTCCCAGGAGCCTGTTGCGCCGGAGTCTCTTGTGTCACTGCAGAAGGACCTTCCAGCTCTGCAGAGCTACTCGGGCCGCTGCAGTTCCCGGTGCTGGCGCTGGAGAAACATGACCTTCAGCAGCTTGTCTCCTAAACCAGCCCGGGCTGATCTGCGCTAGGGCCCGCTCTCGCTGCAGACACACCGGGCAGGGTGGCTGGGTAGCCTCGGTTCATGTGAGATGCTAGATGTCACCTGCAGAAGAAGAGAGGAGCTTACCTCTTCCAGAGAGATGGCCCCGAGCCAGCAAATTCGCTCTGTCAGCCTGTGCAGCGGCTGTGGCAGAACTAGGTACAACTCGCCGTGGTTTTTTCGAGAGGGAACGGGGTCAAATTTACTTACGGGGGGCAGGGGGAACATCAGTCCCCGGATGCCTCATTCCTCAGTGTTCTGCTCCAGCAAATCTGCATTTCACTGTGCTAGCTCTGGCTTTTCCATAATCTAAGCCTTGCAAGTGTTTTCTGCCACCTGACCGTGGCCAGAGGGAGGGTTTTTCAGGATGAAATCTTTGCCTCGGAGACCGAAGGGCTGCAGTCATTAACTCAGTGAAATTGTGACTAATTTAAGCTTTGCACTGGTTTCCAGAAAAAGACTAAAGAGGCAGGGAGATCTGTTGCCTAAGTTACTAGCAAGGCCTTATTCCTTCAGGAATTTCCTTTTCATAGTTAATGAAGGTTAATCAAAGAAAACTCGACTCTTAAGTTTCTGGTCACAGTGGAGATGCCTATAAAAATGGAGCTGGAAAACTGCTTGGTGAAACATGGAATAGAAGCCCACTGGCATCTGTGTAGCACTGCTTTGTGACCAAGTAACTTACTTTGAATATTTTTCAGCATGTTTATAATTTCTACAGGCTCTTACAAGCAAGTCAGTTACATTGCTCTAAGGATTTGTAACTTCTCAATCTTTAGTAATCTTTAAACATGAATACCAAACTTAATGCACAAATAGCCCATAAACCTGCTGAAGCTTTGAGCAGTGACTGCCTTCCCCTGGCACCTGAGTCCTACTTGGGAAGGACCCTGGTGTGTCACAGAGGTATCAAAACAAAGACAAGCCCTGCTGCTGGCCCCAGGCTGGGAAGGTCCATCGCCAGGCACTCCTGGCCTGGAACTGAAATGAGGGGCAAAAATACGTGTCCATACTATTTCAGGAGCAGCCCTGGGAAGCTGAGATCAACTTGGATCTCCTTCACTTGCCACCAGGTATTTCAGTGAGAGAAATAACAGGCTAGACATGATTTTTGTGCCTGTATAAGGAAAGCAAGCATGCTTTAGGGTGGTTTGTAGGACAGATATGTAGGTAAGTTTGTAGGTGAGCCTGAATGTGTGTCTGCATTATGATGACCTCTGTGGGGTTGTTCCTGACCATGACATGTGCTGCCACTGTGCTGGACAGAACTGGAGAGACCACATAATCGATTGAGAGATGTGACTGGTCTGTATTCAGGGGGAGTAACTGGAACAGAATTTTTAATTCCAAGTCCCTCAGAAGGTATATATATTGCATAACAAATCTGCAGAACTAAATATGGGAGAAAGACTGGGTGTTTGACAGGAATGCCATTTAATTACTTGTGCCTAGAGTCATTTTTAACAGACCTGGATGAAAATTCTCCTTTTCTCCGGGGATCTCCTGGACCCTGTTGGGTACAGCCCCTGCTCCCTGCTGCTGCCTGCCCACCCCCTTGGGCGCTGGCGGGGCGTTGTGGTGCAGCTATTCCCGGCACGGGAGGTCTCCTCACAGCCGCACTCGTATTCACGTGTGTTCCCTGCCCTTTTCCCTCAGTGACATTTCCTCTGGACCTCACGAAAACCCGGCTGCAGATCCAGGGTGAAGCTGCCGTGCGCCGCGATGGAGCCGCGGCCGGGCGGGCGGTCCCGTACCGCGGGATGCTGCGCACGGCGGCCGGGATCGCGCAGGAGGAGGGGGTATGGAAGCTCTGGCAAGGAGCCACGCCGGCCGTCTACCGCCACATAGGTGAATATCTCTGCTTGTGATGGGACACGATGGGGTCCTGCCTTCTGTGGCCAAGCCTTTCGGAGTGAGCTTCCCATATTTTCTTGTGTTTTAAATATATCTGTGAGGACTTTTCAGTCTAGCCTGCAATCCCACTTTGAAGTATACGAGATTCCAGATCGATAGCGTCTCTTCCTTCCCTTTCCCAGTTCTTCATGGCCTTATTCTGCCTTCTGGGAAAACAACATGTGAGTTCTCTGTCATCTTTGCAGGAAGTTCTTCAGGAAGTCCAGATGCTCAGAGTTCTCAGAACAGTAAATGTCTCATATGTGAGGGAAGTGGGGACAGATTAGGAAAGAAGATTGGAAAAAAAAAAAATGAGGTTGCAAGCACAAGGGGAAAATACAAGTGGTTAAAAGAAATGCATTAGAGGTTTGGTCACAAATAACAGCTTTCTGTGCTTTACTTGGAAATACGGTGACAGCAGCAAACCTTAAAAGCACTTGTGGGGGTTTTGTGCTTGGCACCAACCCAGAAGGAAGTGATGCAGTCCCATCTCCTTAGGGTGCAGGCAAAGCTGTGCTGCCTCCTGGCAGATCTGTGGCTCAGCCAGAGAGATCTTTTGATGCTAAAACACCCTGGGCTCTCCCACTGACACCAGGCAAACCTCTCACTTTCCCCATCCTGATCACAAACATGGAGAGCACTGACCAGCTGACCCAGGTGAGCTCTGGAGTGTCAAAAACCAAGGTCTTGATGTCTCTCTCACTGTGACCTCCAGAAATGGCAGACCCAAGAACTGTCTCCTACTTTTGTTTTCCACAGTGTACACTGGCGTTCGGATGGTTACTTACGAACATCTCCGTGACTCCGTGCTTGGCAGGGTGGAGGATGAAAGCTTTCCTTTCTGGTAATGTTGCATATTCATGCATATTTATTGCTTGCTTGGGGATTGTCCTCACTGTAGGAGTCCTACAGCCAATTCTTAGGTTCAAAATGTATCTGGTTTTAGAATGGGGTTGATAAAATCTACTACAAAATACTTGTCATGCCTAATGCTACAGGAAGGGGGATCTATGGATAATACTGAAATTTCTGATTTTACTAAAATAAATAGACTCATAAAATTACCACAACTCATGTAGTAGCAGTAGGAGAGAAAGAAGAGTTTCATATATCAGCAAGCAGTTCAGAATTTCAGATGGGCATTCAGTTACAATACATGGAACATCATCCTTTATTTGTCACCCTGCCTTCAGACCTTAAGCAAAGAGCATAATGTAACCTTGTTTGGCTTTTTTTCCCTGCCCAGGTACATTTTAACTCTTTTTGAAAATTTACAGAAATATTACTGACTACTTTAACAACCTGTGGCCACCTTAATTATTACCTTCACTTTGGCTTTTAAAATATGGAATAATCATTTATACTTGTTCCACCTGGGTTGTGCTGCTGAACTCTTCAGCCTTGAGCACTGTGACTCGTGAAGATTTTCAGTGTATTCTGGAGCACAATTTTTCTCCATTTGGCAGGAAATCTGTGGTTGGAGGCATGTCTGCAGGTGCCATCGGACAGTTTTTTGCCAGCCCAACTGATCTGGTGAAGGTGCAGATGCAGATGGAGGGAAAAAGGAAGTTGGAAGGAAAACCGTTACGGTTGGTTCCTCTCAGAGCTGGTGGTTTTTTCCCCGTTACTGGTCACTCTTTGGCCCAGGGTGTAATTCTCTGTGTTTTCTGCCACCCTTTCTCCCCAGCTGCTCTGCCCTTTTACAAGGGAGAGCACCCCATGGCTCTGGGCAGTGAAGGGTGGGGGGAGAAATCAAGACGTCCTCCTTATTTGATTTATATTCCATTTATACTCATCTTCTTTATTGGTCCCAAGGACCACAAACACATCCTCTGTGCTGCAGCACATCCATGCCAACACTGTTGGCATGGGGAGGGAAGGATGCTTTCTGAAGACAGAAGAAAGCACGAGGGAAATGGCTCGTGCAGGATGCACAGGCTCAGGGAAGGCTGGCACACAGCAGGGCTTGGGACTCTCCTGCAAATACCAGGACATGCTGCTCTTTGTGTCCCGAACTGCTGCCATCATTTGGTGTCATGTACATTCAGTGTTGTAACCCAGTGTGGGATCTAAGGGTTGTCTGCTGTTAGGGATCAGATCACTGCTTTGCAAGGCAACCGGTATCTCTGGTAAAATGGTGTGGCATGAAAGTCAAAGACAGATCCAAAAATGGATCTGGTGGACCAGATCCTTGCAGGTACAAATTCCTAATCTTACATGAGGACCTGGTGCAGCAAAGTATTGGAACATGCAGAGATTTCATGGGGCTGCCTACCCACAAGTTGCATCTTGATTTCAGGTTTCGGGGCGTGCACCATGCATTTCTGAAGATCCTGTCTGAAGGAGGAGTAAGGGGACTTTGGGCTGGATGGGTACCAAATGTCCAGAGAGCTGCTCTGGTGAATATGGGAGGTAAATTAAATAACTTGGCCTGCAGCACTTAAGGCCCCACCAAAGCTTTAAGAAAAAGGAGTTCAGCTGCTCCCTTTGTCTTAGTGTCTTGATTACCTACACTGGGGCCCTATTTGGAGCACCCTGCGGGTGACTGTCTCTGCCTTGTGCACCTACGTTTTGGTCTTTGGAAATCAAATGGCTTAAAAGTAACAGATTTTACCTCAGTTTAAGGAAAAATGAGCCAGGAGCTGAAGGGCTCCCATGGTCAGAAAAGCAGAGACCTTACCAGCCACAACCCAGTGGCCAAGTGAGGTGAGCAGGGCAGAGCCAGCAAAGGCAGCCAGGCTTCCCCAAGATCCAGATCCATCGGGAAGTGCATGGTGATGAGGCAGGTCTGAGGCCAGGCCAGGAAGCTGAGCCAGGCAACAGGGCTAGTGAGGGTCACCCAGATACAGCTCAGCATCATCTGTAAGGTACGTCAGAGCAGATGGGAGCAGAAAGGAGAATGTACTCACATGTCTAAAGACAGGACTCAGGTGCCACAGCCCTCATTAAAAGCTGGGGGCAGAGTGCCAGCTGTGCCGAAGGCAGGAGCCGCAGTGGAAATGAATATCTTGTGTCGTGAACAGCACAGACACCATTCACACCTGACACTGCTGTTTTTTCTCATTATCCTCTTTACAGACCTGACCACTTACGACTCAGTGAAACACTTTTTGCTTCTGAACACACCACTTGTGGACAATAGTGTGACTCACAGTGTTAGCAGGTGCCGTATTCTCCCATTACCTTTTCCACTGTGGAGCATTTCCAGCCTTGCTGTCTTCATCTGTCTCTCTGTGCCAGCAGAAGACCCCCATTATTTGATTTTGATACTGCTGATGAAATGCAACTTTAGAATCATATTTTTTCTGAGAGAACATCAGTGTATAGAAGACACAAGAGAAAGGATGCAGCCATTGCTACAAAACTGCCCTCACTAGAAGTGCCTTGTTGGTGCATTTAAACATCTTTACTCTAATCTGTGGGAGCACAGTGATACAACTTCTGCAGAACATCCTCTTTTACTCTCTTAAATGATGAAAAAAATCTACTTTATATAAACAGTGTTGTGAATTACCTAGTGTGGATCCTTCATCCCTGACTCAGAACTGCACACAGAGGAGAGGGCAGCTGGCACTGGGAGGGCATGTGAGCAAGAGCAGTACTAGCAAGCCTCCCAAAACAAGTTTATATTATGAGTTATTACTCATGATTTGATGATAGCTGTTTTAATATATCTTTATTATAAGAACTGGAATCAAGATGCTGAAATTTTTATGATACATTTTGGTTTCTTCCTTAAGTATCTGTTGCTGTTGGCAGTGTCTGCTCCGGGCTGGTAGCAGCTGTTCTGGGAACTCCTGCTGATGTGGTCAAAACCCGGATAATGAACCAGCCAAGAGACAAGCAGGGAAGGTATGGACACTTTGGAGAATGACTTTTCAGCAGCACATTGAAACCATGGGTCTCACTGATTTCACTGGGAGTGAAGTGCTGAGTTGATGATTTGCTCTTCATCTTTCTGGTGCTGATTTTACTGATTTAGTAAATGTCTGAGGGGTGTTGTTGTGATGGCCACCTAAGCATAACCAGTGGATTTCAGTTCTGGATTAGACTCCAAGGAGCTTACAGAAGAGCTTTGGCTTATAAAAAAATATCAGCTACAAATTATTTTTTATGAGGGGGATGGGCTTTTTTAAAATTGTGTATTTGTAATCCTAACACTGCTTGTTTTCCTTGCACATTGCTAGAGGTCTGCTCTATAAATCTTCCATGAACTGCTTGATTCAAACTGTCCAGGGTGAAGGGTTTATGTCTCTGTACAAAGGCTTTATACCAACCTGGATGCGAATGGTACGTGCTTTTTAACTCTCTTTACAAGAACAATCAGCATTAAAATGTGAGGACTGTGGATGTAGCCCTAACCCTATGTAATGTTACAATTTTTGTATGAAAGACAGAATCATAGAATTGTAAAATGGTTTGGGTTCAAGAGAATTAAAGACCATCTCATTCCAAACCCTCTGCCGTGGGCAGACACCTTCCACTTGCTCAGAACCCCATCCAGCCTGGCCTTGAATGCTTCCAGGGATGGGGAGTTCACAGCATCTCTGAGCAGGCAGAGGCTTGGGAATCTCTCTGAGAACGAGAGCAATATGAGACTAAACTTAAGAATATGATTTTTAAGAGGAGATGTTTTAATCTAATGGGCTTATTTATTGGGTTACTTTTGTTTTAAGCCTCTAACTTTAGTGTTTGCTTTCACAGGCACCTTGGTCACTGGTATTCTGGCTTACATATGAACACATCAGAAGGATGTGTGGAGTTACTTCTTTTTAAAGCCTTCAGTATTCACAGAAGAGATAATGCTCAAAAAGCTGAATTCTCATTCCACAAGGTAGTAGGATCACATGTGTAGCTTGTTGTTCCAAATCTAGTCCTTACTGTTTGGGAGCAGTCATGACTTAAGGATACTGTTTGATTGTCAGACCAGTATATGAGATTTATATAATCCACAGGATAAAACTGTCACAATAATACTCCAGCCAGCATCAGCTCTCTGAACCAGCAAACAGGAATAAAAAAATTCTACCAAGCAAATAGAACATAATACTGTCTGTTTGTTTGGTAATTGAGATGGTTTCTGTTGTTAAAGACAAAAGCAGGTTGATCAATGCACTGAACAAGTTCTGTGGCTAAGCATCTATAAAATTATTTGGGAATTTTTGTTGTTAAGTGCATTTGCACACAGATAAAGAACTACCTCTGGTTAGTTTGATGTGTCAGCAAACCAAGCCCGTAGTGCTAGGTATTGAAAAAGATAAAAGCAGTTTACCTGTTCTCAAATCTGCTTTGCACAAAAAGTGGAAGAGTTTGTGTTCCTCTTACTTCCCAGAGTCTGCCTGACCTTTCCACTCAACTATTTGAGTAAGATCATGATTGAAATGCATTCCTGTTCCCAGAAAATCAAAAGCCTAGTTTGCTCTGCAATGCTCAAAGGACTCAGGATATCCCATAGGACCAAGCTGAACTACTTGGCCCATGACAATCTCAATGCTGATGTGGCAGACTAAGTCGTTTTCCATGGAAATGTGCACTCTGGCCACTTTAAATCTCGATGGAAATACGATGTTCTCTCCAAGAATGCAAAACGTTTGAACAGGAGTGATTTATTTATTTTTAAACCTAAAGCCCTCCAGGTTTCATGGTGAAGGAGACTAGTGCTGTTTGTCACTAGGTTCATCTTTGGCAATCAAGAGTCAAAAATGCATTATTAAAAGCAGCCATGGGTAGATAAAACAAAGCTGGCTTTGATTTAGTAATATCTAGTAATTGAATTAATGTAGAAAACTTGGTTTTTTAAATAAATACCCAGGATTTCTTCTAGTCTTTGCAAGCAGTGTTTGCAATGTGCCATCTTCTCATTGAACACAGTTTGGGTGTCTTCTTGGCTTGCACTTGTACTTTCTGATTGTATTGTAGTTCAGTTATGGCTGTATGCATTTGGTGGTGCACTTCCAGCTTGGAAAACATTGATCTCACCATTATTAGGGAGTCACAGAATCACAGAATGGGGCAGGTTGGAAAGGGACCACAGTGGCTTATATGGTCCCACCTCCCTGCTCAAGCAAGGTCAACCCAGAGCACAGGATTGCACCCAGACAGTTCTGGAATATCTCCAGTGAGGGAGACTCCTGGACAATCCATTCAAGGTCTCAGTCACTGCACAGTAAAGTTCTTCCTCATATTCAGGTAGAATCTCCTGTGCCTCAGTCTGAAGGTTTTGTTCAGAAATCCTGCTATTTTTCTAGCTGTCATCCTGAGAAACTAATCCAAGTTCTTTGCATCCTGTACTCCAGCACCAGCAGTGACAAACCAGTGAAGCTTCTGCTTCAGTTACATCACAAGCACTCGCACCTGCCACCCTGTTACCCTGATTACCCAGTGATGGATACACAGCTTTACCTTTCTCGTGAGAGAGAACAAGTACTTTTATCATACAATCATAGAAGAGTTTGGATTGGAAGGGACCTCAAAGATCAGTTCCAACCCCCTGCCATGGGGGGTTCCCCTAGACCAGGTTACTCCAAGCTCCATCCAACCTGGCCTTGGACACTTCCAGGGACCAGGAATCCACAGCTTCTCTGGGCAACTGTTCTGTGTCTCACTACCCTCACAGTAAAGAATTTCTTCCTAATAGCCAATCTAAACCTGCTCTCTTTCAGTTTGAAGCCATTCCCCCTCATCCTGTCACTCCAGGCCCCTGTAAAAAGTCCCTCTCCATCTTTCTTACCAGCTCTCTTCAGGTACTGGAAGGGCACAGTTAGGTCACCTGAAGCTTCTCCAGGCCAAGCAATCCCAACTCTCTCAGCCTTCCCATGAAGGACAGTTGGTCAACCTCTCTGATCATCATAACCAGTATATTAATTATAAGTAGTGTGTAAAACCACTTTTAGCATTTATTTATCAAAGCTGCCATAAGCTACTTTTATGGGGACACAGCTTGGGAAAATCACTGAAACTCTTTAAGTTTTGTTAGAATAACCCTGATACACAAAGCCTGAAAGATGAGAGGTCTCTTGGTGAAACTGGATACAAGGAGTGCACAATTTATGGACCACAAGGATGTTTTGCAAAAAACAGCAGACAAAAAAGAGATTAATGAAGAGTCAGTATGTGTGGTGGAAAGTCCCTACCTGGGAAAAAGATAAAAAAAGGACTGAAAAGTACAGACTAATTTTGCATGAGACGTGAGAAATCAATATCCAAGAGAAGACAGAATACTAATTAATGAAAGAGAATTCTGTAATTTGGAACCAGTGAATGTTATTTTGCTTACTAAAATTACATACAAATAAATGTAAAAGTTCTGTATCTGCATCTGTGTAGAAGCCAGGATTTTGTCAGCTACCCACACACCCACACATTCCCCTCCTGGCCAGCAATAAAGTAATGCCTGACTCGCTGACACTAAAAAGACAGCGCTAGAGGATCTTATTTACTCCAATGATTTCAGAGGATTTTGGTAACGCCAGCATCACTCAGCTTGGTGTCACTTGATAACTTGCCGAGGGTGCACTCCAACCCTTCACCTATGCAATTAATGAAGATACTAAGTAACACTGGTCCCACAACGGACCCTTGAGAAACAGCTCAAAGTAAAAAAAAAATGCCTCGTAAAAATCTTGTAGTGAAAAACTCCTTTAGCTCTTAATAAATCTCTCTCTTTGGAGGTGAATTATTAACGATTCCTGACGTGCGCCTAGTGCGAGCCCACTTGTCCTCATGCCGCGCCCCACCCTCACGCCGCCGCTAGCCAATAGCCGCCAAGCTCCGCACGCCCGTCCCGCCCCCGGCGCCGCTCTGACCAATGGGAGCTAAGCGGGCTCGGCGCTCATTCCCCTCACCCCACCCCCGCCGTCTCGCCGCCACCCAGCCGGCGTGGAGCGCTCCACCGTGGGAGAGGGCAGCTCCGCCGGGCTCGGCCACAAGCCCCGCGGAGCCCCGGCCATAATTCCATAGCCCTCCTCTTCTTGGCGCCTCCGCGCAGTCTTAGCGTAGCAGGAGTGGCCCCATGTATCAGCCCACTTACCCCTCCTTTTCACCCTTCCCTTCGCGCCGCTCTCCACCCCACCGAGAGGATCAAAATGGACTCGGCCCCTGGGGCAGCCGCTAACGGCTCCCCGTGGGTCACGTGGGCGGCGCGTGCCCTATATGAAGCCGAGGGGCGGAGGGCGGGGCGTCCATTCGCCTCGTGCGGGGCTCTAAGGCGGGGCGAGCTGGCTTCGGGATGAGCTCCGGGCCGGGGTCCGTCGGCCGCGGCGATACAGTCACCCTGCGGGTCCGTGCCGTGGGGCTTTCCCCCGAGGTGCCCATCCTGCGGCTGTGGGGGGTGCTGGGTGAACGTAAGGCTGACTATGCCCTCCTCTACCGCGAAATCCAGGCGGCGGCCGGGCCGCATCTGGCGGCCCACCCGGAGCCCAGCGGGCCGGGGAATAGCGGGACTAGGCTGTGCCCAGGAGAGCTGGCACTGGTGGAGGTGTTGGGTGTGTGGTACCGCTGCTGTGTGGTGAGCTGTAGTGCCCAGGGGTACCGTGTCTTCCTGCTGGACGAGGGATGTGTGGTGACCACATCTGCCTGTTACCTGGCACGGGGCTGCTCAGAGCTGTTCCAGCTGCCCCCGGAGGTGCTGGGCTGTGTTGTAGCCGATGTCATGCCCTCCCACAGTCACGAGGGGACAGCAAGTGGGGATTCAGCAGTGCCCAAGTGGACCACAGAGGCGATGGAGTTCCTTGGCTTCCTGCATGGCAAGGAGGTGTCTGGTGTGGTGCAGGAGGTGATAACACCGCAGCTCATTGTGCTTGAGCTGCCCCAGCTTGTGGCTCACATGCGGCAGCTGGGTCTGGCCAGACGTGTCTCTCCCAGCTGCTTCTGCCAGATGCTCAGGCGCTGCCTGCCTTTTGCCCAGTTAAAGAAGCAGTTCTGTCAAGAGCTTCCAGCGTGTTCCCTTGGAGCTTTTGCAGTTCCGCAGCTTGTCAATGCATTGCTCTCATACCGGCCTCTGTCACCTGCCTTGGATTACTACTACCCTCAGCTTCATTTGGGTGTGACAGAGCCTGTCCTAGTGACCCATGTCTCTGACCCACACCATGTTTACTGCCAGTTGCAGTGCCTGTCACAGGAGATCTGTTGCCTTTCTGATGCCATGTGCCATGCTTATGACAGGTGGGAGCAGGACTTGCTGCCCAAAGTGGGCTCGCCCTGTGCTGCCCGTGGGATGGATGGCCAGTGGTACCGTGCCATTCTGCTGGAGCTCATTGCTGGGGAGCAGGACCAGCATGCAGCTGTGGTGATCTTTGTGGACTATGGCAAGAAGGAGACTGTGACCAGAGCTGACCTGCGCCATTTGCCTGCCCAGTGTTTTCGCATGCCTGTGGTCACCTATGCCTGTGCTCTTCAGGGTGTTTCAGATGAAGGCTGTGGCTGGTCCCCAATGCAGATCGATTTGCTGAAAGCATTGGTGCTCGGTAGAGGAGTGAGTGCTCACATCAGAGCCTTTAACTCCTTTGAGCATCTCTATTATGTGACCCTCTATGGGGAAAACGGTGTTGATTTGAACCATCTTTTTGGGTCTCAGGCTTGCTGCCTGGTCAGCAGTTGTTTGAGCCAAACTGAGGCTCACGAGCAGCTGGAAGTAGAGGAATCCTTAGCTGAAGAATTGGAATTGCCACCAGAAGCACCTCCTGTTTTAACACATGGAGATTTGGCTGCTGTAGCTGGTGTGCATCTGAAGACCTGGACATTGTACAGCGCACAGGTCTCCCACCTCCAAGACCCGTCTGAGTTCTGGCTGCAACTCCATGAGTATTACCAGCTCTTCAGGCAGCTGAGGCAGTGCATGTGGAATTTCTATTCCCATTCCACAAAGCTGGATGGTGCTGGGTGGGAGCCACAGCCTGGATCCCTTTGTTGTGCCAGTGGGAACGAGGGTGTCTTTTATCGAGCGGTGGTCAACAGGGTCCTGGACACTGGGGTGGAAATACACCTGGTGGACAGAGGCAGCACAGAAACTGTGGATCTGTGTGCTGTGAGGGAGCTGCTCCCTCGGTTCAGGGAACTGCCTGCTTTAGCTCTGAAGTGTTGTTTGGCAGGTGTCTCCCCTCCAAGAGGGAGCTGGAGTGAAGCTTCTGTGTCTGCGTTCAGGGAGATGGTACTGAACAAGGAATTAAAGGTTTGGTTTTTGAATGTGCAGGGTGACAAATACGTGGTTGAAATTTTTGACCAGTCCCAGTTAGGAGAGGAAAGAGTAAGTAAGCTCATGGCCCAGAGGGGTTATGCTAAATACCAGAGGTATGAAATACCCAAGACTTACCAGAAATCAGATAAGTCTGTGACACAGGCCTCTCCCCTAGTGTGTGCTGCAGAGGAAAGCCAAGTAAATGCAAAGAGGCATAGAGAAGAATGTGATCTAAAGAGCAGTGATAGAATACTTGATTCTCACACGGGTGTGATGGTCAGAGAGAGCCCTGTTGCAGCCATTCACAATTCTAAAAGTAGTGAATCTCTTTTTTCTCGAGACTGTGAGGGTAAGGAAAATCTGCACACCTCTTTGAGACAGAACTATGTGGAAATCAAGCCAGGCTCCTCTTGTGGAGGTCACCTAGAAGTGGGAAGTACAGTTAATGTTATTTTGTCATATGTTGAGAATCCTAGTTGTTTTTGGTGTCAATTAAGTAGAAATTGCAATGACCTTGAGGAACTAATGAATGAAATTCAGGAGCATTGCAAGAATTCACCCCAGCCACATGTTTGGCCAAATCTTGTGTGTTTAGCCCAGTACTCAGAGGATAAAAAATGGTACAGGGCTTTAATAGTTAGTGAAGGAGTTTGTGCAGAAAAAGTAGAGGTCATATACGTTGACTATGGCAACAGAGAGCAGGTGTGTCTAACAAAGCTCCGTGCAATTAATGAACGCTTCCTTAGGTTAGAGGCTCAGGCATTTAGGTGCAGCCTTTACAACTTAATCCAACCCAATGGTCAGAATCCTTTTGCTTGGGATGAGGAAGCAATTCAGGCTTTTCGTCAGTTTGTTGTTGATTCATCATCTGACCTTGACCTGAAATGTACAATCTTTGCCTTGGCTTCAATAAATAGGGACCTGTTTAACATTGTAGATTTAATCACACCTTTTCAGAGTGCTTGCCAGTTTCTCACTGAGAGAGGTGTAGCCAGACGTTTATTTCCTCAAAAGCATCTGGAATCTTTGGTCCAGCTTCACTCTTTCTATTATTCTAGTCACAGTATCAAAATTGGGAGTGAGGAGGAGGTTTATATTACACATGTTGAGAATCCATGGACATTTTACTGCCAGCTTGAAAGGTGTGCAGATACCTTGGCACAGCTGGCTGATAACATCAGTTGCCTGAGTGAGAGAGTGACCAGCAGAGGAACCTTGGGGAAGTCTGGGACTCTGTGTCTAGCAAGGTACTCTGACAGTCAGTGGTATAGGGGAATAATTATAGAAAGACAACCTAAGGCTAAAGTCTTCTTTGTGGACTTTGGGAACACAGAGACGATAGAGACAGATGATCTGCTTATTTTACCCAACGATGCTTCTGATATCTTGCTTGTGCCAATGCAGGCTGTAAAGTGTTCTGTGTCTGATGTAGCATCTGTTTCCAAAGAAGCTGCAGCATGGTTTAAGGAGACTGTCCTAGAAAGGAGATTAAAAGCAATAGTGGTAGCAAAGGATTCTGATAATACACTGCTGGTTGAGTTGTTTGATGGAAATACTCAAATTAATACAAAACTGAAAGAGCTAAGCCTAAACAGTACAGGAGCATGTAGTCATGTACACAGTGAGACTTCGTGCTCTAGAAATACAGATGTGAATGAGAGGGATGGGAATTTAAATGCAGGTAGGCCTTTTGAAAGAAAAAAATGTCAAACTGATGCCCAGCAAGAGCAAGGGAGCAAAAGACACTTCAAAGAAATTGTAAACCTTTTCCAGCACTCTATGAAGGGACATGAGGCAGCTGGATTACTAGAACCTGATGAGATGCTTAGCAGTAAGGAGGATGCTGTTATATTGAATAAAGCAGGGGAGGAGTCTCTGCTCTTTTCCCAGATGGATACACTGTCAGATACTAAAGCTCATGCTGAAGGCAGGTGTATAATGCTTAAAAATGCATCTGATCTACCACCACAGAAGGTGGTGCCAGCTCTTAAAACCTTAGTGTATGTGTCTTACGTCAGTGACCCGCAGGATTTTTATGTGCAACTAGGGAGTGATGAGGTTCAGCTTAACAACATTTTGGAAAGTTTAAACAATGGGAAGTCAGTGAAGGACCCTTGTGGACAGCTTTTCCAAGCAGGAGATTTAATCAGTGCTCTTTATTCAGAAGACAGCCTGTGGTATCGAGCTGTAGTAAAAGAGAAGACTTCCAACAATTCGATACGGGTACATTATATTGATTATGGTGACACTTCTGTGATTAGTGTTGATCAGGCACGCAGGCTCCCTAAGAACTTGTCATCTATTCCAGCAATGAGCATTCACTGCTTCCTAGGCGGACTCAAATGCAAAAAAAATGCAGACTGGACAGAGAAAGCAGTGTCTTACTTCACCAAGAGAACAAGTGAAATCCTGCTGTCGTGTGAATTTGTAAAGAAAGTTGAGGATAAATGGGAAGTTATTCTCAGTGACCATCAAGGTATAATAACAGTGGATTTAACTGATAAAGATCTTCCAAGTAGAGAAAAACTTTTCTCAAGAAAAAAAATTTATAAAAGAGAGAACCGTGACATGATCACTGGCTGTGAGCCTTTGCCTCCTCAGGTACAAAATGAGATTTCCTCTGTAAGTGAGTGTAAATCCTTTAGCTGGAAATTTCCAGAGGCAGGTCAGACTTTAAAAATTTATGTCACAGTGGTAAATAGTCCAGGATACTTCTGGTGTCACCGTGCTGATACCAAAGACGTGAGCTACATTGAGAAAAAAATAGAGGAAGCTGAAAAGCTTGGACTAAGCTCTCTGAACGATGGCAAGTCTTGCATGAAAAGTGGTGATACTTGTCTAGCAAAATACAGTCAGGATGGGTGGTTCTACAGAGCTCAGATCAGCTGTGTGAATGATGGCAGTGTAGTGGTCAGACACGTGGATTACGGAAGTGAGGAAAGCGTCAGCCTGGAGATGATCCGACAGATGCCCTGTGAACTGCTCAGAGTACCTGGGCAAGCATTTGCTTGCTGCCTGTCAGGTTTCAGTCCCTCAGATGGCTCATGGCTTACTGAAGCAAGTAAGAAGTTTTATGATATGACTGAAAACCTTGTATTAGAAGCTGAAGTAGTAGAAATTTGGGAAAATAAAGATTCTGAAGTCCCTCTGTGTGTTGTCAAGCTGGAAGCTTCTGGCAATAGTATTAATGAAGAGATGAAGCCTTTTTGGAAGGCTAATAAAGAAACTGGTGACAGTGCTTTCTCAAACCTTTGCAAGCCCCTAAAGGAAATGTGTTCAAACAGCAATTTGGGTCTTTGTCTCAACAAAGAAACTACTGCTGCTAATGGATTAGCTCAGGAAGAAAGCGAAAGTGGTTTATTTTGTTCTGATCCTTACCTGGGTGTAACTTCTGGGTGCTTAGAAACTGCAGAAGCAAATGTGTCAGTGGGGGCTGCCAGTGGGAAGGTTGATGATGGATATGAAATAGGAGAGCGTGAGAACAGTTTTGATAAAGAGATACCTCTGTCTGAAGGTGACAATGATAACAGTGGGCTACTGGGACCAATGAGAAGCTGCAGCCCTCTTATTGTGGGGAATGGAATAAAAGCTGCAGAACAAGACCTGTCTGAAATACTGTTTGGAGAGGAAGCTGAGCTGAACGCAGGAGTGACAGGTAGTGCTCCAGCAGCCAGCCTCTTCCTAGAAAAAGAACAAGAATTGCAGAGATTGCCAGTGTTCCAATCACAGCCATCTGCAAGCAATGGAACTGAGGCGTTAGGAGAACTGGATCCATTAGAAATCCACTTACCATGTGATGATCTAAACAAGCCCTTACAGGAGCTAGAGGGAGTTTTGGAAAAGTCCCCCTCTGATGAAGGAACAAAGGAAGCACTGGAAGCAAAGTCTCTTGAAATGCAGGCAGTGTCAGGCAGTAAAGCAAAAGAGACAGTGTTGGACCAGGGATTGCTGGAGCTGCCAGATATGAGGGATGAAACAGGGCAGTTGACAGCTCTGAACTGTCTTGAAATTTTTCCATTACTTAATGAGAAAGAAAACCTGCTGCCTTCAGTTACTGGTGCCTCTGCTGACAGAGAGATGTCAGTAGAGCTGATTCCATCTGATGTTCAGCCTTCTTTGGGAGAGGAGACCAAGAAACTGCAAGCTAATTTGTCTGGAATTCACGAAGAAGCTATACTAGATGATTGGATGGAAGCAGACCCTCCTTCCCTAATGTTTTCATCATCTCTTGGTAGACCTGAGAAAGAGCTGCACCAGAAGATGCATGACAGGCAGTCGATGCTAGGAGCCAAATTTGAGCCCTTTCTGGAACTGGTGCTGCCTGATGTTCAGCCTCCTCAGAGAGTCAGGGAGGAGGACTTGTTAAGGCTGGAACATGCTGTGCTGCAGAGTTCTGCAAATAGTGGAAGTCAATTTTCGTTTCTTTCAAAAGACTCAGCGAATCAAAGGCCTGTTTTCACCATGAAATCATGTGACTGTAAAGCTGAGAAACATAAGGGGTGGCAGAAAAAGAAAAATGACTGTGTGGAAGATTGGATGGAACACGACCTGACTGACTCATTTAAAGAGAGTGGAAATCTGTGTGTTCAGTCTTTAGGCTGTCAGCCCAAGGAAGATGAAAAACAAAATGAGAACTTGGCTGACTGCACTGCAGGTAAAGTATCTGATTTTAAAGAGTTAAATAGTCAAAATGTTTAGTACATTCAAACGTAGGAATAGCTTTCTTGTAAAAAACCTAACTTTTATGCCCTAATAAGATAATGTGTTAGTGTTAATGCTTTGGTGGATTAAGGACAGCAGACCAAGTGTAGTATCTCATGGATAATGTGACAGGCTAACAGCAACTAGTCTTACTTGGGAAGATTAGTTGAGTGAAAATCCATTTCTGAACATGAAGTACATTTGCAAAACTGTTTAGGATGATAAATTTTTAACTTTCAAGTATCAAGTAGTTTGGAGAGGTTGCGGCAGCAGCATTTGAGGCATCTGAGGTTTTTTTAAGGGTTGATTTTTGTGAGGTTTTGTGAGTTTGTTTTATTTGTTCTTTTTCTTGCTCCTTCATTGGTAAATTGCTTTTTCTCATAGCACACCACGACTACCCTTGTAATCTGAAGGGCTTTGCTGTTGGTTCCAAATGTGTGGTGTGGACTTCTCTCAAATGGTGTGATGCTTGCATTTTGGAGGTATCGGAGAAGGGTACCAAGGTAAGTGTGATGTGAACACTCGTTCTGCATTCTTAAGATTTGGTCCTTCTTTGGTTCTTCTCTAAACTCTGAATAAATATTTTTAATAATTCTGTTATAGAATTTAAGTGCTGCAGAGACTGATTCTAAATTTATAGACTAGAGATAAACAGCAGTGTCTCCTGTTGATGATACATGTCAACACTTGATGTTCCATTCACATCTTATTTTCTTTTATTGACTGGGAATATTGAAGGATCTGGCTCCAGTTTGAAACACACATATGTGTGTGGTTCTGTCTGGCCTGCAAGTTAGTGTTCTGCAGTGGAGCTGTATTATCATTAAATGTTCATGAAACTTGACATTATTTTACTGATGTTTTGAGGAGTTAGTGCTAGAGCAGTAGAAACTTGGGAAGAAACTCAAAGTATACTGCAAGTAATAATGAATCCACAACTATTCCTGCTTCAGTGAAGTGTGCATTGCATTAGTGGTTGGTGGGAGTTAACTTTAACAGTAGAGAATAATGCAGTGAGCTGCCTTGTTCTACTGCTGTTTAAGCTGGGGGATGAATGAGATGTCTTCCTTTAGTCCAAGGGGAGCATGTGTTCATATACACACTTGCACAGGCATTATACTTACATAAAATGACCTCTAAGTTGTAACTTAAGGTTGCAAATCCAAAAGATCATTACATGATAGTATCCTTTTGGAAGACTGAATGTCTGAGATTGTGGAAGCCAGCTCTTGTGCTGGTAGATCTCTTGGGTGTCTAAACTAACCTCAGCTGCATTCAGATGAGAGGCAGTGTCAGGGATTATCATGTAATGGCATCCCTATTCATCACCTTCCTTCTGGTTCTGATCTAGTAGGTGTTTTGCAGCTTTTTTCTCACTATGCTTGGGTTAGGAGCCTAGAAGAGCCTTGAGCAGCCTCAGTCACTACATTCAGTTTTTTTAGAGATTAGCTTGTTCTTCTTTGCAAGATCCACACTTCTCAACACCTTCTCAAAGGCACAGAGTCCTTAACTGTGTTTTCCTGCTGCTGTGTCTTATTTGTTAAGTGTATTTGTGCTGTGCCAGATCCACTTTGGCTGTGTCTGTACAGGTCCTGAACCTCTGCAGTGGCAATGAGGAGATTGTTCATCCTGAGAATGTCTGGAATGGAATTCCTGACCAGGCTCACAGATCATCTGAGGTATGGCAGTGTGATAGTGGGGTGGGCAGGACAGGACTGGTTTTTAGAAAGGCTGCTAACTAACTCATAAATCATGAAAAATAATTCTATTATGGAGTAATTAGGAAGGAATAGTAAGGTTTTCACCAGTGTTCTTCATTAAGTACCCACCAGTGGATGAAAAGCTTGTGTCTGAACCCAAAGCTCAGATCATGAGCCATGCTACTGGTGATGATAACAGCATGAATTTCCAGTTTGTTCTTCACATGCAGCCTTTGTATCAAAGTGAGAAGTGGGCAGAAGACTAATGTAGTGAGTTATAAAGGGGGGAAACAATGGTAAATAGTAGTCCAGTAGTGCTGATGTAAGTAGTCTAGTATTAAAGGAAGCACCTCAGTGGAAGTCTTGGCAGTAGTGCCAGCTTCCTAACAGGATCCCTTTTTGTGTAGGCATTAACCCCTGCAACAGAAAACTTGCAGTCCTTACCAGAGGAGTCCTTACTTCAAGGTAAGTCTACTTTAAGCCCCCCACATGGGTTGTGTACTCTGTGTTTGAATGGTTTCTAATTTTCTAGGAAATGCTTTTTTTTTTTAGAAAACACAGCTGAAACACTAATTTGAGCTTATGTAAGTTGATATTGTGGTTGGGATTTTCTTGATAGCGTTAGCTTATGGCTTTCAGTTTAAGGGTGACTACATGCAGTGAAAGCTGCTACTGTGTCTGGATTACAAGCCAGTTTAGTATTTATTTATTTATCTAATGGATTGAGCCTCATGGAATAGCTGGGGTGGTTCACCCAAGTTAGAGATTTTGGCAGGGTTTTGAGCATTGCCATCAGCATGCTGTTCTTGATCATGTTTCTGAGGCAAGGTGAGCAACTGCTAGGCAGACTCTATTAAGCATTTCGTTTAGCATTTGAGTGTCCCAGTCCCATAATCTATAAATCTAAATCCATAAAAATACCATTTTAGTTGTTGCAAGGATAATTTGTGAATAGTACATTTTTATTGTTACTTAAAAATTTTGAAGTGTTACTGGTAAACACCTCTTCAGTGTACCAAGTAAATAGTACAGGTTCTTTTTGTTTATATGCTATTTTTATAAATATGGGATTGTAGAGCTGCTCTGGTTGAACGGGGCCTTTCCTGGATGGTGAAAGCAGGGCCAGCTAGAGCAGGTTGCTGAGTTCTGGAATCTGTCCAAAAATGCAGAGTCCAAAACCTGTCTGGGCAATTTGTTCCTGTGGTTGCCTGATGAAAACTAAACTGAGTTGAAGTGGGGGTAGCATTTGTGCTTGCTGGGATTAACTGGTAATTTTTTTTCAGTATAACTACTGGTTTATGGGTAACAAATAAGGAAGCCTACAATAGAGATCAGGTTGCCTGTTGAGCAAGAAAATGGGTAAAGAATTTGATAAAATGTTAAAATGGTTAATCTACAAACTCTCTCTCAATTGCATCACTCAAATGCAGGATTATTCATGATTTTGTGGCTTTTTTCTGTTCTTGAGCACTTTGCATGGAGTTAGTGTTTGCACTCTCAGCACCAGCACAGGAAAGGTGAGTCAGGGTTGTGCACCCACGTGTCACAGAGCTGGAACCTGCTGCACACACTGCCACTGCCTGGAAAGGCAGTTTGAGGAGGAGATACTCAGGGTGCAAAAACTCCTGCAGTGCTTTATGCCAAGTCCTCTGAAGGATGGAGTAACTTTAACTCACAAGTGAAATCTGGGAGCTCTGCTGCTTCATCTTCTTGGGCACTTCTGTTTCAGTTGTTTTATCTTTGTGTAACAAGTGTAGTCTTTTAACATGGTCCAGTATGTCAGTGGTATTTAGTCCGAAGCCCCATAGAGCTGACTTTTGATCTTAATGCCCTTATACACGTTTATAGAAACATCTTGATGTGTCTAATCTGTGCTTATTCCCTATAGAAAAGCAAACTGACTGCAGTAGCAATATAGCTGAAGATACTCATGTCCTCCAGCAGTGCTGAAACCAAGTGACACATTGACCACGTGAAACTGAACAAGTGCCTGTGTATGAAATGTTCCTATGTAAACGTGTTTGTGGGAACAAAAAAATACCAGCAGAGCATTGAGAGGCTTATTTTTTCTACCTGACTGACCAAATACCTGTCACTACTGAACTTCCCTGTAAAGGAATAGTATTGGCAGACTGTTAATTCCAGTTTGTTTTCTTAGAGCTGTTGTTGCTAGACTGTTATTGTTAGCTTGTTTCTTATAGCTGTACTTTCCTAAATAAGAATTTGCCTCTTGACTGGCATTTTTTACTGACTGGGGGGTGCACTGACTTGTATGGAGTTCTTCATGGGTGGTTCTTCAACAAAAGTTTCTTGTGAGTTTCTGTATATGCTACTGTGTTGTACAGCACTGCTTTCTGATGTTTGCTTTTGGAAAAGTTGCATTGTTAAGTGTTTTTTTTTCTCCAAAAAAAGAAAAACAAAGTTGAGGGTATTTTTGGGGGGTAGGGCTGGGGAGTTGTTTTTTTTCTCCATAGGGGAACATAGTTGTTCTGGGTTGCAGTCTTGCATTTGGTGCTGTTCTAAAGCAATGGAAGAAGCTGGAATAAAGCTTTGGCTGGCATACACTGGGTTTGTTAATGTGATTTAATGTCTTGTCTCTGTTGCTGTGCAGAAGCCCAAATGCTGTGTGAGGGCTGTTCTGCAGTCACTGGTTGTGTTTTGAGCCTCACCAGCTCTCTAGAGCTGTGAGAGCTACGGTGAATGTTTTGAAACATTAATTGCACTTGACTGAACTTGCTGCAATTGTACTAATGAAAGATGAAGCTTTTGCTATAAATATGAAGAAGATTCAGTGGAATGGTTTTGCTGCCACATGTGTGCAATGTGCTAAGGACATGACCTGTAGCTGTTTTAAGGAGCACTCACCTTTTACCCTCCTTCTGAGGTGTTGAAAAGGGGGTGCCATTTTACAGTGGTGTTCCATGCTCCTGTATGGCATAGCTGCTCCCTCCTCTTCAGAAGCTGTCAATTTTTCATGCTGAAACAAGGACTTAGGAACCCAAGCTGTCTGATAGTGAATCTCACAGTAGATCTCAACTGTTACTGCTGACTCAATAAGACAAACATGTTTATTTGCTTAACAGAGACAATACACAGCACTAGGCTGGGGAGAATTTAATTAAATTCTGAAAGACAGAGTTTGGGTGTTATTGCAATCTCATTTTAAGATCACAGATTATGTAAAATACTTAATTACAATGTTAATTTCTTACTTGCTTCAGTGGTTTGGTTTGTAACCTGATTTTGAAATGAACAGAATTTAGAAGACATCCTTCTGTGGGGCAGCTTCAGGCAGTTCTGATCCAAAAAGGGGAGCCTTAAAGAAGGCCACCCAGGTGGCTGCTGACAGTCTTTGTCCAGGTACTACCACTGCTGTCTTTATCTGCCAGTGGGAGCCAGCTGTGTCACCTAGAGCCCACTGTGAGTACCTGGAGAAAGCTGAGTGTCTGGGGAGTGTTTACTACCTGGAGAGACCTCAGGAGCTGAAGCAGTGCTAACAAGGACCTGTAAAGGGAGCTGTAGAGGTGCCGGATCTGTAACTTCCCCTGCAGTCTGACTGTGTGATAGTGGAAACACAGGCAAGGGAGAAGCTGCTGGAGCTTTGCTCACAGGCAATTACAGTTGCTATGAGAGTGACCCATTGAAGAGCTTTTGAGATACAAACATCATCCTCTGTGTATGGCACTAAACACATCTTACATTTAAGTGGGTTAAGCTCCTGTGAGGAATCCTGCATCTGAACTTTCTCTGCTGTCAGCTGAACTCTTTCCTGTAGCTTTTACTGTGACTTATTTTAGTAAGACAGTTTTGAAGACCACCCTCCAGAGGCGTCTCTCACTCCCAACTGTTGTCAGAGCACAGCTGAAATACTTAGTATCTAAACAGAAAAGTGGTGGTTTGGGTTTTTTTTTTTTTGTTCATTTATTTTCCCTTACCCTGCAGTAAAGGCTTGCTGGATGCAAACTGATATAAAGCTTGGTAAACCAACCTGTAGCTGAACTCCTTGGAGCTCAATCTGTCTCTCTGCAAACTTGACTCAAGTCAAAACCAGAAAGAGCATTTAAATTATTACCAAGTGATTTCCCCTAAACTGCCTACAAAGCAGAAGTTACCCTGTTGCATTATTTCAGAGCATCCCACTAACTCATTTGAACAGAAACCTCTGTTTTTATGATTATGCAACTTAATGTCTTTTTTTTTTTTTCTGTTTCTTCCACACCCCAAAAGCTTTGTAGGTGTTTAACACCACCACATTATCTGAGCAATGTCTGACCAATATTAGTGTCCTGATGTCCATGGCATTTTCAGTCCTTCTTTGTATTCCTTATTCAGGTTCAGCTGGAGATGTGTCAATATTGCTTCCAGGGATAACATTCGGTCCTATGCCATCCACAAGAGAATCCCACCGGTCAAAATCCTTCTTAAGACCTGTAAGATGGGGGAAAGAAAACTGAAGTGGCCATGAGTTAAGTAACCAGCTTTTTGTAAAACTACACTGAGTAATGAAATCAACTTGGCAAAGCAGGGAAGGAGAAGTGTTTTAAGGAGAAAAAATGATACTCTGTAATTTTTGTACCAGAACAAAATGCCAGTGATTTTCCTCTGGGTTGCTAAGATTACAAAAGCAACTGACAAACTTCTAGAGAAGTATGACTTATTTTTTCCACTGACACACTTATTTTGATCTTGTTTTAAACTGAATGGTTATATAAAAAGCTTTACAGGCATTAAATATTAGTCACCTTCATACTCTGCTGTAAACAGATACTTACTCAGATGTTTCTGTAGGAAGGCTAATGAAGCATGATTGCTGATATCAATAGCTTCATTTGGATCTATTTCTCCTTTTAATTTGAAAAATCTTGCAATGATTCCTCCACTCACAAAGGTGAAATCAGGAAAGCTCTGATGTACTGACCCCCTGCAAAGAGAAAAATAATCAACAGGCTTGTTAGAATACATTAAATTGCCTGATTAAAAGATGCACAGACTTCAGTCATGTCTTGTGGTCTCTTTAGGAGAAAATAAAACAGGTTAATCTCACAAGCATGCAAGATTAGCAGGAAATTCTGCCCTAACCACAGAAGGGAGGAAGATTTGTACATGCTCTCTTGAAGTCACTGTAACTGCAACAGCAGTAAAGAGTTGGCCTGGCAAAGTATCAAAATCAAGTTGTCTCCCTGCTCAGTGGTGCAGGATAGAGCCATCCCTCCCCTGGCTCCAGAACTGCTCCCAGAAGGCTTTCAAGTGTTCAAATGCAGGTGATGCACAAGGCTCAGCACAAAGCTTGTGCCCCAGGGCAGGAATGCACACCTTGGAGTGTCTTAAACTTGGGGTTCCTGGCTGCTTTGAGAGCCCTCTGTCCCCACTGTAGGGGATGTATGGCTAATTTAAACCATGTCCCTCAGTGCTACATCTACGTGTCTTTTAAACACTTCCAGAGATGGTGACTCACCAACTTCCCTGAGCAGCCTGGTCCAATGCCTAACAACTGTTTAAATGAAGAAATATTTCCTAATATCCAATGTGAACTGCCCCTTGTGTGATTTGAGTTGAGGCCATTTCTTGTTCTCTGGGAGAAGAGCCTGACCCCCTACCTGGTTCCACCCTCCTGTCAGGGAGTTGTAGAGTGAGGAGATCCCTCTGAGCCTCCTTTTCTCCAGGCTAAACATTCCCAGCTCCTGCAGCTCCTCCTCCTCAGCCTTGTGCTCTCAGGACTGGCTGGCTGCAGGTACCTGTAACTGCCCAGCTCCAGTAAGAGCTTCAACCACAGATGGAAATGATAGCTTCTGAGCACTTACTTGATAGTGATCATTTTCTTGTTTGTGTCATTGGAGATGAGTTTCTTAATCTTTAAGATGTTCTCAGCCCACTGGAATTTTTCAGAGTTGATAAAAAGCAGCGGTTGCTGGACGCTGTTCTGGTAAATGTCATCACCTACAGGAAGCATCCACACATCGAGGGCAATGCCACACCTGCCAAAAACATCTGCATATTGGCACAGAAGCAGAAGGCTTGGAAGTTCTGAGCATGCTTTGAGTTGCAAAAGACATGGAAAAGAGAAAAATCTCTCTGATCTTGAACAGGTAAATGAATAATTTTGTTTCAAAATTATCTCTACTCTGGGGGAAGAGAATTAGTCCACTCTTGCCATATGTTGGTCTCCACTGCCAGGTGCAGCTGGACTACAAGGTCCCACAGTACCATGATAGAGTAAGATGCAGCTGTTATGTTCCACCACATCCCCACACTTGGAAGAAGCATGGCTGGAGAAAGCAAGACATGCCAAACAACACTTTTCTTCAGGAGCTAATTAGTAGTTGGGGGATCCTGAGTAAAGTGCCCTGCTCCAGACCTCTCAAGTGCCAAATGTCTCTGGCCTTGTTTTGCATACTTACCTGAATCTTATTTCTTTGCTGAGACTTTCAATAACTGTAGCACCACCAAAAGAGTGTCCCATCACAGCTATTCTGCTAGTATCAACAGAATCCTGTCAAAAAAATCCAGGTGCTGTAAGAGACTTTCCCAAACTTACTTTTTTAAAGGGAGTAATTTTTTTAGGCATTAGATCCTACTGAAGTTGGAAGAGCATCATTTCAGTTCCATTACTCTCTATCCAGCTTTGGATGGCCTGAGAATATTTTCATATATCTACAGTGATCTTCAGAACACTTTACATGAACCAGTTTAGAAATGGAAGGGGGAAACCAGAAGCATTATTAGGTGTTTAACAAAATGCAGGTGGCACCTTCCACTCACCTTTAGGCTGTTCCAGTCAAAGTCTGAATGTAGTACATTCGTTACTTCCTCTCCTGAATTGATTTTAAGAATGAGATTGAGAGCTTTGATACATTCCTGTGCTCTTTGCTGCACCTGGAGAGAAAGAGAGGTTGGGGCAGAGCAGTGGAAGGAATCATCAGGTAACTGCCAGGCTTGAGAGCCCCTTGGACACAGGACTCACTCCCAAGTGTCTGATACTGTACCAACTATTCTGAACTGCAGAATGGAGCCATCCAACAACAAAATAGGGTTTTGGTGGTGTAAAGAGCTGAAGCTCTTGTGTAGAACCTCTGCATACAGAGGAATTTTTCCCTGTAACATGCACCAAAGGCCTTCAACTCCTTTGTCCTGTCACTGCTTAAGAAAAGGGGTTGTTGGGATGTGCAAAGGTTTAAGTTACACACTTCCAAGGAAGGGGGTGACTCACTGATGCTTCTCAGGCTCACTTGGATGAGCAGATACCATTCTATAACTTGCCCCATTACACAACAGCCTTGAAACTGTCCTTACACTGGATAAACCAAACTAAGAAACAGTGAAGCCCATCCCATTTTTTATATATACTCATCCTTGAAAATTCTAGTGAAGCTGTTGCAAAAAAAGGTTTTCATTGTTCCATATAAGAACAGTTTTTAACTGGTATGTCAGTAAAAGAAAAGCTTCAAGAAGAACCAAGGAACAGTAGTGATCTTGGGAACCACACTGTGTAGGCAGCCAACAAGATGTCTGTGCATCTCTGAATTTCAAATAAATCCCAATCTCTAGTTCTCTACTTGTGAAATTTGCAGACAACAGCTTCTGGAGGTTATTTCCAAGCTCAGACATTACACATTGACATTCACAAGTACGACATTGTACTCATTCAGGAAATGACTCTTGTACTACTGTCTGTATGGCCCAGGGTGATAAAGAGAAGCACCTTCCTGGCTGAGTGTTCATTAGCTGGAAAAAACACTCCCTTATTTTAAAGGTCAAGTGTATGCTTGGAAGAGCTTGTCAGTACAGCCACATTACATCCAGCTTGGATACTGCTTATAATAAATTGGAAGTCTGCACTGTTTACTTTGCTAAAAAACACCTTCAAGTGTGGTAAAGACTATAAAGCAAACATCCCACTCACAGCAGCCATGATTCATCGTGCTATGGAACAGTAAATGAAAGCTAATGCAAGCCTAAGGCCACACAAACACTTGAGCTGACACTGTGTCAGTTTTAGGCTGGGCTGGGCAGTAAAAGTGTGAAGAGACAGGGAAGAAACAGAAAGTTGAGTGGAACCAGAAGAGAAAGAGATGACTCAGCTCAATAGTGCAAGTTCAAGAAAAGGTTTTGTTGAGGGAGCAGTTTATGCTCTGAAGAAAGCATTGCTGGCTGTTCCACCCTCAGGGACACAGGACTCGACCCATTTTTCTATCTCCCTGAGCCCTGGCAGAAGACTGCTCCCCTGGCCAAAGGGAGACTCTGCTAGGCCTGAACACAGCACTCCTGCCACACTTCCCAGAGCACAGAGCCAGCCCAGGCACCTGCTTGTGGCGCAAGCAGCGCTCCTCCTCTCCAGTTTTCAGTTTCCTGTAGTAGATCCACTCCTTCTCCATGTTAGGCGTGGACTCTTCCTGTGACTCAGAAACAGACCTTCTCTTACAGTAGTACGTGGCTGAAGCAGATTCATCTCTGTAATAACAAGAGGAGGTTACTTCTGGGTATGCATTCCATGTGGTTTGAGATGAAGTCAGCACAAGTTTTAGATTTTACTCATTTGAAGAGATCCAGCTATCAGCCAGTGCTGCTGTAATTGCAACCCAGTCTACACAAACTTTCTAAATAATGCAATAACTCCACCAAAACTCCCATCTCCTCTATATTCTTCATCTACTTTATACTCTAACAATAAGAGAGAGACAAATAGCATATCTGAAGAATGACAAATTAGATCTACCCCAAGACTTTTCATTCTAGGGCTTATCTAAACAAAATTCTCTTTGTTTGGAGAAGAGTTGAGCTATGGGCAGTGTGGGCAGGGCTGAAAAAGAGAGGTTAGTTTTTCTTTTTTTAAAAAAATCCAGAAGTTCTTCTTTGAAATAAATAACATTCTGTTCAATGTGACAATGCTGCTTTCCATCAGAACTCCAAAATGTGGACCACACTCACCTGTGCTCCACAGCAGCCACTATAAAGCCCTGAGAAGCCATCTCTATACAAATAGCAGAATAGATTGTCCTGTAATAAAAAACACACTCTGGTGAGATGTCATTCTTTCAGTTTCATTGCTCTTTAAATGCTGACCACACTAGGTATGCACTAATCCCCACTCAATATTTCTTCTCTTTGAATTTGCTACCTAGCAGAGCAAAATTTTGTATGCCAGGCACCAAAGCCTGTTCACAAAACCTTGGTACTGTTTTACTGTCTATTCAGAAAGGAAAATTCCACTGATTTTCAGTAAGTAGCATACACAGCACTTTGCATCTTCAAAGAGCTGTCCAAAAATCAACCAGCTAATCACAACATCGTTATGGACTGGTAAATATCTTCACCTCCACATACAAAGGGAAAACTCAAATGGAGCTCTGAGCAACCTGTCTAGTGGAAGCTGCCCCTGCCTACAGCAGAGATGATCTTTAAAGGCCCCTTCCAACCCAGGCTGTTCTATTATTCTGTGACCAACCATACACCAAACCTGCTGTTGTTTCAGTGGAGGCATAATGACACACAGCAGCCTGTTCTTCAAATCTGTTTCAGCTCCACAAGGATCTCACCCCCCTGCTGAAAATCTGCTCAGAACCACCCTTGGAGACTGCTGTCTCCATAGAAGCAGTCTCCACAGACAACAAAACCAGTTTGTCAACGAACTGCAAAATTACCGAAAAGCTCCAAGTCCATGGGAAAAAACAAGAAGTGGGTATTTTTCTCCTGGCTTAAAAGCAGCATTTGACTTGGCAGGACAGGTCACTGAACCTACATAAAAATGGAAGGGTACATCATTATTACTGGAATGAGAGAAAGCACTTGTTCCTGTGGGAGTGGCCACTGATATCTCAGCAATCACCTAAAGATAAGGTACCAAGACTTATCTTTAAAATAGAAGACAAATATGGTTCTGAAAATACTTTCTGCTTGGCAGAAGATACTTGTCTTCTCCTCCCCCCATCCACAGTCTGGCACAAGGTCTACATATCCCTTAAACTTTCACAGTCAGGCATCCAGGTCTTGCTGATATTCACACCTTAGGATCTCTCTGACTTTTATATCTTTGCACATTTCCTTTTGGAATTTAAATCACAACACTCAGGTGCAGCTTACCTAGAGCAAACTGCCCAGACATTCCTATCCACAGCAGTCAGGGACTGCCTGAGAGCTGGGGTCACATTCGGCAGCCTCACTACACAAACCCATCCCAGAAAAACCCACTTCTTTGCTAAAAAGTTTCTTTTTCAGCCCTGCAGCAAGAACACTGCTCATGGAGTATGGAGGCAGCAACAGGCAAGGAATAAAACCAGAATAAATCTTACCAACATAGTAATGGAAAAGCCTTTCTCCTACAGCTCGGTACATGTTAAGGAAGTCAGAGAGTCCCTGATAGTATTCTTTGTCTGGAATCCATCGTGCCTCTTCGATATCTGTGGCATCATATGCTGGATAATACAGGCGCAGAAAGCTTCCCTGGGATTAGGAAAAATTAAAAAAAAAAAGGAATATTGGTATTTATTTATATATGGCAGAGAAAATAGAAGATTAAAACATTTTCAGAAAAGGTTCTAGTTGCAAGAATGCAGCTCAAGAGAATTATGAGAATCTCATGAGAAAATTATTATCATATACAGGCTTTGATGCCAATCCTGTGTCACAATCTTCCTGTGCCTAAAATGAATTTAAATGAGGTACACATCATCACAGGTGGATATACACATAACTTTCTCCAGGTTAGCCTAGGGCTTATTAGAAATACTTCAGTTAATTAAGTTAATTATTACAAACACTCACTACCTATTTGCTTGATCCAGCATCTTGCTGGATCTTTCCTTCCGTCTTCTTCACTGGGAGCAGTTTGATGATGCATTTTGGTAAGTTTTATAGAGCTGACTGTTAAAGGGGTGACTGAAGATGACCTGAGAGCTGGAGCACCTCTCCCAGCATGACAGGTGGAGAGAGCTGGGGCTGTTCAGCCTGGAGAAGACAAGACTCTCTAACATGGCTGGTGTGTTCCTGCCTAAACTGAGCAGAGGCTGTCAGCAAAGCTCTTGGGCAGCTGCACAGCAAGGGAGAACAATGCATTGCTCTTCCTCCTCATCAACATGTTCACAAGTCTCTTGTGGTCCATCTTTCTAAACAAACTTTGTTAGCCTGTGTTTCATCTGCCTCTGCTTCTAACCACCAGTTCAAATCTTACTGTCTGCACTGCAGGTATCCCAGGAAAGCACCCAAGCTCTCCACACTCACAGGGGCCTCCCATACCATACCCTCTTGTCAGTCTTCTTCCTTCACAGACAGCAGCAATGTACCAACACATACCACAAAGCAGACTTCCCAGTAGATGAACTGTGTGCAATTTTCATGCTTATTTCCTGGTTTGCTAAGGAATTTGCAACACCCTATTCAAATTCACTGTCTCACTCCAGCTGTACTTTTGGTTTAGCAAGTTACAATGAGGGCCAAAATAAACATGAGCTTTGAAATGAAGCCTGATTTCTTGAACACTGATTTATCCATTCACCAAAAGACTGTTTAATGAAGCTTGTTTCTATTCACTTAACAAACTTAAATCAACCTTTGCCACAGAGACCATTATGGAAGAACTTTCCTCCACACTGGTAATGATATTAACTTGATCTCAGAATAGTCCCAGTGAACCTCCCCAGTGACTGATTACCACAAAGGGGAAGAGGTTCATTATTAAATACCTGAGGGAACTGCAATTGTTCATAATGCTTATGTAAAAAAAAACCACGTGGACTGACTGCAAAGAGAAACTCATCACTCCTCTGTGCTGATATAGAATAAGCTCAGTAAAGGAAAACATATGAACCATTACAAACTGATCACAAATTCCACTACACCTGGCTACTCTGAGGAGTAAAACCACAGTGTAAATGCAGGTATATTCTCTCAAAGGCCAAGAGGATTTGAAATGGAAACTCACAAGCAAGCTCATTACTTGTCTGGTTAGTGTCCCTATCTTATGGTGGCTTCTCACTGTGCTAATCTCTTGTAAAATTGAGATCCTGTTCATGTTCAGTGAAATAAAATCTCAAGAAAACATCTCATCTTTCACCCTGCATCTGAAACACTGCATAGGCTCATTTCCCAACCTTGCCAAATCCTGTTGGGATCTTGTAATGAAAACAGTGACAGTCACAGTGACTGCACGTGGAGTGTCCCCAGGAGCCCAGCAGAGGAGGGAGCAGTGGGGTGGGTGTGAAGAACCCCCTGGGCCCCAGGAGGACACAGTTTCTCTGCATTATCTTGTGTGGGAGAGTCAGAAAGGCAGGGACCTTAGCAAGAGGGAGGAATTTGCCATGGGAAAGGTTTGCAGGTTACATCCACCTGGTATATGCCCAGTACACATCCTACACCAGGAGGGAGAGGATAGAAAGCTCAGCTGTGAGTGTCAGCATGAAGCACACAGGCGAGACCTTCTGGTTTATTTATCTGTAAAACTGCAGCCAGTTGTTTCACTAACATCGTGGCTTAAATCCAAAGGAGAAAGACTTGAGAGCTTTACCTCAACTGCATTTTCTGTCATCAAGTCTGTACATCCAACAGAGTGTGGTCCCTTTCCTTCAGGGATCCTGTAAAACTTCTCAGTGCTGCTGGTGCTCCACATTTCCATCGGTGCCTTCACCGACAAGCCTGGGGAAAAACACAAAGCAAATCAAGAGACCACCATGGCCTTTGTGACCAGATCACCCACACTGAAATAAAGCCAGCACGCTGAAAATCCAAAATTAGGAAAATCAAGATTGAGCCAATACAGAAATCTGCTCATGAGAAACAAATCCCGAACCGTCAACCTGACCTGTTCCACTGGGGATTTTCCTTGTTGTATCCTGAATCCCAAGGAGCAGACAGCACCGTGCACTTACAGAGAAGTGGGATGAAACCTCTGGCTGCCGAAGCCGCGGCGGCACCGGGGAAATCTGCGGTATTAGGAACCGCACAAAGGGAGGATTCTGCTGCTCCTCAAGGAAAACCGGCCTGTGTATCAGGGGGAGTGGGATGTCACGGAGAAACACAACGCCGCTGCCATTTTTCCAGGAGGAATGACGAATCCCGGGTTCAGCCTCCGGCGAGACAAGGTCGGGCTGCCCGTGCCGGAGCGGGTGTCGGGGCGGTGCGGCCGTACCTGGGGTGACCCCCCCGCGCCGGGCTGGCCCCGGCGATGCGCAGAGCGCAGGGGGAAGCAGCCGCATCCCGGGCTGGGCTCTATCTGCCGCCTTCTCCTTGGCGAAGGAGACACGGGGACATCCTTCTCCTTCACCCCGCCGCCCGGAGCGGCTCCCCCGGGGCGAGCCTGCTGGGGAAGCGCTCCCGAGGCGGGGCTCCCTCTGCGATGTCACAGCGGCTCCTCCCCGGAAAAGCCGCGGTGCCGGCGGCCGCTCCGCCCCGGAAAAGTCTCTCTCCGGCGGCGGCGCGGCGGATCTCGGTCCCGCGAAGATGGTGCGGAAACTGAAGTACCACGAGCAGAAGCTGCTGCGGCGGCTGGACCTGGTGAACTGGGAGGCATCGGGAGGGAACCTAGCGGAGGTGCGGGCGCTGCGGCGGTACCGGGTGGGCCGGCGGGAGGACTACGTGCAGTACAAGGCGCTGGCCCGCGCCGTGCGCGCCC